>BDMV01000001.1:19067047-19365480 GCA_008326285.1 Oryza officinalis | reverse complement strand
GCACTCCGCCTCCGCGAGGACGCGCTCACCGAGCGGGGGCGAGCTCTCGAGGAGTCCGAGGCCGCGGCGCAGCGGCTGGCGGACAGCCTGTTCCTCCGCGAGGCGGCGCGGGAGGAGCAGGCGCGCCGCAATCTGGAAGGCGCCCGCGCCGAGAGGGCCGCGCTGGACCAGCGGGCCGCTGAGCTCGAGGCGCGGGCGAAGGAGCTGGACGCGAGAGCGCACAGCGGCGGGGCGGCCGCGGGCCACGACGACCTAGCCGCCCGCCTCGCAGCCGCCGAACACACCGTCGCCGAGCTGCAGGGCGCGCTGGACTCGTCCGCCGGGGAGGTCGAGGCCCTCCGCCTGGCGTGCGAGGTGGGGCCCGGCATGCTTCGGGACGCCGTCTCGCGTCTAGACCGCGCCGGGCGGCAGGCGGGCCTCTGGGGCGGGCGGTACGCGAAGTACGCCGCCAACCAGGGGGGCCTCGCCCAGCGCCTCTCGGAGATGGCCGAGGTCCTCGAACGGCTCCCCGAGGAGCTCGAGGAGACGATCAAGTCATCCTCGAGGGACCTCGCCCGGGGGGCGGTGGAGCTCGTAGTGGCGAGCTACCAGGCCAGGGACCCTGACTTCTCCCCGTGGGCAGCGCTGGAAGAGTTCCCTCCCGGAACCGAGGACGGCGCGCGCGCGCAGGTCCGGGACGCCGCCGACCACATCGTCCACAGCTTCGAGGGTACGGCCCCTCGGCTCGCGTTCGCCCTCGACTCCGAGGAGGAGGACGGCGACGACGGTGCGGACGACAGCGACGGCGAGGCCGGCGACCCGGGTGCGTCGGAGTGAGCCCCCAGGCCCCCACCGATCTTAAATTTTTCCTTCTTCTTCCGAGGCCTTCGAGCCCCCTGCTTGTATATACTGGTTTAATCTGCAATCAAATAAAGAGGAAATTTCTATGTCAGTTATGTTTGTTGTGCGTATAAGACGAGGATGGTCTGTGCCGCGGTCCTTCTGGGTCTCGGCTTGAACAAGGGCTCGTGCCCAGGTCCCAGCCTCAAACGGTGCGGGTCGGGGCTAGTGCCTGGGGAGATCCACGTGTCGAGACTGGCCAGGCCGGGAGCGCGGTGACCGAGGGTTAGGAGGACCCGATTGTGGGCCTTTGCCGATTCCCCCCCCCCCGGAGTTCACCACGCCCCGGGGCACGGCTCGGTTCTGGGCCCCATTTGGCGGTTTTAGCCGGCCCGGGCCACCGAGGGCAGGGCCGAGCACGAGCGTACTAACTCAAGCCGAGATTCTTCAAAAGGAAGCGACGGCACAGACACGGTCCTCTGGAAATCGAAAGTGCTTTTATTGAAATACGACAGAAAAAAGATAAGTATGTGCATGTGGTAGCCCCCGGCCAACCCTGCACGCCCGGGGGGGCGCGGGGTTGGCCCGAGCCCGAGACATGACACCCGACCCCCATTAGGGGTGGAAGCGACGAAGATGTTCGATGTTCCACGGGTTAGGCAGCTCTGTGCCGTCGCCCGTGGCCAACCGAACCGAGCCCGGCCGGGGGACGCCGATCACTCGATACGGACCCTCCCACATTGGTGAGAGCTTGCTCAGTCCAGCACGCGTTTGGACGCGGCGTAGGACGAGGTCGTCGACGCAGAGTGATCGGGCCCGGACGTGGCGCTGATGGTAGCGCCGCAGGCTCTGCTGGTAGCGCGCGGCTCGAAGGGCCGCGCGCCGCCTTCGCTCTTCCAGATAGTCGAGGTCGTCTCGGCGAAGCTGATCTTGATCAGCCTCGCAATACATGGTGGCCCGAGGGGACCTCAGGGTGAGCTCAGATGGGAGGACCGCCTCCGCGCCGTAGACGACGAAAAAAGGCGTTTCCCCGGTTGCTCGGCTTGGCGTGGTTCGGTTCGCCCAGAGCACCGCTGGCAGCTCCTCGATCCACGAGTCGTCGTGCTTCTTGAGGACGTTGAAGGTCTTGGTTTTGAGGCCCTTGAGGATTTTCGCGTTGGCGCGCTCCACCTTGCCGTTGCTTCTGGGGTGGGCGGGTGAGGCGAAGCAGAGCTTGATGCCCATGTCTTCGCAGTAGTCGCCGAAAAGCTCACTAGTGAACTGGGTGCCGTTATCCGTAATGATACGGTTAGGCACCCCGAACCGAGCAGTGATGCCCCTGACGAATTTAAGCGCGGAGTGCTTATCGATCTTGATGACCGGATAAGCCTCGGGCCACTTAGTGAACTTGTCGACAGCGACATACAGATACTCGAACCCACCCGGGGCCCGCCTGAACGGTCCCAGGATATCAAGCCCCCAGACAGCAAATGGCCACGAAAGGGGTATGGTCTGCAGGGCCTGGGCCGGCTGGTGGGTTTGCTTGGCGTGGAACTGGCACGCCCTGCACCGCCGGACCAGGTCGACCGCATTGGTGAGAGCCGTCGGCCAATAGAAACCCTGGCGAAAGGCCTTGCCAACCAAGGTGCGCGAGGCGGAGTGGGCTCCGCACTCGCCTTCATGGACATCGGCGAGAAGCTCGACGCCTTGTTCCCGAGGAATGCACTTCAGGAGGACTCCGTTAGCCCCGCGCCGATAGAGGGTCCCTTCCACCAGCACGTAGCGCTTGGAGATGCGACGGACGCGTTCACTCCCTTCGCGGTCCTCGGGGAGAGTCTTATCTGCGAGATACGCCTGGATCTCAGTGATCCAAGCAATCAATCTAGGGGAGCTGGGAGCGCTCCCCTCGGGTCCCGAGGCCTGGACTCCGACGGGCCTCGGGGGCCGTTCAGGCGCGTCCGTCTCCCCTAGGGGGTCGGGTCGCGCCGACGGCTGGGCAAGCCTTTCTTCAAAGGCGCCCGGTGGGGTCTGGGCTCGCGAGGAAGCGAGCCTTGAGAGTTCGTCGGCGACCGCGTTATCCCGCCTGGGCACGTGCCGAAGCTCTATCCCGTCGAAATGGCGCTCCATACGCCGCACCTGGCGGACGTAGGCGTCCATCTGCGGGTCGGAGCACTGGTACTCCTTACGGACCTGGTTAACGACCAACTGGGAGTCGCCTAACACCAGGAGGCGGTGGATCCCCAGCCCAGCCGCCACTCTGAGTCCCGCAAGGAGTCCCTCGTACTCCGCCATATTGTTGGTCGCCCGAAAGTCGAGGCGGACCAGGTATCTGAGGACGTCCCCGCTCGGCGAGGTCAAAGTGACCCCCGCACCGGCGCCCTGAAGAGACAGGGAGCCGTCGAACTGCATCACCCAGTAGGCGGTGTGAGGCAGCTGCGAGGGGCCCGGGCTGGCCTCGGGGGCGGAGACGGGCTCGGGAGCCGGGGTCCACTCCGCCACAAAGTCGGCGAGGGCCTGGCTCTTGATCGCGTGGCGTGGTTCAAAGCGCAAATCGAATTCAGAGAGTTCGATTGCCCATCTCACCACCCGTCCAGTACCCTCTCGGTTATGCAAGATTTGGCCGAGGGGGTAAGACGTAACCACCGTGACCCGATGCGCCTGGAAATAATGGCGCAACTTCCTCGAAGCCATCAGAATAGCGTAAAGCATCTTCTGGGCCTGAGGGTATCGGGTCTTGGCGTCCCGGAGGGCCTCGCTAACGAAGTAGACGGGCCGCTGCACCTTTCGGCGGGGCCTATCCTCTTTGCCAGGGGCCGTGTCTCCAGGGCGCTCTCCGTCCGAGAGGCCGTGCGGGGCGCACTCGGCTTCTGTGCCGACGACCTCGGGGTCAGAGGGCGACAGGCGCGGCCTTCCCGCAGTGGCCCCGGGGCCATCCTGGGGGTCGGGGGGGCGCCTGGCACCGTCGGACAAGCAGGCGGAGGGCCAGCTCCGGCCGTCGGGGGCCTTAGGCCGCCGTTCGGCTCGGGGGCCTCTCCTCCCTGCTCTCTCCCGGGTCGAGCCGACACAGGGTGGGGGGGCGCGGAGTGAGGGTTGTCCTCGTCGCGCTCCACGACCAACGCCGCGCTGACCACCTGCGGGGTTGCCGCCAGGTAGAGTAGCAACGGCTCATCTGGCTCCGGGGCGACCAGGACTGGGGGAGAACTGAGGTACGCCTTCAACTGAGTGAAGGCGCGCTCAGCCTCCTCCGTCCAGGTAAACGGCCCGGAGCGCTTGAGGAGCTTAAATAGGGGTAGCGCCTTCTCTCCCAGCCTCGATATGAACCGACTTAGGGCGGCCATGCAGCCGGTGACGCACTGCACATCCCTAAGCTTGCTGGGGGGGCGCATCCGCTCTATAGCTCGTATCTTCTCGGGGTTGGCCTCGATGCCTCGGGCAGAGACCAAGAACCCGAGAAGTTTGCCCGCAGGTACGCCGAACACGCACTTATCGGGGTTCAGCTTTATGCGGGCGGAGCGGAGACTTTCGAAAGTTTCCGCTAAATCCGAGAGCAAGGTCTCTTGGTTGCGTATCTTCACAACCAAGTCATCAACATAGGCCTCAACATTGCGTCCTATCTGGCTACCCAAGGAAATTCGAGTAATACGCTGAAAAGTAGGACCTGCATTCTTTAACCCGAAAGGCATTGTCGTATAACAATAAGTTCCTATGGGGGTAATGAATGCAGTTTTCTCCTCATCCTCCCTAGCCATGCGAATCTGATGATAACCACAGTATGCATCTAGAAAACACAAAAGGTCGCACCCCGCGGTGGAGTCGACAATCTGATCTATGCGTGGCAGGGGGTAAGGGTCCTTAGGACATGCCTTGTTGAGGTCGGTGTAGTCGATGCACATCCGAAGCTTGCCGTTCGCCTTGGGGACGACGACCGGGTTCGCCAGCCACTCCGGATGGATGACCTCACGGATGAATCCGGCCTCCAGAAGTCGCGCCACCTCCTCGCGGATGAAGGCTTGACGTTCCGGGGCCTGCCGCCGCACTTTCTGCCGGACCGGCCTTGCGCCCGGCCGCACGGCGAGACGATGCTCAATCACCTCCCTGGGGACCCCGGGCATGTCCGCCGGTCTCCAGGCGAAGACGTCGGCGTTTGCCCGCAGAAAGGAGACGAGCGCGTCTTCCTATTTGTCGTCCAGAAGACCATCGATTCGGGTGGTCTTGGACGGGCCGTCGCCCAGGGCAACCTCCTTGACCGGGACCTCGTCGCTCGTGACTATCCGCTGCCTTGGGGCGGACGGGACGGAGGTGCTGGGCCTCTCGTCGCCGCCCGCGGGCTTGGATGCCGCGGCGAGGTGGTCCGCGCGCTGCTCCATACAAGCAAGCGCGACTTTGAGGTCGCCATGGACGGTGATGGGGCCACCGGGGCCCAGCATCTTCATCTGGAGATAGGCGTAGTGGACCGCCGCCATGAACTTCACCAACGCAGGCCTCCCCAGGACCGCGTTGTAGGGCAGACTGAGGTCCGCCACATCGAAGTCCACCCGTTCCGTGCGGAAGTTGGCGGAACCACCGAAAGTGACCGGGAGGTCGATCTGACCCAGCGGCCAGGTGTGCCCTGGCGTCACGCCAATGATCGGCTGGGACGGTCGGAGCACCATCCCCGGGGCCTTGATGGCATCAAAGGCTGCGGGGGAAAGAATGTTGAGGGCTGCACCCCCGTCTACGAGGACACGCCCCAACTTCACATTGCAGACGGTGGGGGAAACCACCATCGCGATCTGTCCTCCCCGGGCAACGCACGGCGGGTGGTCGGTCTGGTCGAAGGTGAGGGCAACCTCCGACCACCGCGCCCGCCGCGTCGCCTCATGGGTAGGGGCTGCGGCCAGAAGCTCGCGCTTCATGGCCTTGAGGCTCCGGCGAGAAGCGTGAGCGCACGCTCCCCCATCGACGGTGGCGACGGTGGCCTCAGGCTCCTGAAACCCCAGGTCATCGTCGCCATCGTCGATGTCCTCGGCGGGGGCCTTCTGCTTGGCCTCACCTCGCCGGGTGCCGGCGGGGGGCCCCCGGGGCCTTCCCCCCCCGCGCNCACCTCGCCGGTTGCCGGCGGGAGCCGCCGGGGCCTTGCCCTCACGGCGCTCCTGCCTCTTCTCCTCCTCCCACTTCCTCGTCCGCTCGGCCAAACTTTTTACCGCGCGGCAGTCCGCGAGGTCGTGGAGGGAGGTATTGTGCACGGTGCACCACTTGCCGGTCAGACGCTCCCTGCTGGGAACGTCGGCCTCCTTCTTTTTGTCGCCCGCAGGCCTCCCCTTTCGGGGGGCCCGCGAAGCGCCCTCGACGGCGAGGACATGACCCTCGTTGTCGGAACGAGCCGACCTCTTCTTCCTCCTCCTGTCCCGTCGCCCTGACCGAGCGGCGGACCCGGGGGCGGCCGGAGCTGCCACGCCAGAACCGGTGGAGTTCCAGGTCCAGGCCTCCTCCTTGCGGGCCACACGGTCCGCGAGCTCAAAAAGCTGCGCGGTGGTCTGGGGCTCCTTGGAGGCGATCTTCTCGAGCATGCGGTTGTGCCGCACGCCCCCCCTGAACGCGTAGATCACCGCGTGTGCGGGGATGCATGGTATGGTGTTGCGGACTTGACAGAACCGCTGAATGTACGAGCGAAGAGACTCATCGTCCCTGCGCTGTACCGCATGCAGGTCCGCCTCTTCGCCTGGGCGCGGATATGTGCCCTGAAAGTTCGTGGTGAACTGCTGGCACAAATCCTCCCAAGAGTGGACCGACGCAGGTGGCAAGTTCATTAGCCAACCCCGCGCCTGACCCTTCAGGGCCATGGGGAAGAAATTCGCCATGACCCTGTCGTCACCCCCCGCGGCCTCGATCCCGGTCGTGTAGATCTGGAGAAACTCAGCGGGGTTGACGCTTCCGTCGTATTTTTCGGCGATGGTGGGCCGGAACCTTGGGGGCCAACGGACGTTCCGAAGGCTCGCCACAAAGGCTCGACAGCCGGCACCGCCAACCGGGGACACGGGGGGCTGGCCCTCGTGACCGGACCGAAGTGGCGCTCCGGACGAGGAAGCGCCCTCCGTTGCGTGGGCGGTGCGACGAGCGTCACGCCGGCGCTCGATATCGAGCCGAGCATCCGGCCCCCCACGCACATCTTCTTGGGTCGGAGGCGTTGACGAGGGAACGGCGGACGAGCGGCGTGTAACGGCCGTCGTTCGCCGCGCCCTCCGCCTCGACGACATGGAGCCGGCAGCGGCAGCGCCACAGGCCCCGGCGGCGGAGGACCGCCCGCCGGCGTCTAGGCGCTGCTGCGCCGTCATGACCAAGTCGGCCACGTCATCCAGCCAACGTCGGGCTGGAGTCTCTGGATCGGGGACGACGGGCGGGTGACGCAGGAGCGCGCCTGCAGCCTGGAGCGCGCCCTGGGGCGTGCCGCCGTCGCCGTAGGCGAGGCGGCGACGCGCCCTGTCCCACCGTCCTCCCCCGTCGCCCGCAAGCGGCGAGGTCGCGGATCCTTCGACCTCCTCGAGCGCCTTCCCCCGCCCAAGACTTAGGCGAGAGGGGGACGGCGGGGTGCGAGCCCGACGGCGCGGGTTCTGCTCCCCGTCATCACCACTAGCACTCGGAGAGAGGCTGTGCGCCATTGCCCGTTCGGCCAAAGGGCTGAGCGGGAGAAGCTTGGCCCACACGAAAGAGGGTGAGGGCTCAGAAAGACACACGCGCCCCCTACCTGGCGCACCAGATGACGGAGCGTGAGGCTCCTCACCGGGAGACCGCGCGGGCCCCCCTTTGCCGGTTCGGCCGGGGGCGCTAAGTGAGGTTCTTCACCCTCGATCTGAGGAACGTCAACGAGAGAGGAAACGCACAAGACGCGGGCGACGTAGACAGGTTCGGGCCGCTAAGAAGCGTAACACCCTACTCCTGTGTTCTGGTGGATCTGGTGGTCTCCAACAATACAAAGAGAGTTCCGTCTCCCGAACGTATTTGCCGGAGAGTCCCCCCTCTTTCCTAGGCCTGGGCCTCCTTTTATCTGATCAGGGGTCACCACATGGGCCTCTCGCTGCCTAAGAAAGGAAACACTTTTTTTTTACAATGAGGGCTAGTCTACAGCCGGAAGTGACCTCTGACAGGCATGGTGCACGCCTTCTGCCCTGCTCGCCAGCTCTCCCGGTGGACGCCCGTTTCAACCTTCATTCAATGGCCCGCGACTTCCTTGCCACGCCTGCGCCGAAGTCTGGATCGGATCTGACCGGGACTGACATACCAACTCCAGGAGTCAGCACGCCGGCTCCGGTTAGGGACGAGAGCCAGGAGGCTCTCATCATTCTGACGGGACGGGGCAAGGCGTGCCATCGGCCGCCTGTCGCCACCTAACCCGCGATCTGACCAGTCTGTGACCGGTCACACACCGCGACCGGTCACGGACCGGATAAGCGTGCGCCACGCCGCATTAAATGCGGCGTGGTGCGCTCGTCTGATCCGCTATAAATGCGGTTAGGTGAGCCCTGCTGTGCTCACCTAACCCGCACACGTGGCGCCAAAATCACAGGGGGTCGGGGCGCCCCAGCCCTCGGGGCCGAAACGGGAGCGGCCCGACCCCTCGGGAAGACAGAGGGAGGGGTGGCCACGGCGCCCTCGGGCCCGACCCCCCGAGGGGGTCGGGACACGTGAAGGACCGCGGCCGCCCAAGCCTCTAGTCACGATACCCCCGGTCCCATGTCACCGACAATGTAGCCATCTCGGACGCCGGTTTTGAAAGCCCGTATCACATATGCGTCGGTGATCTTGAGGATTGTGTTCCGACACTCATTAAAGCGCCGAATAAAGTCTCGGTGGGTTTCACTCGGCTTATGTATAAGGGCGTGGAGACCGTCCTCGACTGCGTGCCTCTTGTAGGTGCCTTGAAAATTTGTGACGAACTGCTTCCAATGGTCCACCTGAGAAGACATCGAGTTTCGGGGAAGAAGAACAAGCCATGACCGAGTTGATCCCTTCAATGCTGCGGGCAAGTAATTTGCGAGCATATTGTCGTCTGCGCCGCCGGCATATAGAACAGTAGAGTAGACGTGTAAAAACTCCTCTCGATCTATGCTCCCATCATAGTTCTCTACTATTGTAGGACAGAACTTCGGGGGCCAATTTACTTCTCGAAGGGAAGGCTTAAAGGCCCTACATCCGCCTCCAGGTAGAAAGGGTAGCTGGTGACCACGGCGGCCGCACAAACCACCCATAGAAGATGACAAAGAAGATGACGAGGGATCACCGTAGTCGGGTGTGCGGTCATGACGTCGACGGTCGTGACTTCGGACATGTCTTGGGTTTGGAGATCAGGAGTCATCGTCCTCATCACGGCGCTGTCACCTTGGCGTACTAGGATATCTTGGTGACCACGGGCTAGGTGTTAACACCAGAATTTGGTAAGCCTCGAAGTCCCCATCGGCCCAAGGTTTATATCGGCTTGCAACTAGTATCGGCCTAAAATTCTACATCGGCCGATGGGGGTTTTCTTAAACCAATCACTAACAGCAGTCAGATTCTTGTTAGATTCGGAAAGATCTTATCCAGAGAAGACCGAGTTTGAGGAGGATGCGGCTTGTATCTATTAATTAGGAAGAATTTGTTTTTATCTTTAGGAAAGTGTGTTTAGTGTCCGATAAGGACTTTATCTGTTTCCTTTTATCTTTAGGAAAGTTTGAGTCGTATTCTGTTAGGATCTTTGTTAGCCTATGGGTATAAATATGTAAGCCTGAGGTTCATGTTTTTTTTATCTCATGATCAATACAACTTCAGCGCATCGCCAACCTTTTACTTTTCATCTTCTTCGGCGAGTTCATGCCCTTCCCACGAGGGGTAAGTCTCGTTATGGCCACCTGCGCTGTCGGGGCTAGGGCTTCGACGTTCTGATCTCGTCAACGTAAGTACCTACTATCATATATCTTAGTCAATCTGGTTCGGCTTTTCGATTTAGTCTTATCGGCCGAGATTCGCTTTAGGGTTTACGCCGGTATCGACTAAATCGCCTCGCTAGATTAGATTGGCTAAGGTATCCATCACCCCGAAAATCAGTCGAGGGCTTGATTGTCTAGATCTTGCGTTTCTTTTCATACTTAGTGCTGCTAAGTCGTGATTAGAACCGTAATCTCTAGCCTGCCTGTCGATTGCCAATAAGGGTTTCACCGGGGTTTCAGCCGGTGAGTTATCTGGACGTTGCTTCGGCCCAAAAGTTTTACATATAGATTGGATTTGGCCGATGACAACAGAGTATTTATTGTTTATCTGCTTATTAAGAGTTTATGCCATCGGATCTTTGGCCGATGTGTGCTTTAATCTTCAGATCAATGTTTATTTTATATTTGGATTATGCTATATCACATTGCTATATCATCATGTTATCATCGGCCGATCTGTTGTTTTGGCTATCGGCCTATCGGCCGATACGTTTTTGCCCTATCGGCCTATCGGCCGATAGACCTTCTGTTCTGCTATTTTGCATATCTTGTCAGTGGCAGGATCAAACTGACTGGCACGCCCGCGCTTCATCAATTTTAGGACCTGTACTGGAGTTAAGCAGATCTCCCAGGCCTTCGTGTGTCCACGCGTCGGATCCTCATCGGCGGTACGGATTCAACGTCAACACTAGGTTACAATCTTGGTTGTTGTCCTGATGACTGCCCCTTTTCTGATGATCTTGGGGTTGTCGGCGTCCGTCATCATGCTAATCCTGTTGTTTTCGCCTTCTATCATTTAGTTGTTCACAGAGATCGTGAGCATCTTGTCGGGGGCGCCTGTCGAGCTCGCCGTTGTGGCGAGGCGTTCTTAGGGATGCGAGGTTCATCATTTCGAGGGGCATTAGGCGTGCCAACATTCTCGACAACCTCATCGACCTGAGGGGGGATCTGTGGAGGTGGCGACCTACCCTTGCTGCAAAGGCAGAGTTGAGATTGGTGATAGTGGACTCTATTCACTTTAACCACGCTTTTGCCTCCGGATGGGTTACTGGATCGAAGGGAGGTTGTCAGAGTAGATTATTGACGGTGGTGAAGTGCTCGATGGGAGTTCGGAGAGGCTTCGATCGAGAAGGGGTTGCGTCTCGAGATTGGACAAACTCGCCTTCCTTTGTGGAACCCCGTGGTGTCCAGTCGTCCGCACCCCTGTCCTCGATCTCGATGTCGACCATGTTTACATCACGCGGAGAACTTGAATCAAAAGATTCCAAGTCGTCCAGGCTATGAAGAACAAATGGTTCATCGGGATCAATTCCGATGAAACCCACCATACAATCCGAAAGGTTGTCGTCCATAAACGTCGCATGAGATCGTTCTCTATGAGCATGGATCAGACAACATGGAACCCGGGTAATCGGTTCCGAAAGCTTCAAGAATGTCTTGCAGCTTGTTAGGGTGTGACTCTTGGTTTTGTGGATTAGGCACCACACCTTGTACGGAGAAGCGCGCTGAATCCCTCGCTCGTTGCAAACGTCGAGTTTAGCTTTTGTTTGGATTATGATACAACATCCTGTCAGCGAATGACTAGAAGTCTTGTGGATTGGACACCATGCGCTATCCTTATCGGCAAATTTCCTTGTCAGCGCACGCTTGCCGGTCGAAGCCGACAACTAGGCTACCTTAGGACGTCTGTCGACGGATTAGGGTTTCGACGCCTCGTTCTCTGATTGAATCGAAGAGGCGACTAGTGAAGTAGACGTATTCACTTGTGCCATTGTCATGGCCTCGCTCTTGGCATCTGTTAAGGGGGGCGAGATCGGGACGACGATGAATACTGGGAAGAGTATGGAGCCGACTTGGACCATAGCGAAGGCTGGCTGGGTTGGATCTCCTCGGCCAAGTTGGTTGTAGAAGCCCTCGTCGGCGAATCCTTCTCTTGAACTCATCTCGTCTTAACCTTGAAGCACCAAGCCCTCTATCTGGTGCGCCACTATCGACGGGCTATACGCTGACTAGGGTATTTGTAGAATATGGGGATCGTTGGAACCAGGGTATTCGCGAGAACTGATCAATCAAATAGGAGACAAAGATTTATACTAGTTCGGGCCCTCAAGATGAGTAATAGCCCTACTCCAATTTATATCGATTATTGATGGAAAAGACACTACGAATACAATAAGGGATAGAATAACTGATGCGTTTCGCCAACTAGAGGCT
Organism: Oryza officinalis; assembly: GCA_008326285.1. Classification (NCBI taxonomy): domain Eukaryota; kingdom Viridiplantae; phylum Streptophyta; class Magnoliopsida; order Poales; family Poaceae; genus Oryza; species Oryza officinalis. The sequence goes on along the minus strand of BDMV01000001.1, from coordinate 19,353,526 downwards.
GCCGAGAACGGTCCGGTGAGATCTATTCAGTGAATATGGCGCTGGCTTCCTCTGGATTGCTTCTGGGCGTTGGTTTGGCTAGGACTTGTAATTCGATGCCCGCCCCCGAACGTAGGGCCTTGTTTATATAGCAGAGACTACCTCCTCCAAGTAGAACTCGGAGAAATAGAACAGAATATGGCTCAAGGAAACCTTATCTTTCCCGACTAGGACTCTGACCCCTTCTATTTCGGGAAGATAATTTTCTTCTCTATTCACCGTATTTCTTTAATTAGAAGATACCTTCCCATATACTATCGGATATATGGTTTCACCGTATTCCATTAACCCGCATATAGGAGGTATTCCTTATCTTTGATACTGACAAACTTTTAGATACACAACAGCCTATGGTCAATAGAACAAGATGACGGTTGAAGAAAAATATCAGATTATGAAGAAAAACAAATAGATGGAAGAAGATTGGGGAAAAACTCAAGACTCCAAATGACACACATTCTGAAGGGTTTACTTCACATATCTTCTATCATCATTTAACAACACAAATTCATAATCTGAAGTAAAAAAATGATTTTAACAAATATCACACCTCAGAAGAGACTTACACTAATTAAAAGCTAAAATTACAGATATATTTAGAGTGTAACTATAAGTGTATTATGATGTAAGTGCAAAATAATAATGCTAAGTGCAAAAAGATGCGAGTAAAAGTTATATTAGAAAAGGCAAAAAATTATAACCCTACTTTTTTAAAAAAAAATACCAACTTGGAATATAACAAGAGATGCAAGTAAACAAGTATAGCCCGACACTTACCAACTTTAGAATGCTCAAAAGTAGATGACCAACCTGGCATCACCGAATATATTGGTGATATGGACCTAGAAGATGTGGCAATCGACTGGTTCATCAATGATAGAGTAGACAAGCCATCTTATATCTTCGTTAAGGGTCTCACATATGAAATAGCCAAGGACAAAAGACAAACAAAGAACAAAACACTCTAACCAAAACCTCCAAACATATAGCTCCATAAACACTATGTGAGACAAACCCTAGATCCCTAATAGATCTAACCCTATCTAAAGAGTTTATTTGGAACAAACTCTAGAAACATACTAGACCACAACAAGAGATGGCCCCCCTTTCTCCTTGCCACCAACGAGAACTCTGAACAACAAAGAAGGAGGGGATCGAAGGGTGGTGGCAGTGAACAAAACAAGGATGGGATTGAAGGGTTGTAACAGCGAACACCCTCAAAGGCGTGGGTGTTGTTTAGTCGCCTTTCGACTTTTGAGCCATGTGTGATATGCGGATATGGTTCATATTACAATGCTATTGTGTTAACCACTAATGAAAAATTGACCCATTAAACCAGACAAGACTGATTTGGATAAGTGAGACAAGAATTATTTGGATGAGTGATTTTTAAACCTTTTCCCTATATTAATTGAAAACAACTATGAAGCCTATCTGGATGTGGAGATTTTACAATTCTGAGGTAAATCACCAATCTCTGGTTTTCAACCATGCATCAACAAGAAATTTTAGGTAGATATCATCCATAAAAAACAAATTTATAAAAATAACATATACCACATATAAGATCTATCTTTTTATGACAAGACATTATGTGAGGAATCAATGCAAGGAGAAAGGAGAAGAAAAGGGCCCACTCTATGAATAAATCTTATCCTATCTTCATTATTGACAACGAAAACCTTGAACCAATTGGGAGAGAAAGCCGCAACAACAAGACGATATAGTGGGGATGAGAGAGGAGGTAAATATTAAAAAAAATACATGTAATGAAGGGAAAAAAGACCCTTCTGGCCATCTTTACAACAAATGAGAAAATAGAAAAAAACACAGGGGTAGAGAGGAATCCAAACAAGTAACTGAGTGCTGAAATAAGCTAGAAATGACCATCAATACATGTAATGAAGGGAAAAAAGACCCTTCTGGCCATCTTTACAACAAATGAGAAAATAGAAAAAAACACAGGGGTAGAGAGGAATCCAAACAAGTAACTGAGTGCTGAAATAAGCTAGAAATGACCATCAAGCTAAATAAGGACTAGTGGCTAATTCTATATAGAAAGGTATTTGTGAACATACTGTGGGGCCCATCAGTAAGGTTGACGCACAATAAACTCCGCCCTGATTATATGTTTAAAGAGACGTTTTTTTTACCATTATTATATTGGAGAAACAAATAATATAGACTTCCACATAGTGCTATATGGAACATTTTATCTCAAAACGTAAAATTCGCTGAAATAAATTTCAATAACATTGCTTTAGGAATTTATGTTATTTATTTCACAGTTTAAAATTTGTAAACTTTAGTACTGTATTCTCCAGCACAAGTAAGGCTATGTTCAGGAGAAGGTCTTCGGCATGCAAAACGATGTATACATTAACACATGATTAATTAAGTTTTAGTTATTTTTTTAAAAAAAATTAATATGATTTTTTAAAATAAATTTTTGTATAAAATTTGTTTGTAAAAAACGTGCATATGAAAAACGAGAAGAATGAGTTATGAAAGTGAACTCTCGAACTCACCCCAAAAGTAATTATCACTAGCGTGAGGGCCATATATTTGAAAAGGAGGTATAGTGAAGTACCATTTTGACCTTCTTTCGAATACGAAAGATATAAAACGGATTCACGTAAAAATTATACTAGTGTTGAATTTCTGCATCTTCCGTTTGGAACACGTGAATTTTTTTTGAATAAATGGAACATAAAACGAAATCGTCGAAAGCGTGGCCGAATCTTTTTCTTGACCCGGCCTTTTTTGTTGACCCCACGAGGCGGAATGGGACAGCGAGGCTCAATCCCCGACCACCACGTGGCAGCTGCGGCGCCTCGCTGGCAGCGCCGCCTCCTCCGCGCCCCCATGACTCGACTACCCCTGGCCCCTACCTCCGCGAGAGCAGGAAACGGAGGAAAAAACGCCCACCACTAGTCGTCCCCCCGCCGCCACCGACTTCCGGGCCCCACACCCCGGTTGGGCCCACAGGTCAGTCACCGGCGCCGTGGATGCAGGGCAGCGCGGGGGCGCCGACCCCGACCACGCTGGAAACTTCCCAACCCCTAGATGACTAGGCAACGCTCTCCATTATTTTTATTATTTTCTTTTCGCCATCAAATTTGCGCCTCTTCTCCCTCCTCCTCCTGCGCCGCCGCCACCTCCCCCTTCTTCTCTTCCTCCTCCCCCGCGCGCATATTCGCATCGCATAAATCGCACCAACCGCGCGGCAAGAGGAGAGGGAGGCAGGAAGCCGACCGAGCGGGAGCAGGCAGGGCAGGCAGAGCGTCGAGCGGGTTGGAGCGCCGCCGGTGGGGGGGTCTTCTTGACGGGGTTCGCCAACTCGAGCTGCTTGTAGGCCTTCTTTTTTTCCGGTATCCTTGGGTGATGGCTGCTGCTGCAGCGGCGGAGACGTCGGAGGCGTCCACGGCCGGCCTCGCGCTCGCGGAGGCCAACATCAACTGGCAGAGGTAGCCGCCTCCGCCTCTTGATTTCTTTCACTTCGGAACAAAAATGTTCTTTTTTTTTTGTTGGCCAGGAGGATTGCTGCGGCTTTGCGTGACGATAATTAGTGGAGTAGTTCTTTGCATAATAGTATTAGTTTCTTCATATAGTGACCTTTGGCCGTTCACGATCAAATCTGCCTGGGTTAGTTCGCGATTTGGGATTGGGGATGAGAAAGGGGAATTTGTGGTGGTAAGATTGGATGAACGAAGTCGAGTCACTTGCACATTACCCAGGGTTAGGTGGTTTTTACCCTTTTTGTGGGCTTGTGGGAGCACTCACGAGGATCACGAGATTGTCGCTGTCGGTTTGGATGGTGAACAGAAGTTAGGCGCTTTGCTGTTTGGTTATATAACAAGGCAAACTTGGGTATGGCTTCCACAAGCTTTCAGTTGTAGCTTTCTGAATGGGAATAGTTTGTTTCACAAGTTGAGATGGAATTCTCACTCAATAATGCTAGGTAGAATCCCTCAAGATGAATGTGTGCAGAGCTAAAAAAAAAGAAGACGTTTTGCTTTTCTGTTGATATATATGAGCGGTGTGTTGTTTGTATGAAGTAGGAGTAGAACTACTATTTCTCCGGTCACGAAAACATGTCGTTTAGGCATTAATTTGGACAATACCAACGCAAAGATGTGAGAGCTGCAAATACCATCGTATGTGAGAATGACGTGGGGCTCGGACCCCACATGTCAATGACACATACAAATGGTATTTTGCAATTTTGCGATTTCTGTGATGGTACCAAACAAATTGGCCCTAAATTTAATTGACGCTTAGGACAACCAAATTACAAAGAAAACAAGCCAAAAGATTTGTCCGAAACAACAAATAAAATGGACCAGAGGTAGTAATTTATTTGCAACTCCCATACATAACAATATTGTGAAAGTACTTTTTGAGACAAATTTACATGTATGATTTTTATATATTTGATCTAAATATTTAAGGAGATACTGATGCTCAAAGTATTCAAAGTTTGACTCGATGTATGTATTTGACACAACATGTTTTATGATCGACTCATGTCTGCCACTCATATATCAAGCATGTTTTCCTAAGCACTTTAGTACCTATTGCTGTAGCTTTTGAGATGTGTAGCCATTCATTTTGTTCTAATTGTTATACCATGTATTGGGCGTCGCAGGGGTGGGGGGTTGGCTCACCAATTGACATGTGGCATAACATGCTGCTAACCAGGGTTGACAATACCGCCGGTAACCGCGGTAAGGTCCGGTAACCCGTACCGCGCGGTACGGTTTGGCAAATTTTGGCCGAATTCAAAAATTTGAAAAAAAATAAAAAAAATAAAAAAAAAATGCTGAAGGTAGTGCTTGATTTGTAGTGTATTATGGTGAAGAAATTTCTTGAAAAAAAATAAATATAAATTCAAATTTGAGGGCAAAACCGAAAGTCAATTAGGAAATAGAAAAAACAAAAAATTAAATGGGCCTAATCATGCACTGTACATGCGGACCATTAAGGCCCAACCGAGGATAAAATATCTCCTTCCTCGGTTACCACATGATTTGGGCCAGTAACTGTGCGGTTTGAAGTGATTATCGCGCGGTAGCTTGCGGTTACCGTGGTCGCGTTTAGCGCTTTCCGGTTGCTGTAACGCGCGGTAACTGTGGTTTATCGCGTGGTAAACGCTCGGGAAACCGTGGTTACCGTGCAAAAAACCGTGGTAGCCTAAATTTGTATCATGTGATGTGAATATATTAATATGTTTGGCATTATATGTTCCACTTCACTAGATGGATGGAGTGTTAGGATTATATGTTTGGCATGGAGAATTGATTAATTAAGCTATAGCTATGCTTTGCTAGTACTGTTCTACTTACAGTTTTTCACTTCACTAGATGGATGGAGTGTTAGGATTATATGTTTGACATGGAGAATTAATTAATTAAGCTATAGCTATGCTTTGGACATGTGGACATCTTGACATCTTGACATGTGGACATGTGGATATCATGACATATTGAGATTGTTGATTGTTGTTGTTGAAATATTATATTATGAATTGTTGAATTGATTTCAAGTCCATAATGTAGAAAAGGTTATGCCAAATTTTTGTATTGTATACCCACAAGTATCCTACATATTTTTTGTTATTATCCCCAAATTCTACACACATTTAAGTGTTTCTCCAATTTTTTTTATTTTCTTCATTTTGTTCTTCTTTCGGCCAAACATCGAGTGGTTACCGCGCAAATACCGCGGTTTCTCTTTTTTTTTGAATTCAAATTTTCAAAATCAAATTTATCGCTGTTTTTGGCGGTTACCGCGGTTACCGTGCGGTAACCGCCGTACCGCAGGGGTGCGGTAACCACCCCAAAAAGGGTAAGGGGAGCCCGGCTGCTAACTAAGCTTCTAATACAGAAACCATAACCGAGATTCATGTTATGTTTCAGTTCTAGTTTCTCAACTGAATTTCACATTGTTCCGACCATTAATATAATGGAAAGGGGTTCTGGCTAGTGTGTCAATTCCTCTCTATGATGCTTATAACAGTGGATCTTATATAGAAAAGATTACCACTTGCCATGACAATCCATGCCAATTATCTATATCAAATCATATGAAGCGCTAATTTGTGTCAGCATATTTCTGTGACTGAAAGAACTTCATTTTTGCTTATTTTGCATCACAATTAGGTTGGACAAGACCAGGTTCCATGTCATTGGAGCTGTCCTATTTACTGCTCAGCAAGGTGCTCTGCACCCGACGGCCGTTGTGAAGACCAGAATGCAGGTTGCAGAAGGAGGGCTGTCACACATGTCTGGCTTTTCTGTTTTCAGAAGGATATTGAGAAGTGATGGCATCCCTGGTGCTTTCAGAGGCTTTGGCACCTCAGCAGTTGGAGCACTGCCTGGCCGGGTCTTTGCTCTGACTTCGTTAGAGGTGTCCAAAGAAATGGCATTCAAATACTCTGAACATTTTGATATGTCAGAGGCATCAAGGATTGCTGTAGCTAATGGTATAGCAGGTTTAGTGTCAAGTATATTCTCAAGCGCATATTTTGTGCCTTTAGATGTGGTGAGCATTCCTTCCCACTCTTGTGCCATGTTCATAACTTATCCGTTTGCCCGTAATACTTTGATGTTCAATAATCTACTTTCATTGTTAAAGGATTTGCTTTACAATGATGATTTTGGTTCACCAAACATGTAAACATATCAACTTTTGATGAAAACTTTCCTTTTGGCTGGTGAATTTTGTAGTGCATGTATATACATGTTGCCTATTGATTTAAAGCCTAGTGACTCTCGAGATTCCTTTTTGACTGCTTTAAGTTTTATTCACTCCACTTTCTTTCTGACCATATCCTGTTATCACATAATTCCTTTTTGTAAGCTCTTAAATCTCTTTTTCATCACCTGACAAGGGCTAACTGCTTTCATAATAATCTAAATCTACTATTTTATAGTTGCTCTCACATCTCAACAAGTTCAAACAGTAGGATTTTACTAACTAATTGAGGACATCTATATTATTAGCTAGTTTACACGGCACCTTTGTGTTCTGTAGATTTGCCAAAGGCTCATGGTTCAAGGACTACCAGGGATGGCCACATATAGAGGCCCATTTGATGTGATAAGCAAGGTTGTCAGGACTGAGGGGCTCCGGGGCCTTTACCGAGGTTTTGGAATCACTATGTTGACTCAATCTCCAGCCTCTGCCCTTTGGTGGAGTGCATATGGTGGTGCTCAACATGCTATATGGAGGTGTGTTAGTTTTTATCCAAAATTTGTTGTTCATTTCGGTTCAAAGGTTTAAATTTGTAGTTCCTTTCTTATTCATATTCTCATCATCAACATAGGAGCTTGGGTTATGGAATTGATTCACAAAAGAAACCATCTCAATCAGAACTAGTTGTGGTCCAAGCAACAGCTGGAACAATAGCTGGTGCTTGCTCATCAATAATCACGACACCAATCGATACCATTAAGACACGACTTCAGGTAACTATATATATTTTTCTGAACACATGGCTGTTTTATCTTTGATTATCTGTAGATATATTTTTTAGTGAACATTTATTTAAATCTGTATAGTTGCATTGATCTTTCTGGTTTGCCAATACTTTCTGGTGGAACTGTGAAACAATAGTGGTAGACTTATGCCACAGTCAACATCTTCATGATAGTACTCTGGGTTGGGAATCAAACTCACCTTTGCAGTGTTAGAGAAGTCACAGGAATTCCTCTGGCTGCAGTTTCCTCAGAGCTTCCAGTTGACAAACCCAAAGAGACATACTTATGCTAGCAGCCTTACTGTTAGATATGATTAGGCGGTGAAGGACAAATTATGCTTTGCGGTTTTGCGGTCCAGGATAATATGAGAAGTCATTGGCCTTGTTGCAACATACTGTGTAACAAGGTTCACGTACTTTATAACTGACCATGTGAATATTGTGATAGCAACCATTATCTCAATGTTACAGGGATGAGTACATAAGTTCTCTTCAAATAAGTTATAGGTCGTTTTGTTTATCTCTGACATGAGTAATACACATATGATCTTTTTATGGTTTCCCCATGTCACAAGTCATTGGTGGTTCTGTTTTCCAACCACTTTCATGTGTATTCATATTCCGAATTTCATTTCAAGGCTATCATTGCAACATGTTCATTTTTGTCCATCATAGTGGCTGATGTCAGTACTATTGACATGTTTCTGAGGTATGCAGGTTGTCTTTCGGTTGGGTGTTTATATTATTGTTGTGATATAGTCTGCCTGAAATGTTGCTAGAAGTCTCACCTAGCAGATTTTACAACAACTTTCATCAATATCCAAATGCCCTTTCAAGGCTGGGACTAAGATTTGCTTGTAGCTGACTTGAGCCTGTGACACTGGCTGATATTAACATTCTCAACATGATAATGTGGTTTGTATTAACATGCTGTTGTTATGACAAGATCCTTCTCTGAAATGTCTTTGCAATGATGCTACCTATTACCATATCAAAGGGCATAGTAGCCATACAAATTACAATATACTTGCCAGAGTTCCATCTGCTTGTTCTAACATGTGTTATTTCAGGTGATGGATAACTTTGGTAGGGGCAGGCCATCTGTCATGAAAACCACCAGGGTGCTGCTAGAGGAAGATGGCTGGAGAGGTTTCTACAGGGGGTTTGGACCGCGGTTTCTCAACATGTCTCTGTGGGGTACATCCATGATCGTAACTTACGAGCTAATAAGTAAGCGCAGTTCAACCCGTTCCCCCCTTTGGTCTGCCAGGTTAATTAACTCTTTCCAATTTGCACCTGCAGAGAGGCTCTCCGTCAAGCCGGAGTAATGAGCCTTTTGGCTTCTGTTCCAAATAGATGGCGTAATCTTGAAGACCCACAATCCATCTGTGACGGGCTGATGGCTATCTAGTGAGTTCTTCTCAAGAAAGGGATTGGCAAGTAACATAATCCAATCGAGAAATTTTAGTGATGGAAATTGTTTTATAGCTACAGGGGAAGTATTAGCAAGTTAGTAGCTTAACAAGTTCCTCCTATACACTGTAAATATTTACTAGGGTTCTGTATGAAGTTCTGAAGGTGCTTCATCCAGGATGTAATAGCCTGAGGCTTGCCCTGGCTACTGGGGCATCATGTACGCGGCTCATAAAAATTTTGGCAACGAGCTTTTGTATCTCTTTCCATAAGGCAACAAATTCCCACAGTATCGCTTGGTTTAATTTGTTATCATTTTTAGCAGATTCTAGCTAGCTATGGTAATGAGATGGATGATGTAGCCAAACCAATTTAATGGAAAATGTACTCGCTCAATGTAATATATACTTCTTAGACCACTTGCTTCATAGTATGATATAAGATCGACATGCTTTTTGGTAATGTAGTTCTTCATATGATCATATCTAGCTGTTTGGCTATTAGCCTGTTAAGATACTTTTTCAATGTTTTCACTCTACGGTGCTCTCATATTTGCAATTCGGCATCTGTAAAGGTCACACCCAAGTCAGGTTACAAGAGGTTTTCGTCATCATTTGTTTGTTGTTTCGAACTCTGGAGTCCGGATGATTCAAAAGTTAGTTGTAGTGAATCTTTGAAAAGAAATCTATAGATTAGCATGAATCACTGGACAGAAATCTATGTCAAAAGAAGTATGTCGTGTCTGCTACTGCTCAGCAGCTCGCGAGCTGATCTTGCAGCGACTCTGGGCGACCTTCCTGCAGGCAGTGCACCGGCGGCTGCGTCAGCGTCTCCATCACCCCGTACGCGTTCCAGCAGTACGGGTCGGCCAGCTTCGTGCCGGCGCTGGCACCGCCGCCTGCGTCGCCGCCGGCCGGCAGCAGCTCGACGTCGGTCATGGTGATGCCCGTGCAGGCGACGGTGTCGCTGCACGCGAAGCGCACCGGCGCGCCGCCGCCGCGCGGGTTGTACGTGCCGCGGATCCCCCTGTACGCGACGCCGTCGACGCGCACGGCGGCGGTCTGGTTGGCGCAGGCGGCGCTGCCGTGCGCGTCGCAGTAGTACTGGTCGATGACGATGCAGCTCCTGACGTTCACCATATGGACGGCGTCGAACACCACCGCCGACACCGACCCGGCGCCGCCCTGCCACGTCTTGATCCGCACGCCGTTGTCGGAGTCGACGACCCGCGCGCCGCGCACCATCACGTTCGACACGCACGCCCGGGCGCCGCGCGCGCCCAGGCCGCCGATGCTGATGCCATGGCCGTGCACGCACGTGATGTTCTCGACGCGGACGCCGGAGCAGCCGCCGCCGATGCTGACGCAGTCGTCGCCGTTGCTGATCCTGGAGTTGAGGATCCGGACGGAGCTTGTGTTCTCGACGTGGACGCCGTCGGTGTTTGGGCTGGACGCCGGCGAGCTGACGACGAGGCCGTCGACGAGCACCCGGCTGCAGCCGTCGAACTTGAGGTGGAACTGCGGGCTGTTATCCATCCTCAGGCCCAGCACGGCCACGTCGCTGCTCGCCACGAACTTGATCAGCTGCACATGCAGTGACACCACTAAGTACAACATATCTCACTAGGATTAACACCTGATTAATTGATCTCCATAATTAATTACTGCAGCTAATGTGATTTGTAGTGTACTTACTGCAGGGCTGTCACATGGGCCGGGTAGCGTCGATCCATTGGGGCCCTGAACATAGACATGAAACAGTCAGTATGTACTCTCTGACAGAAAAATTAGGCGTTAATTACAAAGATGAAATCAAAGTGTGTCGTGTCACGAGATTAAGGTTGGTTAATTACGTACCCTGTGAGGCTTGCACGGGAGATTCCACCAGTCCTCGCCGTTGCCTTCGATGGTGCCCTTGCCGGACAGCGTCATCCCGTCGGCCCTGTAGAAGACGATCCACTGCCGCCGGCTGTCCGCCGCCGGCCAGCTCGCCGGCCCGTCCGGCGGCATCAGCACGCCGTCGATCTGTCGCGACACGTCACGGGTTATTGAAAACATGTTGATTAATTAGAACGCGAGAGAGTGTGTGTGTGTGACAGTTGAACAGAGGATTTATTACTTGGAAGGTGAGGCCTGGCTTGCATGGCCCGGCGAAGATGGTGAAGGTGATGGTGAACACGCCGTCGGACGGCACGAGCAGGGTAGCGGACTCCGCCGAGCACGCCGCCTTCCACGCCGCGCGGAACGCGCGCGTGTCGCCGTCGGCGCTCGAGCCGTTGCCCGTCGCACCGAACGCCCTCACGTCGAACACGTTGGTGATGCTTGTGCTGCTGCAGGGTGGAGATGATGAGATGTTCTTGGCTGATGGCGCCGCCGGCGGGAGCGGCGACGGTGGCTTCGCCTTTGTCGTGGTCGGTGGCAGAGCCGGTGGCGTTGTTGGTGCTGGTGTCTCCGCCGGAGCGTGCGCCGGTGGTGGCATTGTCGGGGCGAGCCGCGGTGGCTTTGCTGGTGGAAATGACGGCGGTGGCTTTGTTGCCGCCGGAGGAATCGCCGGACGTAGTGCTCCTGGTGACTTTGCCGGAGCGTGCGCCGGTGGCATTGCCGGGGCAAGCGGCGTTAGCGGCCGCGGTGGATGTGCCGGAGCGACGGACGGTTGCTTTGGCATTGCTGCGGGAGGGATCGCCGGACGTAGTGCTGTTGGTGGTTTGGCAGAAGCGTACGCCGGTGGCTTTGACGGGGAGTGCCGCGGGCGCGGTGGATGCTCCGGCGACGGCGAGAGCACTGGTGGATTGGCCGGAGGCAATGACGGTGCCTTCGAATGATGTTGCGTCGAATGTGCCTTCGCAGGGGAGAGTTGAGGTGGCCTGGCCGGCGAGATCACCGGTGGCTTGGTGGGAGGAAGCGCCGGTGGCATCGACGACGTCTTAGCGTGAGAATGCGATGGCGCCTTGGCCGGCGACGGCGAGGGTGACGGCGGCATAGCAGGGGAAAATGCCGGTGGCTTGGTGCCCCGAGCGGGCGACGTCGGCGCGCCCACCGGCGACAACTCCGGCGATTTCAGAGGAGGCCGCAGCGTCGGACACGGCTTCTCCCGCGGAGAGCGTCGCGGCGGAGCGTCCTCGATGCCAGCCGGAGGCAAGCCCGGCGTCTCCGCCGGCGATTCCCCGCCGTCGAAGTCGGGAGGCAGCGCGGCGGGCGGCTGAGAGATGTGGCTGCCGCCGTTCGTCGTCGTCGTCGTCGTCGGGCGGTGGTGCCCGCGGTGCGGCGCCCTCCGGTGCCTCCGGTGGTAGTGCAGCCTTGCCTCCGTGCAGGTAAGACACGACGAGAGGAGGAGGAGGAACACCATGGACACGGCCACCGCCGCCGCAGCCTTGCATCGCAATGTCGCCGTCGACGGTGGTCGCGTGCTCCGGCGTGCAGCCGCGCTCGCCGTTGGCCCCATCACCGACGTACGGCTTAGCTGGGAAGCGATCGAGCTAGGTGGAGCTAGTGATGCTTGGAGTTTAAACGGAGCGGGAGATGCTATATATACAAGTGTATGATCATCATAGGCGCTAATCATACACCTGTGGCTAGTATTGGGTGACGGTGGATGATCTAAAACTAAATTCATATTATTGGACCGCTACAATTTTGTACCAAGCACCAGTATAATCGATTATATACTTGTGGCTAGCATTTGTCATGGTAGACATATAAATATATATGACTAAGTTCATGTTGGATTACAAATTTACAATACGTACCCGCTCCAATTTTATAAGCACCATACCGGTGTATATAATCCAGGCAAAGGAACAGTCAGTCAGTGAATTGTACACACTTGTGGCTAGCATTCGTCCATGGTGGATCTATAGCTAAATCCATATTGGTTTATTATATATACAAAACGCTGGATATAAAAGGTGGGAGTCTTGTATCAAAATTTATGGTGCTAGCCAAAAGACCCCCCTTGGACTTTCTCATATATATATTGATTTATCATACATACCACTACAATTACATTAAAGAGTAACATAATGAAGCAAACGAATTGAGCCTAACTCGTCCATTTTTCAGTGCTCCGTGTTTCGAATTTAGATGTATATTGTGTTTCTCAATTAAATTGATACCGAGTTTCTTCTTAGAATCGGCCTTCTAAAAAACACATATTGAATATATATACCTATTGATATACATGCGTGGGTTTTGACAATGTAAAATGACAATATACTTTCCTTTCTGTAGTGAAGTTTCAGCCTATCAGTTATTTTTTTCCTAAAAAACTGTCTATAACTATTCTGTTTGATATTTGTTGAGTAGAAACACTTTTGTTCCTAAAGGTCTATTTGGTAATTTAACTTTAGGAGTTGGGTTTGAAATGAAGTTGTGGAGCAGCCTAAACCCAGCTCCATCTCTCTAGTTTATTTTGTGAAAGCACTCCATCCAACTTTAATTTTATTTTAGGTGAAGTTGAAACCGTTTGACTGAACTTCAGCTTAAGAGAAAAGGTAAATCTGAAGAAGCTGAAGCTAGAGTCGTGCCAAACAGGTTCTAAGATTCGGAAACTTTTCTCTCCTACCTTGCCATTTTCTACTGCTGAATCCGCTCCAGCTCACCTACACCTTGCCGACGGGGATTCTCTTGATTACTTCTGATGCAGCATGATACACTTATAGACACGAGTTTATCAGTGATTGCTACTGTATCAGTATTGCTGCAGATGATGATTCATGTCCTGTCTTGCACATTAGCGTGAGATACATAGGCAACCACTGCCAGTGAGGTTACTGGCTGGTGGCATCTCGCCTTTCTCTCTCTGCACGACGTGCCTGGAAAAGATTGCATTTGCTAATGAACCCACGGCTGAAAGAAGTTAAGGGAAGATTTAGGGTTAGCTGAAACAAGTTGTCGTTCTTGCATGCTCTCTTCCGGCTTTACAACTGCAAGTTGTAGCTGCCATTTATGCATGCACACCAAGGACACACAATTATCAGCTTGCTAGAGCCTAGTAGCTAGGCTTTGCCTCAAACTAGCTTAGTGGTTAACTTTAGCTTGTCTGCACGTATAACATTGCAAGATAACTGTTAACTAATGATTGTTAATTACCCCTGTATAGTACATGTGTTTTACTACTGTAGTACTAGTTCATGAGCGACAAGATCTTGGGGCATCTTGTCGCTCTCGATCAGTTCGATATTTGACTTACATTGACTCGATCGATCGGTCACATGAACACGAATGGATGAATGCCAGGAGAGAGTTTAACCGAGTTGGCGATTAGTTTACAGCGGCCAATAAATTCCACACTTGTATCCACAACGAAGCTTCTAGTTCTTCACGAGATCGAACGATCGATCGATCGGCTAGCTTGTGATGGTGCGACATATATATACCTCAAAATACTAAGAGTACCGTGTAGGAGAATACCACAGGAAATTTCTCTCAAAAAACTCTCTCTTTTCTTAAATATTTATCGTTAGTTAATTCAATTTTGAGCTAACCAACATTAAAAAGAAATGGAGGAAATACTGACGGTTTTGGGCTTCTAGCATGCATGTACTAAATGCTAGCTTCATTAATTTTATTTTCGTTTGAAAGGACTCAGTTTTATTTTTAAATGCATAATGTTATTGATTTTTAGTTATACGTTTAACCCTTTTTTATTAATATTTTTTTATAAATATATAAATACGAATCATGCTTTAAGTATCTTCAGTAATAATAAAATAAGTTGGTTTTCACTAAAGCTCGTCGCTCCACCAATTTTACATTGGTTTTGGGAGATGCGGTCAAGCCATTACCAAAAGGACGGAGGAGTTTTACTCGAAACAAAATTTACCGGCTTTGGAATTAACCGCGAACTTCAAAATGACTAAACCTTGTTAGTACTACTAATTAAGTACCACCTCAGGCAGGAGAACACAGAAGATTCAGTGAACCTACACAACGAACCAAAATATGGCTAAGTCCTATTTTCCGAGAAAGGTACAGCTATAAAAACGAGCCACTTTCTGTTTGCAGGAAAAGCCTTGCAGCAAAACTTCAAGAGATAAGAAGAGGAAAGGGCAGAAAATTACCAGCCGCGAATGCACGCATGTGATCACCTCTACCTTTCGCCGTCCATCTGCTCTGCCGGCTGCCGCCGGACGCGACAGAAAACGGTACGCTCCCCTGACCAAACAAGAGAGAATATTGCACACGAACTCCCATCTCTTTCTGTCTCCGTATTATACAAACATAGAGATGCATGGTGTCCTTGCACTAACTAAAAGCAAAGCCATTTGTCTAAGATAGCCCGTGATCAGATCCTAATCACTTTTGCTGCGTTAGTTAGCCGACCTACATGAACTTCTATTATTATTATTTTCTCTTTTCTTTGAATATGTTTTGCTAGACTTCATTTGGATGATGAGTTCATTAAGAATAGGCTGAACAGGACGTTATACCCATTCTTTCCCATGCATATGTTTTCAGTTGTAGGGGATCGGTTTGATCACCCGCTTTTGAGATAACATACATATATACTCCTATTCATTTCTGACCCATGTTCATTTCTTTGTTTTTTT
Source organism: Oryza officinalis (assembly GCA_008326285.1). Lineage (NCBI taxonomy): Eukaryota > Viridiplantae > Streptophyta > Magnoliopsida > Poales > Poaceae > Oryza > Oryza officinalis. The sequence continues at coordinate 19,338,047 of BDMV01000001.1, read as the reverse complement.
TTTGTCAAGAACCAAATTCAGTACTAGCACATTGGGAGTTTGGAACTCATGTCCTTCTATCCGTAGAGAACCTTCAGAGCTCTACCTGTACATCTCTTATATTAAGTATTTGATGTAGTTTAGTGTCATACAGTATGACGAAATAAAAACAGGGCAAGAAGCCACGAACTGCAGAACCTAACTCAATACAGCCGATGAGCAATCCTGCGTGCTACTGACGGAACTGAAAATGGTTTTGTCCTCTAAATTCAGGCGCACAGAGCTAGTCGGCTTCATGTATCTCTGAATCTTTTGTTCGTGAGCATCACGGGTAAGTTCAGAAACTCGATGCAACGTCTGCTGCTAGTTCTTACCAGGAAAACTCATCGATCTCGACACAAAAGTACACAACATGTCGAAATCTGATCTTACCCTTTCTTGCCAAAAGAAAAAAGAAAAACCCTGATCTTGTCCTATATGTTAGAGACGGAGAGTAATAATGGGCCGTGTCAACATATAGGCCATTGTTGGGCCATTCGGGGGCTGGTTAAGCCCAAGGCTGATGACCTCTTCTTATGGGTTTAATAATACCACATCGCTAGTTGAGATGGATTGAGCATATGGATGAGCTATAAAAGAAGACACGGAGCACCTATCAAAAGCATACCTTTCTCGACCTTTTGGCTAAGATCAAATGTATTATCTGTTCTTATCAGTTTAATATCTGATATGTGGGTTATGTGCCTATTTTGATATTAAATTTATTTATTTTGGGGAAGGGTCCATCACAGTGGCTTGCCATTGGGGTCCTTTAGAGTGTTGCCTTGGTGTTGCACTAGCCTCGGTCTGGCACACCCCAACCAAATCGAACATAAACTTTTGACGCTTAATCTGATTTTGAATCAAACCATCAAGTTCTTGCTGATTCCATTGAATGGAATCATTGGTCAGTGCTGAATAAATTTCCACTCTGTTGAAAGATTGAAAAGCTTGAATCTTCACATTGTCAATTATTTTGTTGGGAGCATATGTCCATTTGCATATGTGTATGTGAATGTATCTGCATTGAGAACATAAGGACACCAACATGACTCTCTGAAGATCATCAAGAACAGAGCATCCCCGTTTCGAAGATGGATTGGAGCCGCCAAAGCACAACAGAAGAGAACCAAAATTCATGATTCCAACAGGACTCCGTAAGATCAGAGCATCCCCGTTGGAATGAGGTGGACGCAGCACGATGCGGCGAAGACTCGCCGCCGTGTCTACCTGAGAGCCGTGCTCTCCGGCGACCCTTCGTCGCCTTCTTCTTCTTCCCAAGGGAGCAAATGCACCGTCGTGCTCATCCACAAACCAATGAACCAAATCTCGTTTGCCAGGCTCGGCGACACCGGCTGGACATGGCTCAGAGCGAGCGCTAATTGCTTCGGATACCACGACTGCGTCTTTGACGACGGCAACCATGGCTTGCTCTACGCTCTCCGCTGGACCGGCGAGGCCCACGCTCCGGTCGTCAATAGCATTTGTCCCCGTTTTCAAGAGAACTCTTTTGATTGCATCAAGTACATTGTTCGGGCGCCATGGGGTGACCTCCTCCAGGTGTGGAGGAGATTTGGTCTCAACGATGAACAGGAGCCCATCACAAACAAAGTGACAGTGTTCAAGTTTGATCTCGCTAAGCAGGAGCTAGTGCAGATAAAAGACCTGGGTGGCCACGCTTTGTTCGTCAGTTACGGTAGTTCATTCTTCCTTTCAGTCAAGGAATTCCCGGTGCTAACTCCAAATTGTGTTTATCTTGCTCATGACAACGTAGATTGGCAAGATGGGAAAAGATATTATGAAAGAGGTTGCAATCTACAACATACAAGTGGATGCTTTTGTTGACCATCCATCTCAGAATTCTTGGATGAACTTGCCCCCTCCTGCTGTTTGGGTTCAACCCTCGTGGTCACTAGACAAACATGAAAGTCAGCAAATGTTCCATTGTCACAGATTATGCTGTATATTCATTTTCTTTACTCCACTTCCATGAATTCTTCATTTAAGATGGTGTATATACATGTGTGTTATTCTATAATACCGGTTTTAGGAGTTGATTGATCAGCAAATTATATCGGTGCGTCGCAACGGGTAAAGAAACTCACACAGATAATTATATACATTGCATCGTACGTACAGGTATATGCTAGTGCAGATTAACACAAATTTTGCGATTTGCAATTGTAGTTATTATTTTATTTAGGGTTAAACAATCACCAGAAATTGACATAAATGTGCAGAGGAACCTTTGTTTGCAAGATTGGCTCAATTTTGGGATAGTAGCACGTTCTATATATGTTAGTATTTGGGTGTAACGGATCATGACGTTATAGGAGATAATAGGAGATGATTATGTCTCCTTGTGAGAGTGATTTTTCTGCCCTACTCTGGTCCACGATGAAAAACCTGCAGGTGCTGTAATACTGTGCAGGTGAGATGACGACGGTTGCAGAGGACGCAGTAATCCATCTTCTGCTTGGTAGTTGCAGGTTGCAAGATCGCAAGATGAACATCGACGGAAAGACACTTGCCGGGCCAAGCGCAGAGGCCGACTCCAAACTGTCCAACAGCAGCACGGCTCGTTTCTTGGAGCTGCAGCCGATCCACCACAACACAGCACAACGAAACAGAACAGAGAAGCACCAAATCAATCTACACCTTGAACAGAGGACTAGCAAGCGTATTACAGTGGAATCCATGGACGGAGAGTGCCGCCGGGACGGCGATGATTGGTCGGACCTGCCGGCGGACTTGCTCGTCATCGTCTTCAATGCGCTGGAGATCCCCGATCTGATCTGCTGCGGCGCCGTTTGCAGATCATGGCACGACCACTACTCGTCTGCCGCAAGGTTAGTGCCTCCGCCGGCTAATCCCCTTCCTCCGCCCCGTAGCTAGAACTCCGGTCTCCCCTTTCGATCGCGCAACCACCACCGCCAGAACCACCTCGAACCGCCGCGACGGGCCGTCTCGACCCTCGCGCGCGCCACCGTGGAGACCGTCGCCGCTCGCTCGACGAGCGTGGAGGTCCGGCGACCCCTCCCAGGCCACCGCCGGCCGGCCGCGCCGCCGCACCTAGCGTGTGCGCTGCGCGCGCGCTCTGCCTCGCCCAGGCAGAGAGCTGCGACGAGGAAGAAAAGGGGATAAATCTCCACCCCTCCCTGATACTGACATATGGGCCCTCTTTAATCAAACACTAAAAAAGATAATTAAGTTAATCAATTTCTTGAAATATCCGAGTGACATGTGGGTCCAAACCGATCAAGAAATCTAATTAAAACCCTGTTTAAGATTTGTGTCGCTGACATGCGGGCCTGGTGGCCACCATGGCAGTCAACTTGACTAGGTCAATAGTTGACCCCAGCCCCACCTGTAAGTGGCTCACCACTTTTCCTTAAGGAAAATAATTCAAATAAGAATAGAAACCCATAGGCCCCACCTGCCATTGACCCAAGTCTTTTCTTTAACAGAAATAATTCCGAAAATAAATTAAAATGATAAAAGAATTTATTCCAGTGAAGGAAACTCTGAATTACCCTTTGGAAAATCATAACTAATTCAAATAAGCTCCAAATCAAGTGAAACTTGTTTCTAAAATTTTGTAAATTCAATACAAGCTCTACCTCCTGGACCAAAAGCAATAAATTCCACAAGTATAATTTATACACTTTATGCCAAATAAACCAAGTTAGCTAATTAATCCTTCATACTAAAAATTATCCCTAGGCAAAATAATAACTCCAAATAATAGGAATAAAGACTCTAATCTGTAAGTCGCATAACACACGCCATTGAACATGGGAAAAACCTTGACTTACAAATCGTAATGAAGATCAAATGTTGTTAAAATCAAACACTAAATTATCAAACAATATAGAATTAATTCGTGGACACATATAAGATAAAAATAAGTGTCGATCTTAAGGAGACAAATAAAATGCCCATATCTAGATTGTAAATCACATCCAAAGGAAGTGCCTCATTCAATTTTCTTCTATCAATTAGAAACATGTTAAAAGTTCACATGTTTAATTTTTCAACAGATGAGTTGAACCTACAAGGCCACAAGGCTTCTTAACTAAAATTTAGCTCGCGGAAAGACAAATAAAGCATATATACTTCAATCCACAGATAATGTCTAGGACAAATTTTAAACAGGAAAACAACCTCACCTAGAAGACACTGTTAAATTGTTGACCTAACTCGAACAAAACGAATAACAACCTAAGCTACCTACACACCTACATATACTGAGTCAATATGTAAAAGCAAAATGAACATCAACTCTTGAACCTACCAAATGAAATAAATACTTATCTACAACTTGCACACCTAATGATATACTAGTTATCACATAAGTACAAGTTAAATAACAAATCGACTAAAGAATACTTCACTAAATTGTTGTGATGTGCTAGCAACTCTCTACAAAAAACGTAGGTCGTAGTTCTACCTTAGTTTCTCGTGCCCTAGCCCATTTTAGTTCTTCTAGCTGAAATAGAAACCAAACCTTTAACCTTTAGCATAGTTAACCGGCGAAACCCTATAGACTTAGCAAGAACGAGAAAGATAGCTAGCAACCGCTTAGTTTTCCTTAGTTTTCTCCTACGTTTAGATTTTAGTTTTATGTGTTGATTGGTTGTTGTATTTGGTTCTTCCCACGCATTTAGACTATATCGCTCGTGAGGAATGTGAAGGTGCTACCCGAGGAGTTGAAGGTCGAGCAAAGGCCGAAAAGCAAGTTAAATCAGTTTATATCAACCATAGCAAGGCAAGTCACCACGCCCCCTCCTTTGATCATGTTGTACCTATATTGCAAAATGTTTTGTTTTCAAATAAATTGCATGCTATAATTAAATTGCGTACCTAATTATTGATTAAGCCTACCTTGATGTTGATTATGTTTACCTTGATGACTGTGAATATATTAAAGTCTTAATCAAATTATAGACACATGCTTAGCAATGCCTAGAGTTGCTTATCATATGAAATGATAATGTGATTTGAAAAGATAGTCAGCAAGGTAGTGGTGATTATCAAAAAGCGGATGGAGACGTGCATTGCCATCTCGCGAGACACATGGGCAGTTATTTATGAAAAACCAAAACTTAATTACAACAAGATGATTTAGATTGGGGTGGTTGGATGATTTGGGACGATTCCGGTAAAGGCTAGTGCTGACCCTAGTCAATTAAGGATCGAGTCAGGAAAACAGGTAGGAAACAAACTGAGTATGACCGTATCTTCTCATATAGGCATAGACCTAGAGGATTAGGGCCACCGTAAGAGGGCGGTACCTCAGTCATTTGTGGTTCAGAACTGTAATAGTTTAGGTCATGTGAGGGAGCAAAACATGACAAATTCAAGACAAGCGTGAGATCTAACACTAAAATTGGACTAACTGTGCTGAAGACTTCTTCCCTTAGAATCCCGGAACGCCAGTATTCCCCTTACTTCTGGTTTGTGAAGCCAGGAAGATGATGGGGGTGTATAGTTCATAGAGCAGGTACCATAACCTTAAGGGATTCAAAAGACTAGGTCGTGGCAGGTCTCATGTGTTGGGCGCGCCATGAAGTGTGGGTAAAGCATACATCCATTATAGTGTGAGTAAATCAATCTATTCGAATAGCCGTGCTCGCGATTAAATGAGCACTAAGACTGTATGATTCTTGACTAGACTTATAAACTTTTAATTTAACTTAGGGCATGGATGGGAATGGATAGTGGATGGAGGAACTACTCAGGGTGAGGGTAGGATCCAATGGCAGAAATATGGATAAATGTGCTTGGGGGTAAACCGAACCAAGAGAGGATTATGGAGGTGGACACAACCCTCAGTGAATGGTTAAACAAGAAAACTTACGTTATTTTTAAGTTAAAATGGCTTGGCCTTCCTTGAATCCTATGTGCATTAATCATGTTGTAATATTGGCTTGTGAGTACTCTAGGTACTCACTGTTTCTATTTCCCCCCTTTTAGACATGAAAGCAGGAGATACCATGCTGGCATATATAGCAGATGATAGGAGGGCTGACTGAGAACTAAGTGGCAGCCTTAGTCAACTGCCTGTGGGCATGTTACTTGGGGCTACTCCTATTTTGGTTTCCGCTAGTGTTTATTTGATACGACAAGACCATATTGGTCCTTTGTAAAGGTACTGAATTCTTTTAGCCTAAATTCATTTTGACATATTTTTTTACTGGCTATGAATGTATGTATCAACTACTGATTCAGAGATTGGTATAGGAAAACACATGAAATTTTTGGTGTTCAAAACCAGGGCCAGACAAACCCTTTTTACTTCCAAAAGATTTGATTGAGGGAATAGATCCATATAATGGGAAAAAAGTAAGGACATATTTGTTTTTGTCCTAAATCATCTCGTGATTGAAATTATGCAGGTATTGATCGTATTGTTGTTTTCATGTTGTTGGTTGCCAAATTGGCAACAAAATTATCTGTTGTTGTTGATTGATCATAACTGCTTCATATAAAATTATGCCGATTAATGTATTTTTTTAACATGAGGTCCAAGTAAATAATCCTAAATATAAGCTGATGCTACAAGTCAACTAAAAAGAAATTGATGTGCAATATGTTCAGTTGAATTTGTATTTATCACAAGAATTTCTTAAATATATCATGTATTATTAGGATTTAGATGATTTCTAAATATACAAAAGTTGGAATGTTATTTTACACACATGTCTATGTAATTATTATTTTTAATAACTTTCTATAATGTCCTTTTCATGTGAATCTTAATACATCATTATATACTTGATTGTCAAAATATAACTAAATATTGTCATAGCGTTAGCACATACAAATTGCTAGTAGTGAGCTAGTAGACCAAGTGCTTATGGACTTTGGTCACTGCCAAGTGGGGCCACCTTGGCATTCACATTAGGATGGAGTTTTCCTCATCTTGGACTGTAGTGAGGTAAAGTTGGCAGTAAAACTTGTTAGTGGAGCAAATTGTGAATGAGATTTATTTTCATGGGGTAATTGTATTCCTGCACCTATTTTAAATTATGATTGTGATTTTACTATTTTCTGAGTTTGTAATTTTGCATTTGCTTTTTCGAACCAACACTCCGAGTACTTCTGAGGAGCGTGATTTAGTTATCATATACTACAAGTATGTTTTAGCGTGACTGTTAATTATAGCACACATGTTGAGCTCATATTACATAATATTTTCATAACTTTTATATATTATAAAAGTATTTGTAATTTGAGCTAACCCTAGAAAAGGGTTGGTGGGGGGTTTATATAGATCCCCAAAAATGTGACCATTGAAGGGGAATCTTTTAGCCCACGTCGGACAGTCCGACACAAGATCGGATAGTCCGATATTTTAAAACTTCAAGGCAACAAGAGACAGAGAACGAAGTTCCATGAAATTTCTATAGGATTGAATGGTAAGAACTAAGCCAACCAGAGAGGGATGAATGGTTGTAGCAACCAAAAACCTAAAACTTTTGCGAAATAAAAAGTTACCCTCAAATTTGATGAAGATCGATCTGATCGGAGTAGATGTGTTGATCTGACCATCCGGAAGCCTTCGGTCTGACCGGCATAGGAGCTCCGGTCTAACCGCCTAATGTTGCCTGTTGCCGCCTTCACCGCGTTCGGTCTGACCGTCGTTTTATCCGCCGGTCTGACCAGTGCAATGCCGTCGGTTTGACCATTGGTGTCCCACTGGGGACCGCTACACCCGAGCAAACACAAATCGAAGATCTCTCAAAGTAGATTGAAACTTTATTGCTTCTATATGTGTTTACGAATTGCAACAACAACACTCCTCTAAAAAATCTTGACTAAACTCGAAACCCTAACTTTTCTCTAAACTCAACTTACACAAAATCGACTTGGACGAAGACCCTGGCTGATCAACTCGCTGAATTCGGTGACCTGAAGAGCGATCGACAACTCATCCTCGCTCTCATCCAAGGTTTAAACTCTAAGTTCGATAACCTCAAATCAATTATGCCATTGCAGCGCCCCTTCCCCACGTTCGTCCAAGCACGGTCACAGTTGCTGCTTGAAGAAATCAGCAAGGGACACCAGCTTGTCCAATTGGCCATCGCGCTAGTTGCCGACAGCAGCGGTTCCCGTCAAGGTGGTGGCTCTAGGTACCAGTCCTCCGGCAACCCCCAGTCCGTCGTCTCCTCCGCCAACTCCAACAACTCCCACAATAACAACAACCACCGCCACGGTTGCGACAATGGTGGAAACAACGGTACTGGCGGCAACTCCACTCCCACCACCGGGAATCAAGGTGGCGGCGGTGGCAGCCAGGGCAACCAGTCGGTCGCGACTGGACCTCGCCTGGTCCAATGGCCGTCCCCGATGCATCCCTAGACTGGCTCCCTTTACATGTGGCCCGGCCCACAGGCACCTGGTCTTCTGGGCCCTCGGCCTCCTTTTGCATGAGCGGCCTCCACCACCACATTTCAGCCCACTGGATCGTTTCAACTGATCCAGTCCATGACGGCGATAGCACAACAAGCTCATCTGATGCAGTTGTACTCGCTCACGTCTCCTGCCGCGATGTATGCGGCACCTCCCTCCGTCGTGCCTCCATCATCCGCTGCTGTTCCGCAACCACACCCATGGGCCCTCCCATCTTAGTGGGACCCGCAAGTGCTCGCCAATGCCTTCAGTACCACAACGCTCTCTACTCCGTCCTCCACCGATTGGTACATGGACTCAGGTGCTTCCTCTCACATGACTGCCGATCCCGGTACCCTCTCCGCTGCACACACACCCCACTCCCACACTCCCTCTCACATTATCGTCGGTGACGACTCTCTTCTCCCCATCTCTCACATTGGTCATAGTTATGTTCAATTTCCTAATTACACTTTTTGACTTAACAATGTTCTGGTTTCTCCACATATTATCAAAAACCTAATATTTTCTTGATGTTTTGCTCGTGATAATTGGGTTTCCGTTGAACTTGACCCCTTTGGCCTCTCTGTGAAGGACTACCCAACCAAGAGCGAGATCGTCAGATGCAATAGCTCCGGAGACCTCTACCTGTTCCCAGTGGATGCCTTCTCCACTGCAGCCTTTGCTTGTGCCTTCGTTGTAGCCACTTCTTCTTCCGACCTTTAGCACCGTCGGCTTGGGCACCTTGGCCGTGAAGTTCTCCTTCGACTCGCTCAGTCTTCAGTCATCCCACCACCTAAAGGTAGTTGTTCCACGTGTCATGCTTGTCAGTTAGGTCGTCATGTGCGTCTTCCTTTTAGTAATTCCTTTACTAGAGCCAAAGCAAACTTTGATCTCATTCATTGTGATTTGTGGACCTCTCCAATTCCTAGTGTCTCGTGTTATAAATATTATCTCATCGTGATGATTGCTCTCATTATGTGTAGACCTTTCCTCTCTGTTTTAAATCCGACACTTTCTCCACTTTATCACAATTCTTTGCTTGTGTTAAGACACAATTTTCAACCATGATCCGCAGCATCCAGTGCGACAACGGCAGAGAGTTTGACAACTCCTTCGCCCGCAGCTTCTTTCTCACCAATGGTGTCTCCATGCGGATGTCCTGCCCCCGCACCTCCCCTCAGAACGGCAAAGCCGAGCACATGCTTCGTTCCCTCAACAACATAGTTTGCTCCCTGCTGTTTCAAGCCAGCATCTCCCTTCCTTCTGGGTTGAGGCCCTTAACACTGCAACTCACCTCATCAATTGCCATCCCACCAAAACCCTCAAATACCATACATCGTTCTTTGCCCTCTACGGAGCTCACCCTTCCTACACACACCTTCGAGTGTTTGGCTATAAATGCTATCCTAACCTCTCTGCCACTGCTCCCAACAAGCGTTCGCCTCGCTCCACCTTATGTGTGTTCCTTGGATATCTGTTAGAGCATAAAGGGTACCGGTGCCTCAATCTATCTTCCAATCGGGTTCTCATCTCTCGGCATGTCGTGTTTGATGAACACTCGTTTCCTTTTGCCGAATTATCCACTATTGCAGGTGCTGCTGACTTTACTTTTCTTGAGGATTTTTCAGCTCCGCTTCTAGCGCCTGTTGGTCCGCGATTTCAGGCACCGGCCCTTGCTGCTCCCGGCCATCCACCTGGCTCGGTCCAGCAAACGCTAGCCTCTCCTGCGCCCACCAGGCTGTTTGACGTCCCTGGCTCATCGGCCCAGCAACCGGCCTCTCCTGCTAGGCCACCCATGACGCCCACCGATGGGCCGCACGGTTTCCCCTAGTCCGCCTCCTCGGCCACCGAGGAAACCGAGCCGCCGCATCACACGGCCCACTTGGCACATGGAGGTACTGCGCCCCTAGAGTAGTCGGCGACCCACCAGCGACCTGGAAGACTTGTTGACGGCCTCCCTCCACTCAGCGACCCGACGCGCCTTCGCAGCTTGTGCGTCCCTGGAGCTTGTGCGCCTCCCGGCTCTCTCGATGTGTCCCCTATCATTAACCAACATGACATTGTGACCCAAGGTAAAGCTGGCACTCGGCGTCCCCCGGATCGGCTCAATCTCCACGCCGCCTCCCTCTCTCCAGTGCCGTGCATCTATCGAGTTGCTCTCGCGGACCCACACTGGAGGGCTGCCATAGAGGAGGAATTCACAGCCCTACAGTCCAACCGATCATGGGACCTTGTTTCCTGTCCCTCGGGCGCCAACGTCGTCACTTGTAAATGGATATTTCATCATAAATTTCAGTCATATGGCACTCTTGACAAATACAAGGCACGTTGGGTAGTCCGTGGCTTCACTCAGCATCCTGGTGTTGACTTTGATGAGACTTTCAGTCCGGTTGTCAAACCAGCCACTGTCCGCACAGTCCTCAGCATTGTTGTCTCTCATGATTGGCCGGTTCATCAACTCGATGTGAAGAACGCCTTTCTTCATGGCACCCTCCACGAGATAGTTTATTGCACTCAGCCCTCTGGCTTCGTTGACTCCACCAGACCCGACATGGTTTGCCATCTCAACAAGTCCCTGTATAGCCTTAAACAGGCCCCCGTGCATGGTACGGTCGGTTTTCCTCCTTTTTATTGTCCATTGGATTCATTGAGGCCAAGTCCGACACCTTTCTGTTTATCTATTGCCATGATTCTGATGTGATCTACCTGCTGTTCTATGTGGATGATATTGTACTTACAGCCTCCTCCGACACTCTGCTTCGATGGACCATAAATGTTCTTCAGTCAGAGTTTTCCATGAAGAATCTTGGTGCTTTCACCATTTTGTTGGCATCAGTGTCTCTCGCTACACCTTAGGACTATTTCTCAGCCAGCGACAATACAGTATTGAGATACTTGACCGCGTTGGCATGGCTGATTGCAAGCCCTACTCCACACCAGTTGACACAAGTGCCAAGCTTTCCTCCATTGATGGCGCACCTGTCTAAAAGCAAATAAACAAAAATGAAGAAAAGAGATAGAATTAGAATCAGAAGAAAGGATATTATCTAGTAGAGTACGAGTGTTAGAAAATAGAATAAATAAACTAGAAGTAGAATTAGAGAACCTAAAAATTAACTGTGATATTAAGACATTACCAGAAAATAAGGACATACAAAACACCGAATTTAAAGAGCAATTGATAACACTAAAAGACAGTAATACTGCTAAAATAATTCAACTAAGAGATGCCATAACTAATTTTGGAAATAAATATATAGTAAAATTGTCTTTCAAAGAAATTTTGGGAATAAGAATACCGGTAAAAGTAAAATTATCACCCAAAGTATCATATAAAATATTAGCACTAATAGATACGGGGTGTACAAAAAATATTATTCATGATAAGTACTTCATAAAATGTCCAGAGATAGTTCATACGATTGATGATAATAAGGCAGAAGTCTCTACAGACATGTCCGGAATAAAGAAAATTCATAATCAGTTAGCTTATAATGTTGAAGTATACATTAATGAAACTAAATATATAATAGATGAGATTACAATAAGAGATTTATCCATGATAAATGGTGACATGATAATTGGCCTAAGGTTTTTACAACAATCGGTACAAACCACAATAATACATGACCAAGGAATTACTTTTATCCCATATCTAAATAATGTTTCATATATCTCAGAAGTACGAAAGCGTGGTGGAACCTCCCACAAACTCGACAACAAACTCGACAACATTGAAGTACCCAATCTTGAGTCTGAAGAAAGAATTAATAAATATGAGCTTAGTGTATATATATATATGTATATATATATATACACGTATATATATATATATATATACACATATGTATATATATACATATATATATATAGATGGAGCGTAGCGTCCTACTAATAGATGACGCGACACAGAACGATCCCTTATGCCCCTAGCCCCCCTCCCCAGCGCAGCACCCCTCCACTCACAATTGATAGTAAAATTTTTATTCATCAAAAGTGACCTCTTGGACAGTTGCATCATAGTAAGGTTAGTAAAATTTTTACTCCTGGTATACACGTAAGGTTGACTTAATAAAAGACAGGTACGATTTGGTTTATTAGTAATTTTTTTTACACCGAACGAAATGAATTTCATAAAAAAGTTATAAGATCAAATTCGACTCTTTAGTTATTATTTTACTGAACACACTATATATTTATTTTATTCATTACAAAGTATGTTTTTGTGAGATCTATAATGTATTTCACGTGTAATGGTTAAATGCCAACATGGCATCCAAATATCTTGTGCAAAATTATATTTTTACAAAAAAATATAAAAAGAATTTTGGCTTGTAATTTTTCCCTTAACCTATTAAACATTTATACTTATCTCGATAATTGGAACAGGTATCTATTAAAAAATAATACTGTTTTTTAAATTATTTGAAACAATTATGTAATTACATACGAAACGGAGAAGCTGATCTCGTAAGCATGTTGGGCGGTAGGAACGGCAAAAAGCCAGAAGCAAAAAGGAAGAACAGAGGAAAAAAAGAAAAAATAAAATGAGGAGTGAGAAAACAGGAGATGTAGTATGCTAGTAATTTTTTTACTGAGATTAAAGTACGAGGGATGAGGGAGTCACGCGAGGATCGCTCCTCCTGACAACGGAAAAAACGGAGGTGGGAGACGTTCGGAGTCGCGCCAAGATTTTCCTAGTGCGCAGCGCTCGGTGTAGTGCTATATATATATATATATATATATATATATATATATATATATATATATATATATATGGGGTAATTCCTGTAGTTATTGGAATATGACTTTTGTTGCACTTTATTTTAATCACATCGAATGAAGTCGCTTGTTATTTTCCCCGTTCATATATTTTAAGTTTGATCGTCAATGTCCTGATTTTCGCTAACCGTCCTTTTACTGTGCAAAGAGTAATGAAAAAAAATTGTAGCATCATCACAGGTGAAAAGGCAAGCAGAGGCTGATATATCCAACAATTTGATGCAGACTTGCAGAGGCTCTCGCTGGCCATAAAGCTGCAGTTTTGTTGATGTCCTCACACTTGTCGTTATGTCCCAATCACTGGCGGGTTGCATGAATGCTTGCTCTTGCTGCTTTAACAAGAGGAAGTACAATAAGTGATGTAAGCGTATTTTAAAAGTTATCATATCAGATTGGTGCTTAGGTAGATAAAAGAAAAAAAAGGTGAGCATGAATTAATTAATAGTACGCAGCATAGTATAAGTAAAACTACTAGATCGGCTATATATGACGTATCAAATTTTTGAGGCAGTAGTTGTATACTGTTATAGTTGCTATTTCCGTGTAATCATCCGTAATAATTTCTCTGTGTGACAAGTGGCATGCTGGCAGAAATTAATATTGTAGTATAATATAAGTAAAACTATTAGATTGGCGGTATATGATGTGTCAAATTTTAGAGCCAGCAAGGCTAACTGTATATGACATGTCAAATTTTGAAACTAGTACTCATTCCGTCTTAATGTATAAAGGGTTTTAAATGAATGTGACATAAATTCAGATTTATAGTATTAGGATATGTCATATTTATCTAAATATTTTTATATTTTGGGACAGAGGAGTTGGCTATACTGTTATAGTTGCTATGACCGTGTAATCATCCATAATAATTTCTCTGTGTGACAAGTGGCAGGCTGGCAGCAGCTTCATCAGTCCAACAGCTGGCTGGAACGACGTACTTTGCAGTGGCGGCCTGGTGGGTGGGAGTAGTGTGTGTGGCCGGATTTCTTCCTTATTTTCTCTGCCTCTGTCGTTAATTAGTGTACGTACATCATCGATGAACATGATACTGACTACTGACCTGCTATTACACGAGGATCTTTTAGTTTGTTGCAAAGATATAAAAATCAGTTGGAAGCTGGTTTTATGGCTATATAGGCTAGTGGTGCTGTGGTGGTAGTAAAGTACCGTTGTGTATCAAGTATCCCACGCAATAGGTTTGGAATAAAGTGTACAGTCGGTTTTTAACTGGTTCGTTCGTGCCAATTAGGTTCCTATACAGGTAAACCTAAGTCTTACAACTTGTTTAAGTATGTTATTCCTGTCCTAAATTACTAGGATCTCTCCAAAATTCTATGTGATGCATCATTGATGACTGACAAATGGGACCTAATTAAAAATTAGAAATTTTCTTTTTTTTCTTTTCCCCCTTCTTCTCTGTTTTTTTTGTTTCTTCTCCTCCTCCTAGCGGTGTGCCATTGGTATATGCTCACTGATGCACCCTGGCACTTGCCATGATGAATTTCGGTCATCGTCCAGATCCCAGTCTACTTCAATAGCCGACTCATCCCGCCCGGCAGTGGAAGAGAAAGGGGTAGGACCTCGTCGACGATGGCGACCTAGGCAGAGTTAGTTGTCACCATGATTTCTCGGTGGTGCCATCCTCCTCCATGCCCATCTCCCTTGCCTGACTTGTTCGTTGTCACGGCCATCGTCTTCAAAGAGGCTGGCAGGCTATGGGAGAGGTGAGGGACACATAAGGGCCACCTCCTCCACTTAGCTCATCGAACTTGAGCTCTTGATGGCTGCCTCCCTCCCACCTCACTGCTGCTACCATCTCCAGGCCGGTTCGTCCGGTGCAAGACTTGTCGTGCTCATGCTCCCGATGGTTACCTCGTTGATCAAGCTTGTGCCCGACGTTGGTGGCGGCAAGAGCCCGAGGGCCCATAGGCCGGGGACGAGCTTGGCGAGGACAGAGGGGTCAGCAACAATGTGGGAAGGCAGATGCATAGAGAAGACATGGGGTAGGAAGCACCACGGCAGCATGATGAATTCGACCAAGCACATGATGGGCTCCTGCTTCGCTATAGACGCCATGCACCCCGGTCGGGTTGGGAGAGGTGAGGGAGAGATGAGGGAGAAAGAGGTGAGGGAGAGATGATGGAGACATGTCAGGTGTGAGCCCTACATGCCCTACATGTCACGACCAAGTTCATAGGAGATCCACCATCGCATGCCATGTCAGTGCACGGAGCGAGCGGTTCAGGGCTGGTTTAGACCAATTATGGTGCCTAAGACGAGTTGGTGACCTGAAAATACATTTTAAGAGTTCGAAAACCTAGATGACACAATTAGACAAGTTTAAGGATCACCATGCAGTTTACGCTTAGGTTTAATATCATATTCTTTTCAGCTTATTTATCGTATTATTGAAATGGACTATTTGAACAAAGCTAAAAAAAATATGTTCTCTAAAAAAACTTTCACACACTACTAAACTATTTATTAATTTTATTTTTTAGAATATTATTTATTCCTATAATAAATAGAAAATCAACGATAATAATCCACTCAATAATTTAAATCATGCAGGACCTAAATCTTGGATTTAGTGTTAGAATCTATCAATTTTGTAAAGAATATTTTATGTATGCATATACAGGATGTGCACGCGTATGCGTGTGGGTAGTGTGTAAGATATGTGTGCCTAGTTATAACCTTTTGAGAAAAAAAAGGCAAATACGATTTAGCAATATGAATCAAGTGATATAGTTGTTTCCAAAATCAACTAAGAGCATCTTCAAGTGACTTCTTATCCTACTTCCAAAAGTTAGAATTTAGATACTATCAAAATCATTGGTTCAATGGACTCCCTACCTCACCCTCTAAATTATAGATTCTCTATTCCGACCTCCAAATTTTATCAAATTTGACAAACGTTTTTCAACCTCACAATCTGCTCGTTCTGCCCCTCGCCTACTCACGTGCCGCCGATGCCGGCTTTTCTCTTAGCTATTGTCAAGACCTTACAGAACATAATCCTCACATCTTCACGTAATCCTATCTTTGGATATAGTTGGTACCTACTACTAAAAGGCATTTACACCTATAAAACAAGACATGAAAGAAGCCACATCATCAATAACTTTAAGCCATCAGATTGCATTAGTACAAAGATAACAACCTTTGGATCAAGAAGCTACTTATCCATCTAATCCAATCATTTATTAGTCGTCGATTCACCTCCTTTTGCTTCACCTCATAGTCACACATAGCACTGTTACCTACTTTGCACATAAAACCATGTTTTTTTCCCTTTGAAGTCCTGAAAAATAATGCTAACATTTTTCTGAATACAACTCAAATTATTATTTAAGATGTGAGTTTGTTTTAGCATTTAATTATTAGGTATCATTACCTAAAGCATGAATTGTATTGTAATAACATAGGGTATATATAAAGCCACATTATCATATATTCTGTATATACATAGTACATAGAGTTGCACCTAACCATTTAAAATTTGATTTGTTTGACGATAAAACTACAAAACCCGCGGCAAGGCGCAGGGTGCCAACTAGTTACATCTATAATTCATTACATTCTAAAACTTAACATACAAGCATGCTAAATTATCATTTCTCACATTATTTCACAATATTTCAAACCAAACCAAATCTATCCATCAGTCTTATGATGTTTAATATATACTCATCTAATATTAATCTATATATCCTACAGTAAAGTGCAGGACTTCATCTAGTTATTACAATAATGAAGTACTCCTCCTATCCCAAAAATATAAGACACAACTAGCGCTAATACCACTTACTCCAAGACCAAGAAAAAGTTATTATCACATTCTCTTTTAGACCACTCCAATAAATACAATATATGTGCACCCAATATGATTAGAAATATTGAGGAGGAAGAATTTAATAAAACGAAAAGACGAAGGATGATGTGCTTGCGTACATGCATGTCTGAATTGTATTATGAAACATCGAAAAAAATATTTATGCTTTATATTTTGATGTGCTTGCGTACATGCATGTCTGAATTGTATTATGAAACATCGAAAAAAATATTTATGCTTTATATTTTGGGATGTGGTTATGCTTATATTTTTAGACGAAGAAAGTATGGTTCCTTGTAGTGATTTTAAGAACTGCTATGATTATAGCCTGTGTACGTGTCCATTATTGTGTTGTGTACACATACTCCTAATTCCTGTTCAAAAATTGTACTCCAAACATCGTATAATTATGACCCAAGAGAGTATTAGCTAGATAGATAGGTGCTTGCCGTCAATTTATACTTGCTTCAGTTTGACTCATTCATTATGTCGATGGTTATCACGGTATTAATAATCACATGAAATTAAGCTGGAAGTCGATATTATAGGCTCAACTGCCGGTCGAAGCCACTACTAGAAAAAGCATTATCGCAAGCGGCCGAAAATGGTCTTCGCAGACGGGAAGGCCGTCCGCCTCAAAGAAAACGACTGTGAAGATCGCCTATCTTCACAGGCGGGGAGGCCGTCTGCCTACGAAGATGATTTTCGCAGGCGGACGTTGGCTAGTCTGGTCCGCCTGCGAAAATATGAATCTGCCCCCTGGAAAAAACAAATATCCGCCTGCGAAGATAGATAGAAATTTTTGAAATTTAATAATAATTTGCCCGTAATTTTAATAATAATTTGCCTGTTAATAGAAATTCTTGTAGGTAGATTATTATGTACATATAATGGAAGATTATCAAGCATTTGGTACTGAGAAATTTACATATATTGCATAACTCAAAAGTGTTGCCAAAATATATATGTTACAATATTTTTTTACATTGTGACTTCAAATATGCCATGTAGTTACGTTATGGCATAGCAGTGTTCCACTCTCGAAGATTTTTGAATTCGTCACTTGTCGCTAGAGCACCCTCTGGGTCGAAGAAATCTCCTTTCACATGGCAGCACTCACGGTGGATGAAGTGACACAGGTCACGCTGGACATTTGTGAGGCCTGTATCGTC
The DNA here is from genome assembly GCA_008326285.1 of Oryza officinalis. Taxonomy (NCBI): domain Eukaryota; kingdom Viridiplantae; phylum Streptophyta; class Magnoliopsida; order Poales; family Poaceae; genus Oryza; species Oryza officinalis. The sequence goes on along the minus strand of BDMV01000001.1, from coordinate 19,319,843 downwards.
AAAGCTTGTTCGATGTTCTAATCTTGGCAACTGCATGCATTGAAGATAAACAATATATTAGTATCATAAATATGTGAAGCTGTCTAGTACATAGTATAGAGACTTACATCCTCTGCGTTAGTCCTGTACCTCCCATTAACCCTAAGGAATTCGCACGCGTAATACCCGCAAAGGACAGTTCCTCTAGGTTGCTTGTGACACTTCAGGACATATCATAGAAAAAAATAGTTAAAATTTTCAATTAGTGAAACAATTAAAATACATTAAGTGAGTGTAGTATTACCGGCCAATAGGTGCGTACTAGCAGCTTCTCCCTTGTTCGGGTCTGTTCTCCACCCTTGAACTTGTAGTATTGGTACGCACTGTATGGATGTCGTACCGTTTCACAATAAGGAGGATATTTATTTATAATACATTCATATAAAAATGCAAGAGTTATAATCACTTACTACTGTAAGATTGTTAGAAATTCTTTGTATTGCTGGTGTCTGTAATCGAGAGGGTCCAACACTACCACGGTTTTGTCTTTAGGGTGGATGAGTAGACAGATATAATGATCGCTACATATTAACAACAGTATAGTTAGTTAGTACCAGCTAAAATAAGACATATGTGTAGAAGATAAATGTACCGGACTTACTTAAAATTATAAGCGGCCATGACGACTCTCTTGTTTTGAAAGTGCAAGAAGGCTCGTCCAATGTACTGTGCGACAGTAATCAATTTCTCCTTGTGCAAGCCCTTTTTGTATTCAGCTATCTCTTCTGGAGTCTTGCCTTTCAGCTGGTCTGACCCTGGTGCTAGCCTGATGGTATGCTGTGTTTGACAGATCTGAGTTGGATCCAAGAAGCCGATAGGTTCTTTTCTCTTCTTAGCATCCATGTATTGCATCCTACAGAAAAAGTTTGTTAGTAACAATCACATGGATTTGTATTGTACATATTTTTCATGTAATTAATTAAAACTCATACTCACATGCACCAAACAGTGACATAGTTGACGTCCATCTTATCCCGACGATATACAGCGTGGAGATCTGAGAAATCTAGCCATACGTAACCTTCGGCGCCGAAACAATCTGCCGGTGATCGAGCTGTTATATTGCCCAAGCCTTTCTTGCTGGCTTCCATGTAGAAGGTATGTAATCTTCTCATCTCCCATGGTCCTTCGTTTAGTGCCCAGTCTGGCAAGAGTGCTTTCCCGTGTTCATACTTTTCCGGGCAATCATCAGTTGGCCAGTATGTTGGCCCGGCTAGTTCAGCGGCCTTCTGGGGGTCATCATCTCTGAGTTTGGCACGTTCCTTACCCCCTCTAAAGACGGTTACCATGAACTTCTCCTTGTTCTCATCTTTGGACTTGGAGTCGTGGCTCCTAAGCACTCTAGGTACATCGGCGTCTTTCGCAGGAGAAGGGTCTTCAAATATTTCAGGCTCTGTACCGTCCCATTCCAATCTTGGGACTTCTTCTATATCTGTCCCGACTGATGCCACTATTTGCACCTCTGGTTCTGCCAGTGTAATCTCCATGGGCACCTTCGGCACTTCAATTTTTGGTGGCATTTCCGGCACTGGATTTTCCTTATGCATCTCGGGTTCCTCCGCCTTATCAGTCACCTTCCTCTTAGGTTTTCGCGTGGCGTCGGTGCCCAATCCAAAGGATATGTCATTCTTGTGCCAGAGAATTACAAGATCGACCGCTTCCCCAAGTACGGATTCACCATCTGCAGTAGGGAAGTCTATGTCGTAGGACTCAAACCCTTCTTGGACCACTTGCGGCTGCACTTTGGCATAAGCATCGGGTATGAACTCTTCATTATATGTTCTCCCAGGGATAGCAATGGCGGTAGCGGCCTCAAGAGTTTTCCCAGAGCGTCCAATGGGAACGTGCAATCTGCAGGGTGTATTCTCTTTGAGGTCATCGAAGGGGTAATCTGGCTCAGGTTCTTTGGTTTCTGGGGGAGGCAAAAGCATGTGCTTGACGCAGAAATCCATCATTTGCCTTTCAAAATCCGCAGCCCCTTCGTCTCTAAGTTTATCCTTGTACGCTTCACGCTTCTTCTGGGGGTCATGTTTGAACCCTTCCTTCCAACTCATCTTGGACGACATACCTCGAACCCTACCCCCATGCTCAGGATTACCCAGCGCTGTACTTAGCACATCTTTGTCCCTCTTAGGCTTGAAAAATCCTTTCTTCTGTGAACTAGATAAATTCTCTATTTTATCGGCAACGCCCTGCAGCTCCGGATCTTCAAACGATACTTTGCCTTCATCCGTGATCTTCAGAGTTCTAGCTCTTACCCAGTTCCTTGATCTCTGTGTCCATTCCTCCATTGGTACCGGAAGCCCCGCCTTCCGCATGTCCTCCTCCTCTTTTGTCCACTGCTCCACCTTTGGTGCGTATCCCGCGGAGCCTAAGCGATGAGGAAATTTGTTCTTCTTGGCCAACTCTGAAAACTTATGGCTTCTTTCAACTTCTTCCGGGGATTTCTTCAACTTCAGAAAGTCGCTCCACTGATTCGGGGTTATGTTGACATACGTCGAAAACGGTGTACGTCCCGTCTTCACAAATTTCTTGTTCAAGGTGGTTTTCCAACCACGCCAAGACTTGGCCATTGTTTGCAGTGCACAATTCCTCACTGCTGCCTCTGATCCATCCGGGAACTGGAAGATTTTCTTCAAGTCTTTCCATAGGACTTCCTTATCTCCATTCGATACATGATCCTAGTCCTTGACCGTGATGGGGATCTTTTCCCTTACTATTATGCCACACTGTGAACTGAATTTCGCACGTGCCGTCTTAGGAGCGAGCGGCTCTCCTTTTGGCGAAACATGGGTAACAACATGGAACCCCTCATCTTTTCTATTCACGCTTCTCTCGCCCCTTCTTTTCTTCTCTTTTGCTGACCGTTCACTTTTCTTTGAGCCGGTTGTGTTAGCTGGGGCCTCGTCGTCTTTCGACGGATCTTTATTCTTCGGGTCCCGTTGTGATCGCTGTGGCGCCGTTTCCTACGAGAAGGTATATATCAAAGTTTTGAATTAGCTCGGGCTAATAGTTATTACGGTGAACAGTTTACATATTGAGTTTACTTACCCCTTCTTTAGGGGGTATGTAGTCCTTGTCGCCTTCTTCACCCGCGCCCTTTCTCCTTCTCTTTGGGCTTGGGCATGGATCGCTTGGCGACGAGTACTCATCGTCGCTGTCGGAACTATCTTCCGGTGGGACCGTTGGTTCGGGAGCAACCACAATTGCAAGGGATGGCTCTTCCTTCCCTAAACCCTTCTCTTCAGTCCCTTTAGTACTATCGGCCATCGTTTCAAACTTCTAACATAAAAAATAAACTGCATATGAACAATCTGCGAAACTGTGTATTAAAAACTTGTGTACATAATTACATAAGGTTATAATAAAAACTTGAGTACATAATTGTAAAATGTAATTAATTAGTACAAACTAATTTGCTAAATTAGTACAAACTAAAATTAGTACCAACTAATTTGCTAAATTAGTACAAACTAATTTGCTAAAAAATTAATAAGGTGACTATATCCTCCACATGTTATAAAAAAAATTGAACACACCCTCCCAAATGTTATTAAAATTTTTTTGACAAATTCACATATCCTGCAAAATTGAACATACCCTCGCAATTTCATTCACATATCACCCACATTCCCAAATTTACATTCACAATCAACATATAACCACTCATTCACATATCACCCACCCCTCATTCCCATTCACACCCACATGCACACACATATAAACCCCCTCACAGCCACATGCACACACATATAAAAAACAAACACCCACATGCACACGTCCGTGAACGACGAACGGCCGACGACGAGGTTCGGCCGTGGACGACGAAGGATGGGCCGACGACGAGGTTCGGCCGTGGACGACGACCGGCCGAAGACATCGTTCGGCCGAGGACGTCTTAGCTCGTGGACGACGATCGGCCGATGAAGCTGTTCGGCCGCGAGACCGCGACTGCGAGCGAGAGATAAAGGTGGCGGCGGCGGCTGTGGAGGGGCTGGCGGCGCGGTGGAGCTGCCGGCGGCACGACGGTCGACGGCGGTGGAGGGGCCGGCGGCGGTGGAGCTGTAGAGGCATTAAGTGGAGCTGGCGCGCGCGCGGTGGTGGAGCTCGCGCGCGGTGGACGGTCGGCAGCGGCGGCAGCGGCGGAGCGGTGGAGCGGCGGAGGCGGTTGGTGGAGCAAACAGCGGTGGCGATGCGGACGGCGGCAGTGGAGCGGAGGACGACGGTCGGCTGCGGTGGATTGAGCGGAGGACGACGGCCGGGGCGAGCTCCAAGGTCGGCGGCGGCGGAGGACGACGGTCGGATGGCGTTGGTCGCAGGCGGGCGGCGGCGGAAGACGGCAGCGGCGTGCGGCGTGCGGCGGCGAAAGAATTTAGCAGCCTAACGGCGCCAAAAATTCTAGGGTTCCCGCCTGGACTGAGAAGTTTTGGCGCCGCGGACGAGACATTATATAGGAAATCGATCTTCGCAAGCGGGCGGTCCGCCTGTGAAGACTATCTTTGCAGGCGGACCGCCCGCTTGCGAAGATCGTTTTTACTATCTTTGCAGGCGGACCGCCCGCTTGCGAAGATCGTTTTTACTATAAACCCTAATCGGCATAACAGGCTTCGCAAGCAGTCCGTCCGCCTGCGAAGATTATTACAAAGGTGAATATATTTATTTCAAACTATTTTTTAATTTATTTTTGTAATTTGTAAATGTCTACAGTAGTGGTAATAAAAATGGTAATTGTACATACAAATATACAAACCTTAATATTATTACTTTTCAAACATTAATATGACTACTTTAAATTTTTTAAAAAAATTTCAAACAATGGTGTTCTTTTGCTTGAATGAAAATTGGAACCTTGCTTATCTGAAAAATTGGACTCATCCTGACTGCAAAGTCCAATATAAATAATTAATACCAAATTGCAGTCAGGAAACTTTCCATATCTCTAAAAAGAAGAACATAAAATATTTGCACTATTAATACCAAATTTGCAGGGTTTATTGAAAAAACCCTTCGCTATTCAAAACTAACTCAAGGTTAATTGTAAATTAATAAAAAAAGTTTATTTCATTTTTTTACTCAGACATGCCAAATTAGTATATTAGGAAAATCTAACAAAATCTTATCATCGACATATTACAAACTAATATAATTATTTTTTTGATTGCACCAAATAAATAGACATTAGAAATTTTATTCTCTCTCATATATATCTTTGTACATACAAATATACAAACCTTAATATTATTACTTTTCAAACATTAATATGACTACTTTAAATTTTTTAAAAAAATTTCAAACAATGGTGTTCTTTTGCTTGAATGAAAATTGGAAACTTGCTTATCTGAAAAATTGGAGTCATCCTGACTGCAAAGTCCAATATAAATAATTAATACCAAATTGCAGTCAGGAAACTTTCCATATCTCTAAAAAAAAAGAACATAAAATATTTGCACTATTAATACCAAATTTGCAGGGTTTATTGAAAAAACCCTTCGCTATTCAAAACTAACTCAAGGTTAATTGTAAATTAATAAAAAAAAGTTTATTTCATTTTTTTACACAGACATGCCAAATTAGTATATTAGGAAAATCTAACAAAATCTTATCATCGACATATTACAAACTAATATAATTATTTTTTTGATTGCACCAAATAAATAGACATTAGAAATTTTATTCTCTCTCATATATATCTTTGCAGGCGGGCCATATAAGAGGCGCCTGCGAAGATAGATCTTCGCAGGCGTCGCTTATATGGCCCGCCTGCAAAGATAGATCTTCGCAAGCGGACCGCCCCCTCTACCCCGTGTATCGTCTTCGCCGGCGGGATTTTGGCATCGAAGATCATACCCGCCTGCAAAAATTTAACCCCTACGACGCCGAAAATGAGTTTTCTAGTAGTGAGCACGGCTCAGGTTCTTCCAACAACAAATGTCACCTATAATAAACCGATAACATCTCAGATTTTAGTCCTGTTTAGACGGACGGTGGAGACTATAAGAAGTAACAGGCTGAATATATATATCTAGCTGATGATAAAGAGTCTGGATAAGCTGAATAAATATAGCTTCTAGCTAGCTAATTCATTTCTAGTTAATTTAAACAACTACTAAGACTTAGGAGAGCTTTATAGCAGCTGTAACTTTTTTCAGAATCTTCAGTACGTCAAACAGTTTAGATTTTATCAATCTAAAGTGAGGTTCAAAACTGTTTGGTGAAGTTAGAAATTCTGAAAATAGATGTCTGAAGCTTCCCTAAACGAAATTGCTAGAAAACTTTCGTAAGTTTTGTGTCTCCAAAATTTTTAGATTTGTAACCATTGGATTGCCTTGAGATTTGTGCATGAAAAAAAAGTTATTAGAAAATTTTTTTTACACATGTCACGTGTAAGATCCTGATGCTAACCAATCAAACCATAGTTAAATACAAGTTTTATATAAGTTATATCATAGTTACAATACAGTTACAGTGCATAGTGTAGTTATATTGTAATTACACTTTAATTATACTATAGTTACATTTGAAAGTTTTTTATGAAAAAACTTACAATAATTTTTTAGATACTCCCTTCCTAAATAGGGACGTCGACGAATATATATATATATATATATATATATATATATATATATATATATATATATATATATATATATAGCGTGTGTGTGTAAACCTAGTTATAATCCAACCAGCTTGGTATGTACGACTGTGGTAGTTTCGAAAGTTTTGCTGCTTCTTATTCTAAACATATTTATGTTAGAGGGGTCTCACTAACGACATACAGTGATACTAATGTTTAATACATGAAAATGATATAAAGTAGATTTTTTATTTATTACTCCCTTCTCTCACTGATCACCTACCTGTCTGTATATGTACTTAAACCCACGCATGTGACACATTATTCGGGTGCAAAACTAGATTAGCTACAGTTGTCGTCAGTTGACGGTAGACACACTACCAATCTCTTCTTCAGTTGCTTTAATATTCGCGGTCGGTTGATCAATCGAGCCCTGCACACAGCAGCCATGACTAAGGTCTTCACCCAGTCTCTCCTCATGTACTTCAACAAGATCGTCAGGAGCCTCAGACCCTTCGTCCATGTGCAGTCGCCGCCGCCGCCGCTGCCGCCGCCGCCGCCTGCCGGCCAGAGGGAACTTGCAGACAACATCATCCTGTGGCCGTCGGACGATCAGCTGCCAGCGCCGGACACCACGACGACGACGGCCGAAGGCGGCGTCACCGTGTGTAAGGTGGAGGGTGGCCTGCTGATGTCGCCGTCCACCTTCCCGTACTTCATGCTCGTCGCCCTGGAGGCAGGAGGAGGCCTCCTCCGTGGCCTCCTGCTCCTGCTGCTGTACCCGGCGCTACGCCTTCTCAGCCATGACCGGGCCATCAAGGTCATGGCCATGGTGAGCTTCGTCGGTGTCAGGAAGGACGGGTTCCGGCTGGGCAGCTCGGCGATGCCCAAACTGTTCCTGGAGGACGTGAGCGCGGAGGTGTTCGAGGCGGCGGTACATCAGCGGCGTGGGCGGTGCGTGTGCGTGAGCGGCATGCCGAGGGAGATGGTGGAGCCGTTCTTGAAGGAGTACCTCGGCGTCGACGCCGTCGTCGCGCCGGAGCTGAGGGCGTTCGGCGGGTACTACCTCGGTCTCGCGGAGTCCGACGGCGAGTTGCTGCGAAGGCTGGACATGGAGGAGGTGATCGGAAGCGGGGAAAAAGAGACGTGCGGCGACGGCGATGGCCTCGTCGTCGTCGGCATCGGCGGCCGTGGGAGATCGTTCAATCAGCTCCTTCAAAAGCATTGCAAGGTTAGTAGTTCGCTGTACATGCATGTGTCACAAACTAGTCCACGTCACTTCGTCAGCATGCATATGCAAAGTTTTGGTGATCAAGGCTAGCTAGAAATATGATACACTATTTGTTAGGGTGTACTCCCTCCGTTTCCTATTATAAGTTGTTTCATTTTTTTCTTAGTCAAAGTTTGTAGGTTTGATCAAATTTATAAAAAAAATAGCAACATCTATGACATCAAATTAGTTTCATTAAATTTAATATTAAATATATTTTAATATAATGTATATTTTGTACTAAAAATATTACTATATTTTCTTATAAACTTGGTCAAATATAAAGAAGTTTGATTAAGCAAAAAGTCAAACGACTTATAATATGAAACAGAGAGAGTAGATGGCAGTTATAGAAAGAAAAAAGTTTGAATTACCTCCTACCAATTGCGTTAGTACGATTTACTCCCTGCACTGTAATATCAGACATTTGACACCACAAACTATTAAATCTGGATGAATTACCCTTCCTCCTAACTCAATCATTTTCAGCCTACGTGGCACACACGTGGCAATATAGTCAACAAAAACAAATAAAAACCAGTGGAGCCTAGCTATCAGCATTGCCTTTTCTTCCTCTCCCCCTTCTTTGCCTCTTTCTGGCTCGGTGAGTGGAGGAGAAAGCGCCAGCGGTGAGGGCCAATCCGAACAGCAGGGAAGGAAGTGGGCTCCACAAGCTCGGCTAGCTGCTACTGCTGCCGTTGGCGGCCGCCCTTCTCCTCCGCCATCACGTAGCGGTACCCCAGGCATGCCCAACAGCACCCTCGCCACGGTTGCAAAGATTGTGGGAGGTAGAGCTTGCGTAGAGGCGATGGTGGACCACAGGGCGGAGCTGTCAAGATGGGAAGACGATGAGGTAGATCGAGAAGGTGGAAGCGGCTTAGGAGCTCCTGGTCGGCAACCACAATGGCGGCCCCTCCCCGCTTCGCGAGAGTGAGAAGGTGGCAATGGGCGAGCTCGTGGAGGATGGGGACTGGAGTTCCGCTTTCTCGGCCTCCTCCCACGCTAGCAGTGCCCTAACCCCATTGTCCTCGCCTCTCCTCTTGATCTAACATCGCTGCAACGAGCGATCGCGCATCGCCGCCGCCCTGGGTTTGTCTGGCCGACCGCGCTCCATCATCGGCCGAGGGGGAAGGACCATTCTCTGCCACCACCCTGGCCTTCTTTGGCCACCGCCCATAGCCTGAGCCTCTAGCTGTCTCCACCTAGCCGCCTCCGCCAAAAGGAGAGAGAGTGAGACAGAGGGAGCTCCTTTGCTGATAAGTTGGATCTCCTCCACCGCTACTGCCTCCTCCCTGCTCATTTCAAGGGTAGAGAGAGAGATGTGGGAAGGGTGGGGACAGGAGGCAGAAGAGAAGAGAAGATGAGAGGAGATATGAAGCATTGACCAGCGGGCCCATTTTTCAATATTTTTGTGACACATTGGAATGCCATGTCAGCCAACCTAGCCCAAAACAAAGTTTGTTGGGGAAGGGAGGGGAAAGGTAGGTAATTTGTCTGGGTTGAACAATTGAGGGTTCAAAATATTTGGTTTTGGAGTTCAGGGGGCTCAATGAGGATAGCCCTAGTGCCGTAGTCAAGGGAGCTGAAGCAAAAGACTCAATGGAGTCATGGTCGAGGTAGCCATCGAGTTGCTATTGACGAGCTAGCCAAACTATTGGGCATCATGGATGTGCCGGATGGTAGTACATACCAAGTTATATGAGGACACACCAAAGACAAAGATGGTGACACGATCATGACAATCTTTTAGAAAGATGATGACGAAGAGCCAATATTGTTGAACTATGGAGGATGAGATGCCATATCGAGTTTACCAGGACTAAGGACAACTCGGGACAAATTCCCGTAGTGCGGTGTTATGAATACCGCATGGGCAAGGTAGGAGACCACTATGAGCCTTGCGCCATTGTCAAAGGGGATTATCACAGAAGGCCTCTGAGACGGTTGCAGTATGTAGATCTGATGTTGTCGAAGTAGAGCGAATATAATTTATCAAGAGCCTACATTAGTGATGCAGCGTAGTGGATGAAGACGTTGGCAAAGTGTAGCGGTAGGGATAGCTGATTGACCTAGAGCGACATCAATGACAGCTTGAGAAAGACGTTAGTCGAAAAACTACTTAGTGGGTAATGATGATTAGTGAGGACGACGATGAAGATGATGAGGTAGCGATGCTATGGCCCAAAGATGACATAGTTTCAGCTCAAAGTCTAAGTAGCAGCAAGATATGGTGAGGCAACACCAAAGAGGGCACCACGACTGCCTATGGAGATGACCCGTAAGAAACGACACCATGGACCAAGGGGAAATAACGGTAGCCCGTTGTTTGATGACATGGTGCATACTTGAAGACTATCGGTTGCATGAGATCGTCGCAGCGGGGCAACTTGATTGAGTGACTTGGCAGATGATGCGCAGGCAGGGCGACAAAAATGACATGACATCGAAGTCAAAGTAGAGGCACTGAGGGATGATGAACGGTGATGGGCAATGCAAACATGATATCTAATCAAGAGAAAAAATGATACAACAATGTCTATGGAAAAATCTATTCTGTCATATTATATGGACCCTCTAATGGGGTATATATAGAGTAGACTTGGAGTATAAGACAAGTTAGAGTAGATTTATCTTGTATATTCCCATTAGAGGGTATTTCCGTATTCGGCAAGGGTGGTTCACTTAGAGTAGATCTCGTCGAGTCATTCCCAACAACTTCTAGTCGGCGGATTCATCCAGTTGTTCTATTCCCCATTGTACTCTGAGCGATATTCCCATCCATAATACATATAAACTAGAGTAGGGTTGTTACTCATCTTGAAGGCACAAACCAGTACAAATCCTTGTCCCTCGTTTGCGTGATCTATTCTCGCGTATACTCTAGTTCCAACGATCCTCATACTCTACAAATACCATGGTCGGCATATAGCCCGTCGATAGTGGCGTGCCAGGTAGGGGGCTTGGTGCTAAAAGGTTATGACGAGATGAAATCAAGGGCATGATTTTTCGATGTGGGCTTCTACGACCAACCTTGCCTGGGAGATCCAACCCAGCCAGCCTTCACCATGGTCCAAGTCAGTTCTATCATCTTCCTAGTCTTCGCCGCTGTCCCGATCTCGCCCTCCTTAGCACGTGCTGAGGATGAGGCCATGACGACGGCACGAGCAAATGCATCTCCCCAAATGACCGCCTCTCCGGTTCATACCAAGGACAAGATGTCAAAATCAAAATCCGTCAACAGAAGGCCTAAAGCAGCCCGATCTTCGGCTTCAACCGATAAGCATGAGCTAACAAGGAAGTCTGCCGACAAGGATGGTGTTCGATCCACAAGACTTCTAGTCATCCGTTGGCTGGATGCCTTGTCATAATCCAAGCAAAGGCTGAACTCGATGCTTACGAGGAACGTGGGATTCAACGTGTTTCTCCATATAAGGCATGGTGCCCAATCCATAAATTCAAGAGTCACCCCGTAACCAGCTACGAGATATTCTTAAAGCTTGTGAAACCTATTATTCGAGTTCCATGTTGCCCGATCCACTCTCATAGAGATCAATCTCGTACAACGTCTGTGGACGACAACCCTTCAGATCGCATGGTGGGTTACATCGGAATTAGTCCCGATGAACCATCTGTTCCCCACAGCCCAGACAGCGCGGAATTTTCTAGCTCAAGTTCTCCGCGCGACGTGAATGTGGTTGATGTTGAAATCGAAGACAGGAGTGCAGACGACCGTACACCGTGGGGCTCCATGGAGGAGGGCGAGTTCGTTCAATCTCGAGATGTAGCCCCTCCACAAGTTGAACCTATCCGTACTCCCGCTGAGCACTTCACCACTTTCAATAATCTGCTTCAACAACCTCCCTTCGATTCAGTAACGCACCCGAAAGCAGATGCGTGATTAAAGCGAATGGAGTCTACTATCACAAACCTCAACTATGCTTTCATCGCGACAGCAGGACTGCCACCTCCAGACATCTGCCTTCAGGTTGATCAAGTTGCCGAGAACGTTGGCGCTGCCAACGGCCCTCAAAATGGTGAACCTCGCATTCCTGGTAATGCACTGCCACAACGGTGAGCCCAACAAGCACCTTCCCGATAAGATGCTCGCAATCTCCGCGACCAGCTAAATGATTGAAGGCGACAAAGACAAGATTAACACAATGACGGATGTCGACAACCCCATGATCATCGATACAGGGGCAATCGTTGGGACAATAATTGTGATAGAGACAAAATCGCGATCGTGACCAAGGTCGTGATCGTCAAGATACTCTAGTACGCCAAGGTGACAATGAACGAGCTTCACGCCACCACCATGATGACCAAGAGGACTCCCGATCTTCGCCTCTAAGACGTGGCCGAAGTCGTGATCACCGACCTCGTGACCGCACACCTGACTACGATGATCTCTCGTCATCCTCTTCGTCGTCATCTATGGGCGGTTTGCGTGGCCACCGTGGTCGCCAACCACCCTTCCTACCCAGAGATAGATGTAGAGCCTTTAAGCCTTCCCTTCGAGAAGTAAAGTTGCCCCCAAAATTATGTCCTGTAGCAGTAGAGAAGTATGATGGGAACACAGATCCAGAAGAGTTCTTAAACGTATACTCTACTGTTCTATACGCCGCCAGTGCAGATGACAACGCACTTGCAAATTAATTGCCAGCAATGTTGAAGGGATCTGCTCGGTCATGGCTTGTTCACGTTTCCCAAAATTCGATATCTTCCTAGGCAGACCTTTGGAAGCAATTCATTGTGAATTTTCAAGGCACCTAGAAGAGACATGTAGTCGAGGACGATCTGCACGCCCTCAGGCAAAAGCCCAGGGAACCTCTTTGAGATTTTATTCGATGTTTCAATGAATGTCGGAACACAATCCCTGAGATCATTGATGCATCCGTAATATGGGCCTTCAAGTCAGGCGTCCGAGGTCGCTATATGATTCAAGAGCTGGCGACAAGGCAGGTGACGTCCGCAATGAAGCTGTTCGAGATCATTGATAGGTGTGCGCACGCAGACAAAGCCATCTGAAGGAACAATCGGAAAGGGAAGTCGACGGAAGAGAAACAACCAGCTAAGAAACACAACCCGGAACCAAGTCAGAAATCCAGTCGCAAGAAAAAAGGAAAGAGAAAGGCACAATCAGAGGTTTTTGCCATAGAACAAGATAAAAACGCTCCCGAACGACCTTCTCCTCAAGACGACGGCCTAATAGGACAATGGTGTTCGGTGCATAAAACCAACGCTCACATGTTCAAGGAGTGCAACGTATTCCAGAAGGCCATCGCTAGGAAGATAGCCCAGGATAAGGGAAAGAGGGTTCACATGGTAGAGAAGGGCAATCACGACACTCAGTTCGACGAAGAACCAGGTTTCCCCGACTTCGACCAGCACATGGCACACATCTTCGATGGCTTGACCTCCTATTCTTCAAAAAGAGAATACAAGAAAGTAGAACACGAGGTGTGCTCCATGACTTGGAGATCAATGTCTAAAATGAAGTGGTCAGATCAGAAGATCGAGTTCTTCGACGCCGACCACCTAACTCTGACGACAAACCCTAGGCGATATTCGATAGTAGTCGAACCTACTATTCGGAATGTCAAAGTTGCCCGAGTTCTCATTGATGGCGGTAGCTCCATCAATCTCTTTGCCAGCACGCTCAATGCAATGGGGATCTCGAGATATCATCCCTTCAGAGCAGCCCTTTCATGACATTACCCCAGAATCGTTGTCAAGACCTTTAGGAAAGATCATGTTGACGGTAACCTTTGGTAGAGCTGACAACTTCCGAACAGAACAGATCACGTTCGACGTAGTGAAGTTCGATACCGCCTACAACACCATCCTCGGAAGGACAACACTCGCCAAGTTCATGGTGGCTTCGCATTACACCTATCAGCTAATCAAGATACCAAGACCCAAAGGGATAATCACGATACCGGGGAAAGCAAAGATGGCCATGCATTGCGACAAAAGGAACCTCAATAGGATCGAGCAAACACCCACCACTCCCGCCGCAACTGAACCTCCTCGAAAAGTGATCAAACCCAATGCGGCACCCAAACCAGATGGCGCTATAAAGATAACCCCGCTGTCCAGTAGCACCCTCGACAAGACGGTCAATAACGGGGCTGAGCTCGACAACAAATAGGAACTCGAGCTCATCACTTTCCTCTGCGACAATACAAATGTATTCGCTAGGCAACCGTCTGACATGACCGGGGTCCCCAGGGAGGTGATTGAACACAAATTGATGGTTCGACCCGACGCAAACCCTGTTAAGCAAAAATTGCGTCGCTTCACTCCAGACCGCAAAGAGAAAACTTAATAAACTTCTCAAAGCCAGTTTCATCAGACAAGTCCTTCACCTAGAGTGGCTTGCAAATCCAGTCATGGTGCGTAAGCCAACGTCAAGTGGAGGATGTGGGTAGACTTCACCGATCTTAACAAGGGGTGCCCAAAAGACTACTTCCCCTTTCATGCATCGACCAACTGATAGATTCTACTGCTGGATGTGAGTTGTTAAGTTTTCTTGACATATATTCTGGGTACCATCAAATCAGCATGGCCAAGGAAGACGAAGAAAAGACAGCCTTCATCACGCCCTTCGGTGTATTTCGCTACGTCAAGATGCCCTTTGGCTTGATCAGCGCTGGGTTCATGTACCAATGCAAGATTCAGGTGGCTTTTCAATGTCAACTCGTCAATAATGTTGAGGCCTACGTTGACGACGTCATAGTCAAAACAAAGACACAAGATCACCTCATGGATGACCTATGGGAAATATTCAACAATCTCCAATGGCAACAGCGCAAGCTGAACCTGGAGAAGTGCACATTTGGAGTACCATCGGGCAAATTGCTTGGTTTCCTCATCTCCAGGCATGGTATCAAAACAAACCCGAACAAAATCAAGGCCATCGAGAACATGAAGTCGCCGATAAGACTCAAAGAAGTCCAAAAGCTTACCGGATGTATCGCAGCCCTCAGTCGATTTGTGGCCATGATGAGAGAACGAGGACTACCCTTCTTCAGCCTTCTGAAGAAACAAGATAAGTTCGAGTGGACATCGGAGGCCGAGGAGGTGTTCCGCACACTCAAGTAATACCTTGCCAATCCACCTGTTCTCGTCACCCCACAATCATAGGAGAAACTCTTCCTCTACATCGCCCAACACTATACACCTTAAGCATCGTCATCATTGTCGAATGTGAGAAAGTACAACGCCTAGTCTACTACATCAGTGAAGTGCTGCACGACGCCAAGACAAGATACCCTCAGATCCAGAAGCTATTGTGGTCATGACATCTCGAAAGTTACGCCACTACTTCCAGGCCCACAAGGTCACGGTCATCTCCTCATACCCACTTGGTGAAGTTGTTCGCAACAAAGAGTCGCATGACACATTGCCAAATGTCATGGAGCTTAGCCAATTCGATGGCCACTTTATCCCATGAACAGTCGTCAAGTCCTAGGTACTCGTAGACTTCGTTGTCGACTGGACCGTCCCCGAGGACGGCAAAGTCAACCGAATGGACAACAAGTGATGGACAATGGCCTTCAATGGGGCTTTCAATAGCTAGGGAGTAGGAGCTGGATTTGTTCTAACTTCACCGATTGGAGATCAGTTTCGACACGGCGTCCAACTAGATTTTCGGGCAACCAACAATACCACCGAGTACGAAGGACTTCTCGTTGGACTAAGAGCTGCCATATCACTTGTGGTCAAGCGACTAGTTGTGAAAGGGGACTTAGAAATAGTCACCAACCAGGTGCATAAGGATTACAAGTCCTCCAACCCTGAGTTGTCCAAGTATCTCACTCAAGTCAGAAAGCTGGAACGCAGGTTCGATGGATTCGAAGTGCGCCACGTCTATCACAAAGAATACTGACGCCAACAACCTCCCCGCTGAGCTTTCAGAAGAGAACCAATGGAACCCGACACATTCCTTGAAGTGCTAATCAATCCGTCAGTCAAGAGTTCACCGAACGACGACATTGATAGCACCACCGACATTGGGTCGGGGGCTACTACTCAGAATGACAAGCTCGTCGCGGACATCAAGACTACCACGGATAGGCACACACCGTTAATAGAATTCCTCAACACCGACAAGCTACCAAACAATAACACGAAAGCAGAGAAACTCTGCCGACAAGCCAAGCCCTATTGTATAATCAGGAACGACCTATACAAGAATGCCGCCAACGGAGTACTGTTGAAGTGCATCATGTTTGACAATGGCAAGGAGCTACTGGTCGACATCCACGAAAGAATCTATGGATCACACGCCGGTGCAAGAACGATGGTTGGCAAGGCCATTCAACAAGGTTTTTATAGGCCAACGGCTCTCAAAGACGCTTCTGATATGGTACAACGACGTGAAGCTTGTCAGTTCCACAGCAGGCACACCAAGCTACCAGCCCAAGCCCTTCAAACCATCCCCTTCTCCTAGTCATTCTCGTGATGGAGGCTTGATATCCTCGGACGATTTCCAAGAGGACAAGGTGGCTACAAGTTCTTGTTTGTGGCTATCGACAAATTCACTAAGTGGATTAAAGCAAAGCTAACAGGAGAAATCGGAGCTGAGCATGCAATCAAGTTTATCAAGGGGATATTTTGTTGATACGGGCTTCCAAACTGGATATTGACAAACAATGACTCCTAGTTCATGAGCGCCGCATTCCAAGACTACTTCTCGGGATACGGGGTCAAAATCTGCTTCGCGTCGGTGTCCCATTCTCAGAGCAATGGGCAAGTCGAGCGGACCAACGAGATCATGCTCTAAGGGATCAAAACACGTGTATACAATAGGCTCATGGCCTACGACTCACGATGGGTTGAGGAACTCTCTTCTGTTCTATGGGCCGCTCGTACCACTCCGACTACACCAACCAAATAGATCTCGTTTTTCCTTGTGTACGGATCTAAAGCTATGCTCCCTACCGAGCTACACTATCGATCAAGACAAGTTCGGGTGCACTCAGATGAGGACTAGGACAACAGGCGAACAGACGACGTCAACCTGCTAGAAGAACATCGAGAATGAGTTGTCATCCGAGCAGCTGGATACCAGTAAGCCTTACGTAGCTACCACGAGAAGCGCGTTCAAGCCCGTACACTTGACATCGACGATTACATCCTCCAACGACTCCAAAACTAGGCAAGACGCAACAAGCTCTCACCTAAGTGGGAAGGACCATACACGGTGGTACAAGTGTTACGACCAAGTGCATACAAAATTGCTGACGATGAAGGCCGTGCGTTATCCAATTCTTGGAACATTGACCAGCTACGAAAATTCTATGTATAAGACCAAGTCTGTAAGTTGGTTCATACCAGTTTATACACATATATACATACATCTTTTGTCCTATATAGCACGTTATTTTGTCTAATGAACCCATTTTCTTTCATAACACTGCCAATAGAAGTCGTTTCTTATCGACCTATTACGTTAAGTCTGATTAGTCACCGGGTCTCAGCACCTTTCTCGAGGACGCCTGGCACAATTAGGCTAGTCGAATGATAAGGGTCAAATGGCCATGTCAGATTTGGTCATGTCAGAGTACCCACTGTAACGTATTAACTAGCTGTGTACTTGGGAATTTTTCCCAACTTCATAGCTGGGGGCTAGGTATTTGCTGCTTCAACACGGTCTAGTATGAAAATTTAAGCAACTTTTTCTGAAATGCTATACTTTCCATAAAACTAGCTGGGGGCTAGGAAGGGTAGACAACTTAATAATGCCAACATCAGCCCATATAAGTACTCTTTTACTGCTGCGAATATGACTTACTTTAATATTTTTTCAAAAGCTGATCAGATTTTAGTGTCTACTAATATCTTGCCTAGATTGCTTTATAGGGCAGTACGATGACTAAATCTACCAGAAAGGCTATTGCCACTGCATCAAGGCAAAAAGTCCTCAACAAGTGGAGCAAGGGACTGTGCCAGTTGGTCGATCTCGGTGGATGTTCTTTGAGAACGAGAAAATCCCTCCCGTAGGAAGCTTAGGTTCATCTAGCGAAGTGACTCACAGATTCAAGCAAGGATGTGCCCATCTGCGTACCGACTGGCCTGACGACATTCACTCTTTAGGCTGTTGTCAATCCTTTTAGCAGTACCGGCGAGCCCTTCACATGTACCACGCAGCCACCCTTGGTAGCCCAAGATCGACTTCTCGGGAGGAGGATGGACCACACGCAACTCTCAACACAGCAGATGTAGGGCAGAGCAACTGTTCTCCAGATGAGACAAGATCCATATCTCCCTACCGTTGAGAAATTCTACGCTTTGTTCCCTCCTGGCGTTGTCAGAGGCCCGCTCCAGTTCTTCCTTCTTGTACAACGTTTTCTTTACTCGGCCCGCCGTCTCTCTTCTTTGAGACAGTCTTCAAGGCCTACAAAGGATAACGACATCGTTAGCAAACCTTGATCTGAGTGCAAGGGCAGTAAGCTACAATGTCGTAGGATTCTTACTTCGGCATTGTTCGCAAAGATGGGCAATCTAGTTCCCTTGAGAGACGAGCGTGTAATCGGAGGTGACGGTGTCCAGAGCACGTTCATCACCACTTGGGGTAGATGAAGCCTAGGGCATACTGGGTCCAACGATTAGGCCCGAGGAACGTCTGCCTTGCTGGACGTCTTCGTTCTCAACTCCGAAATATCTATAGAGCATAAGAAGAGAGGGAAGAGCAAAAAAGGCCTTAAGAAGGATAAATCAGAAAGGAAGTGTTATCGGACACCAAACCTAACACTTGTCCTCGAGGTTTACAAAATAAAAATCCAGACATTACTCAAAAAAGGGGATCACGAAATCCCCGAAATCCTGCACCTCCGACATGGTGTTGTCGCGGTGACCGTCGGCTCCCTCCTGGTCATCACCTCTTATAGGCTGATCTCGGGGTGAGTGAGCTTGAGGCATGTGAGGACATGATACGCACCGGACTTGAGTACAGATCGCACCCCATCAGCCACCTGGTCGGCGTGGTCGTTGGCAGTGGTCTCCTGCATGGTGATGAGTGATCCTAGGGATCCCATGACTGTCGTCTCATCAGGAAAAGCGGGGCGGTCGACGTTCTTTCCCAATCTCTTGGCTACCACATCGAGACGCCCATAGTTCTCATGAAGGGCCTGGCAGAGAGAGGCTTGATTGCCTCTTGATTCTGCGAGCTCATACTCAAACTGTTGGCCCCATCGCTCATTCCCAGCCACGACCTCCTACAACTTGGCGTTGTTCGCTCGCTCTTCTTTTAGCTGGGCTTCCAACACTGTGAACACGAATTTCCCAAGTTGTCTGATATCCGCGACGACATCCCGAGAGCTCGCCTTAATCAGTCGACGAGCCTGTAATAGCCTATCGACAGAGGAGGACGAACCCTGGAAGACGAGGGTGCCAGTCGGTGGAGGAGGCGTTAGGAGAAAAGTAGCCACAACAGCCGAGGGGGGCGACATGGAGCTCACTTCTTCTCGGACCCTAGTACTCTATCTTGAGATCAAGGGGAAGGGGCTACATTAAAAAAGATCACAAGTTACAAGGGGTTACAAAGTGTGAGAAGGAATGTCCAAGGACCAAGTAGTTTCTCACCTGACTTTCTACCGCTTCAGCAGCGTTACCTTCTTGACAAGGGCGAGTCTCGCACTGTTAGTGGTCTGCAGACAAGGAAGGTTGAGATCAGAAGGAGCCAACATGGTTGTTAGATGGAACTAGGGACAAAAGCCTCACCTTGGAACCACTTGTCTGGACCAATTTCCCCGTCCCGGTGGTCTTCGCCAATGAAGGCCAGTGCTTCCTTTCCGATCCACTACACCCAGGGGCAAGGTCTGCACTAGCTTGTTTAGAAACTACTTGCTCCTCCAAAGAAGCAGACCACATCAGGTAAAGGCTATGCCTACAAAATAAGGATTACTACTCCTATGAGCAAGGATCTAGTTGCCAAAGGAGTAATTCAAGCTACTTATATTGACAACGGTGTCCTTCTCCATCTGCGGCAAATCATAGACCGGGGTTGGGATGTCATCCGTGACTGATGGTGGATCTTTCACCACCTGTCCCACTCACTTTACCCCAAGGTAATCCTCGCATAGGTGTTCTACTCAAGAAAGTAATGGAATTGGGGTTCAAGTGGAGAAGATGAATGTCATAGAATTCAAGAAGAACTGATAGAAATTCGGAGGGAGGAGGAAAAAAACCGCATTGAACGAAAGAGGCCAAGGTAATGATTTGCCAAAGACCGGGCATGAGATCAGTACCTCCTTCTGAGCATCCTAGCACCTGCTCTCAAGGCAACAACCCCTCCAGTTGCATCCTGGCTAGAGCATTGTCGTTGGTGGCTGATTCTGGGAGATCCATGGAGGTCATTGGCGGTTTGGAAGATTTTTGTGGTTTAGGGTTTTTTGCTAGAGCAAGGGGAAGGTGCATGACGGGAAAAGTGAAATGACTGTTTGGGCGAACGGAACCCAAATGAATCTCAAAAATTGAATTTATAAGTCACGTCTGATGGTTCAAATTTGGAGAAAGATGGAGAAATCACCGCCCAGATCTCTGTTTATTTGTTTATGCCAATTCAAAGTTTCTGACTTCAATCCAAATTCAAACTCAAGTCGAGTTCTCGGGTCATGAGAATAGAAGTTCCTTGTCGCGTACTCTGTGTTTTCTCGGGTGGCCGAGAAGGGCTTGGCGAGTTCAAAAATGGTTGTTTTCAGGATCTCTACTCGAGAATACTGGTCAAATCATTGCATTGAAGTCGGGGGTTACTGTTAGTGTCAAAGATAAGGCATACCTCTTATATATAGGTTAATGAAATACGACAATACCATATACCTGATACTATACAAAAAGGTATCCTTTAATTAAGGAAATAAGGCTAATGTAGAAGGAAATTATCTTTTCAGAATAGAAGGTGTCATAGTCCTAGTCGGGAAAGATAAGGTTTCCTAAGGCCCGTGTCCTATTCTATCTCCCCGAGTTCTACTTTGAGAAGAAGATGATCTATGCTATATATACCAGGCCCCCACGTTCAGGGAAGGGTATCGGGTTACAAGGCATAGCCAAAGCCATGCCCAGAAACAATCTAGAGGAAGCCAGTATTGTATTCGTCGAATAGATCTTGTTGGGTCATTCCCGACAGCTTCTAGTCGACGAATTCATCTAGTTGTTCTATTCCCCATTGTACTCTGAGCGATATTCTCATCCATAATATATAAAATGGAGTAGGGTTGTTACTCATCTTGTGGGCCTGAACAAGTATAAACCCTTGTCCCTCGTCTACTTGATCTATTCTCACGTATACTCTAGTTCCAACAATCCCCATACTTTACAAATACCGTGGTCAGCATATAGTCCATCGACATATCTCTAGGATTCAATCTTATCTATTTAATTGTATTTGACTCTTATCTCAAACCATACATATTTGTACTTCTAACATTCCTCGTCAGTCGTAACAGGAGGGATGCGAACGATTGCAACTATATTTTAACTCTTCTATTTCTTTATCTTCTTTGATTCACCATCATCAATTGCATCTTTGATGGACGGTCCTCCACCTAGGACGGTGCCTATGCCCCTTCTTGTGTCATCTCCTGACTCTTCTCTATTCCCTCCTGCAGTCATAGCGGAAGTGTTATGGACAATAGTGATGACATGGATGCTTTGACTAGAGTTACCATGGATGATTTTTGTTATAGATGTTTGTTGATGTAGCCAAACGTGTAGTAGTCGTGATCATGATAGTCATGATAGTTGATGTAGCCGCATATAGCCGAAGGCAAAAAAAAATTTACACTAAGTTATAGGACAGAGCTGCAATTGTTGAAGTAGCATCTTGCACCTTGTATATGTCAGAGGATGTCATCGGTGATGTCTTGCAGATATCAGAGGACATTGTTGGTGATGAGACCACCACTTTTGGTTGGTCCTTCTGCGCCGAGTTCATGTAGTCATTGTCGTCGTTGATGACGTGGTCGATGCCGTCGTTGGTGACGTGGTCATTTGCCGTCATAGAAGACACGGTCGATATCACTAATGAAGTGTCTTGCAGATGAATCTATAGTGGACATAGTGGTGATGTCCATCCTTGTGGACGAAGCGGCAGCGAGTTACTATGTTGATGAAGACTATCGGCAAAGTATTATCGACGATGACAATTATCTGATGTAGTTGAGGTAGCAGATGCAGTGCGTGTCGCCAGTGGTAGCGGGATGTCGGTGAAGTCGCCTTGTGTCGGTCGTAGATGGCTTCATCCCTTGCATGTGCAAGATGATGATTATAGATGATGTAATCATGACATCATGATGATGGGATGATCATTTGCCCGACGATGCCTCCAGCGACTCTGTGTGTGTTCTTTGCTTCTTGTGGATCTTGGCCTTTGAGGCGAGGTTACACTTTCTGTCTGATATGATGTCGTCGACCTAATGTAGATGAGGCTGATGTCGGGGTGTATTGATTTTGGCCGCGATGGTGGCAAGGCCGCGCGCTTTGGCGGTGGTGCTGTTGGCACTACTACATAAAACTTGATTAGTGCTGGTTGGGAAACCCTCTTAGGTGTCGAATTTCTCTATCAGCACCCTGCAGGCGGCACTGATGTGGAGAATCAAAGGTGTTGGTTTAGGAATCAACACCTTTGAGGTTCTAGGAATGAAAAAAAATGTTGGATCGAAGCATTGGCTCGAATTGAGCCCATGCTTTGAGCTAAGAACACACACATAAACTAAATAAAAAAAATCTCACAAATCCAACAACAATGAATCAAAATCATTCCAAAAAATTACAAACATAACATTCATCACAAATCATCACAAATCAATAGAAAATCAGAGAAAATCAAAAGGCTCCATCGCCTCATCTTACCAGAGACTTGTGAGCTGATGAGGAGGAAGTGGAAGGGTGTCATCCAGGCGTAGATGAAGCGTACGAGCGGCGCATCGCGGCGGATGGGGTGGCCCCGCAGAGCACATAGTGCTCGTCGTCGACGGGGTGGATGGTGCACGGGTCCATCGACTCGACTGCGTACATGGCACCAGTTCACCACCTCCACCACGTACTCCGGCTTCCCCGCCACCACCCGCCTTGTTGCCCTCTGCCTCACCACCAAATACATCTCATAGGAGGGCGAGTGATAGGAGCAGCAGTGAGGGAAGGAAGACGAAGGCCACCACCACACTCGCCATGGTTAGCCAAATGGGGGGGGACCAGATCCAATGGGAGTGAGAGAGAGGATGTGGTGAAGAGGAGAGTGGATCGAGAGAGAGAAAGAGAAGGAGGAGGAGACGATAAGGACTCCTCGTGGAGTCGTGGGTGTAGGTCTAAAAAAAATATCTTTCTCCCACCCCGCCGACTCGGCTCGATTTTTATGGGGGCTAGTTTTTTTAACGAAGCGACACCTATGATATATTAAAGGTGCAGTGTTTTTTAAAAAATAATCGGCACCTATAATATTGGTGTCGGTTTTTCTCTAAAACAGACACGTATAGTTGCTTAAAGGTGTCAGTTCTATATTTTTCCACCCCGTGAATGTGGGAAATGTCCATAGGTGCTGATTTTAGCATTTTTGGTACCTATAGTAGTGTGGATTGTTTTCTTCATCGTAGCGCTTCTTTCAATCTGTACATGCATATGCATTTGTACAAGCTTGCCGCTCCTCGCCACCAGGAACCTTGCGGAGATTGACGAGCTCCTTGCCTCATATGTCGCCAGCTCCTTCTTCATGACAGGTTTTATGTGGCTAAAAGATAGATATTAAAAATCTAATTTATGAATATCTATGGTAGCTAATTACTGCAGCTCCCCTAGGAGATTGTGAGGATGATCTCATCTCCCCGGGGCACATATGGAAGGCGTTGACGTACCAAGGATTGATCGACGTTGGTCTATAGATCTAATACCATGTGAAAAGATCTATTCTGTTATATTACATTCACCCTCTAATAGGGGATATATAGAGTACATATGTGGTAGAGACTTGAAGTATAAGTCAAGTTAGAGTAGATTTATCTCTAAGATTCTATCTCTAGGACTATATCTTATCTCTATAATTTTTATTTGACTCTTATCTCTAACCATACATACATGTACTTCTAACACGGTCCAGGACTCCACACCAGGTTGAAGTCAACAGGCTTAGAGATCTCCACATCCTTCTCTCTCTCATCGCTTGCAGCTATGCACATGGTCATAGTAGAGATAGTCAGGCATAGAGCAGAGGTCCAACCTGTCAATAGGACCAAGGAGTCCAGGTCTAGAGACGGAGGTGCACAACAGAGGCTAGTGGAGATAACCATGCAAAGGGGCTAGTGGAGGCGTGCCCAAGCGGCAGCACCGATGGAGCAGTGTAGGCCCCTCGCTAGGAAGATGGATGGGACGCCATGGAGGTCGCGGCTAGACTAGAGTAGAGATCCAAGAGGTGCATGTGGTGATGTGTGGTTGGTGGCCGTAAAGGGAAGGGCATGTCAAAGCTTCGAGGTGGAGCCTCCATAGCGACAGAGGAGAAGCAGGCACTACACTGGATCAGGTCACCTTTGATGGGCCCTAACCCTCACCTTTGACGAGTTTGGCCCTGGTTAGAGATCAGTGGTCACTGATGACTCCAGTCACCTCTGACGGGCAGTACTCCAAGGCCCATCAGAGGTGAGGGTCTCCGCTAGCCCAGGGCTAGTTGCAACCCGTTAGAGGTGGCACTCCTATGATGGGTCCAAATGTTACAGCCCGTCACAGATGACTCACCTCCAATGGGTTGAAGTTGCAAAGCTGTCACATATGTGGTTACCTGTGATGGCTTTTGCTTATGACCCGTCAGTGATGAGCTAATTTCAAAAAAAAATAATTTCAAAATATTGGCTAGCCTCAGGATTTGCTAGTCACTCCCTCTGAAAAAACAGAACCATCACAGAATCCCAGCAATATACATGTTTCCAATTTCAGCACATTGCATTCAAAAATAACATCACACACTTGCATTCCAAGTTCTCACAGAAATTCCATAGACAATCACACATTCCCACCACCACAAACTTTCCCAATTTATTGCCTTTTCACATGAAGATGCAAACTTACCCAAGTAACTTGTAGCCTATGTCTTTTGAAGAACAACGACAACCTGTCAATTCAAAAAAAGAAAAAAAATAATTGAACGATACAATGTAGTAAATAATGAGTACATGTAAGACATAGCAAGCAATTTTAGAAGTATCTATTGAAAATTTGAAGACAATTTAAAAAACTACCTTAAATACAACATCTCGATAACCAAGGAACTAACTACATACATATCCTATTAAAGTTTCTCAAATTATCAAAAAAATGACAGAATACGAGATCCTCGACGTGCCAAGGTGTCTTGGTTGGTTTTGTGAATGCACTAACGCGACCAAACCAACTTGGCCCCCTAAGGATCTCATATTCTGTGATGATTCGATAACCAAGGAACTAACTACACTTTACTTACTAAATAGGTGATTGCATATATGAATACTGTGATGATTTGATAACCAAGGAACATACTACATACATAACCTATTAAAGTACCTCAAATTTTCAGAAAAGACAGAATACGAGGTGCTCGGGGTCCCAAGGTGTCTTAATCGGTTTTGTGAATGCACTAACCCGATCAAACCAACTTGGAACCCTGAGAACCTCATATTCTGTGATGATTCGATAACCTAGGTACTATCTACACTTTAATATAACTAAATACATATTCTAACTTAGATTATCAAAAAATAATAGATTATGAGGTCCTGAGTGACCCCGGTTGTCTTGGTTGGTTAGTCTGTAGACTAATCAGACCAAACCAATTAGGATCGCTGAGGACCTCATATCCTGTGATGATTTGATAACAAATTATCATATTGTAGTAAACTACCTCATACTAACTACAAATACTCTTACTAAATAGATATTGTAGTACTTACCTTGCAATTATCAAAAAATGATACAATACGAGGTTCTCAATGACCCAAGGTGTCTTAGCTGGTTAGTGTATGCACTATATCCACCTAAGCCAACTTGGGTCCCTAAGAACCTCACATTGTGTGATTATTTGATAACCAAGGAACTAACTAGTAATACTCGTGCTAAATAGACGATTGTACATATGAAAGTAAATTATATTGTGTTCCACAACACAGAATCATAAAAACAATATTTTTTACATCACAACAAATTAGAAAATTGTTTAGGTCATGACAGCACATCTAATAGTTCGATCGTCCACTTAACCAAAAATGCTCCTTTCTTGTTCATTATTTCGCCAAGAATGAAGGCGCACAGTTCGCCTCTGATAGGAGGGTTAATGGCGGCAATCTTCCAGCCAGCTATAGCTTCTGTTCAATAATACAGAGGTTAGCACGTGCAGAGGATTAATGTTGGTTTCGAAATCATCGACGTCGCTATGAGCACAAACCTTAGGGTCGAAATCTTTCACCTGTCTTAGTAGTGTCGACATGTGGTGGCACATGTGGAAACCACACTGGTCTCCGATCTGTTGCGCGCACTTGAAATTTGTGTCATGATAGAGGTCATCCTTGCCCTCTTAGTGCCTACCTCCCTTTGCTACATATGGTTCCCAAGCCCTATTTAAGGCCTGGTGAGTACAGTGAAATCGTATTCTTTTCCCGCCCTATTGGAGTTAAGGTAGTACACCCTACTCCATTTATGTAGCATCAGTAATAAGAATCTCCTAAAATAATCTAGACGAAAGGTATTGTCTTCTTACTCTTGATTGTGTGCACACATGATGTATTCTTTGTCTTGGTGGCCCATAAGCACTGCTTCACATACTCAACCACTTCATCTTCCTGATTTTTGAGGTTGACCTCGTTGACCATCAATGGATCAAGGAATCCAACATGATTACCAGTACGACGAGCTTCGATCCAACACAACCTTAAGACATGTAGTACATATTAGCACAAATTTAGGAAGAAATTACTAGCACATCACAGGGAGGAATGTTGCACTTACAATGAATAACATCTTAGAAGACCAGTATCTAGCTTCCGGATCCTGAATAGATCGAAGAGGTCATCCAAGCCTATAGTTATATAGGTCGGGCTCGATAGGAACGACTCGTGGTCGTGATGTCCAACTATAGAAGACTCCCTCATTTTCCGCTTGGCATTGCTTAGCTCCATGTACTGTTTGTGCAGCTCTCGACAAGTAATACCCATTACAGCTAACACATTGTCCTCCACCAAAGGCATGCCTAGTACAAATTGTGCTGGCACACGCTGCTTTTGGGCCACCTACTCCACGACCTTCCCCTTGCCTTTACTTGACCCTTTTCACCTTTGTGTCTCTTGACAAGTGGTGGGGAGCTATCGGCCTTTCGTGTGGTCTTAATTGGAGTAAAGGTGGCAGCTATATCAGCCAAATCCATGCAAAGTGCCTCGGGTGAACGTGGTTTCGTCATTGCCAGTCCACGAGGAGCCTCAATTGATAGTTGGGACTTAGGATGTGTATGTTCCGTCAATCGACTTGGATGAGGATCGCCGAAGGTAATATCTTCCTTGGGCTATTGTATGTACGTCTTGCGCGTATCACCCAAAGTAAGAATTTCATCATTCGAGGGCACATGCAATGGATACAACAGCCAGTTGGGCATGACTGAATCGACTGACACCTTGGCATACCTAGCCATGAGGTCTATGTTGTGCACCCTATCTGTTATGGAGGGTTTGTAAGCCGTGCCCTATGCGACTTCTGACGCAAAGGCTGGTGTGACCCTAACCACTAGGGTACACTGCGCTACATCCTACATTGTAAAGAAATAATTTAATACTAAAACATGTCAAGGCTAATGCTTTTCAAGTGAGAAGGATCGTATAGTACCAATTACCTCTATGAGGTCCATCGTAGCTGGTACTTGGACTGGGAGATGAGGCACCTTTGTGGATGCACAACTACTCTTGTGTTGTGACGGGCTCACGTCAACATGTGGATTAGGAGTTGGCTGTGTTACATGGTCATGCCCTCGAGCTATGTTCATATCGGCGAGGACCTTGGCCACCCTTTCTTCGAACCTAGTGTCCATGTCTTACTTCAGCTCCTGAATGACCTCCACCTTCAGTTGCTCCTTCATGCAGGCTTCCCTCTCTTCTTTAGAGGCTTTCCTTTTCTGATATTGCGAGCTATACTGGGGCAAGCCATGCTTCCATGGAACATTGGAGCCTATTCCGTGAGTCCGGCCAGGATGTCATCTTCACGCCTCTTCGGCGGACTCGACCTCGCTTTGCGAAGTTTGTTCGGCAACCAACCCCATCTATAGAAAATAAGAATCGTAATCGTTACAAACATGTATAATGTAATAACAAGGGAACTTGCTAATAGAGCATTCCTAAAGTTAGGAGGAAACTCATTAGTTCCTGATAGACGACAGCATCATTTTGGTTGGGAAATGTAATGTTGTTGTCCTAATTGACCTTACCCCTTGCCCTAGCCTAGTTCTGAGCTCGTGGTTCAGGGATGTCAGCAAAAGGGGCAGGGACATTTGCTACAGTTGTAGCTTCATTCTCTTGAGCCCATATTTGTTCTTTGCCGATGTACCCCGCCGTGCTGAGCCGAAGTGGGTGCTCGTTCCGTTGTTGCAATAAGTGATGCGCCTCGCTTGAGTCCCCAAACTCTTGAGTGTTTTTGAGCTCGCAGAACTCCTCCCACACCTTCTCTGTAATCTGCAGGTAGTCTTCAAAGGGAGTCCGATTACTAGGCGAGATGATATATTCTGAGACGAGCTTCAACTTGAAATTCTTCCAGGCCTTGCCTATCTTCTGCAATGCCTTCCGCTTCAGCCTGGCTTCTGCTTCAGCGGGATAGCCGAACCATGCGACTAATGTCGTCCACGCTCGCTCTTTATCGTCCTCTAGGACCTTACTAATATCTTTATGTAGGATTCCAAAATGGTCACGTGCCACCCGCCCGCACCAGTTCGACCATCTGTCTATGATATTCCTCGGCGCCGTGGCCTACCACTTGCATCCACCTCACTGATAACTTGTCTGGTGGTCGGTAGGCGATTCTATGTTCGAGGGTTATGCCCAGATGCAGCTCCACTTTTCTCGCTCGACACGGACATTTTCTGTTGCTCAGACATTTCTGCAGCAAAGGAACTACTAAAATTTCCTAACTATTCCATTTCCTAAAAGATCCTAACCATTTCATATACCATTTCCTACACTTTATGAAAATATTGCCTATACCATTTCCTAACCATCTCCTAAAAGATCCTAAAATTACTAAAATCCTAAAATCCTAATATTTCTTTACATTTGTAAATCAAAAGAATTGCAAACAGTTATAAATCAAAATATCTATAAACAACCTAAATCACCAAATTTCTAAACAACCAAAATCAAAATTATTCTAAACATTTACAAATCAAAATAATTGTAAACAACCTAAATCACAAAATTTCTAAACAACCTAAATCGCAAAATATTTCTAAACATGTCTAAATCACAAAATTTGTAAACAACCTAAATAGAGGGAGGAGGCAGAGAGGAACCTGCTAAATGGGGGGGAGGCAGCGGCCGGCATCGAGGACGGCGGGGAGTTGGCTGTTGGCGGCGGCCGACGTTGTCGACGCAGGGAGGCGGCTGACATCGTGTAGGGGGAGGAGGCGGTGGCCGACGCTGATGACGGCGAGGAGTTGGTTGTCGGCGGCAGACGGCGCCGTGGACATAGGGAGATGGCGGTTGTCGTGTAGGGGGAGGAGTCGGCGACTGGCATCGAGGACGCGGGGAGACGGCGAGGCAGCGGTTGTCGATGACAAGGAGGCGGCAATTGTCGATAGCGGGAAGGCGGCGATTGTCGACGATGGGGACGCGGCGAGAAGGCCAGTGTAAATGGCGGGGAGGCGGCGATCGACAGTGGCGAGTGAGAGAGAGAGGCGAGTGAGAGATTTGGATCTGGGTGAGAAAGTTTGGACATCAGTCCAACCCTAGTGAACCAGGTAAAAGTTACTTGTGAAGGGTGAGAGGGCCGGCACCGTCACAGGTGAAAGTCACCTGTGACAGGCGTACGGGCTAGAGGTGTGGATCCACAGGTGACACCACCTGTGATGGGGCCAGCACACCCGCCCGTCATAGGTGAGTTTGACCAGTCCACTTCCCTATTTTTTTAACTATTTGCTCTTTCATTTTATTTTTTAAAACTATTTGCTCTTATGTATTTCTTTAAAACTATTTGCTCTTACGTATTTTTTGAAATATTTTTTAAAATTGTTTGCTCTTTCGTTACATTGTTTTGAACTATTTTTTTCATTACATTTTTTTAAACTATTTGCTCTTTCATTTTATTCTTTAAAACTATTTGCTCTTATGTATTTCATTTCTCTTAAATAATTCAATAGTTTTCAAACATATCAAAAAATATTATATCTCTTGAAACCATTTCCAACATAACATATATATATTACACAAAATTAGACATAGTCAAACTAGACTACAAGTTACAAAAACAGTCCTTCCTCATGGTCGACGCGTGCATGTTGGACCTCATCTTCTTCGTCCTCTTCTAGAGGTATTTCTTGACCCAAGCCATGGACGTGTTGGTTATAGTCTTCTTCATCTGCAATGTTGTCGACACCTATAATTTTCCTTTTCCCTTCATGAACCACATGTAGTTTCTTGTTACTCAGCTCAATTATGTAGAAGACTTGGACAACTTGTTTTGCGAGGACAAACGGTTCATCCTTGTACGCGTTGTTAGCAAGATTGACAATGGTGAAACCTTCCTTATCAACTTTGACACTACGCAGATCGACCCATCGACAATGAAACAACAGCACTTTAAACTTCAAGTAATCCAGTTTCAATATTTGCTCAACTCAACCGTAGTATTGATCACGACGACCACGGTCGCTACTTGCTGCCTCAATGCGTATCCCACTATTCTGCATTGTGCATTTGCTGTCTTGCTTGACCATGTAAAATGTGTATCCATTGATGTCATATCTCTGCTAGGTAGTAGCATCCCATTCTGGACCCTATGACAACCACTTGATTGTTTTACTTGGCAAGTTGTAACTGTTGGCAATTCAGTTCTTGAACTACTCGTTGAAACCAGCAATGTGCTTTTTTCTAACCCAACTCTCTGGTCGCCCTGGGTTGTCATGTCGGATTAATCCCTCGTGTTCTTCCAAGTACGACACAACTTCAGTCATATGCTGGAGGACCGTGAAATGAGCTTTATCGTACACCTTGCGATCCAGCCTGATAATTTTCTTTCCAACAGTATCCATCCCTTCAAGCCTGCCTTCGTGATGAGATCGTGGTAATCCAATTGAGGAGGTCTCGGACATGTAATCTACACAGAACTCGATGACTTCCTCGGTGGTGTAACTTTCAATGATGCTACCCTCGGGGTGGGATCGGTTCCGTACGAAGCCCTTTAGTATCCCCAGATACCTTTCACAAGGATACATCTGCCTCAGAAAAGCAGGACCACAACATTTGGTCTGCTTCACTAGGTGCACGAGGAGATGTTCCATTATATCAAAAAAACATAGGCGGAAAGTACATCTCAAGATGACATAGGATTTTCACAATTTCTGCCTGTAGTTCATCTAAACCCTCTGGTTAATGATCTTCTAGCCAATTGCATTGAAGAAAGAACACAATCGCATTATCGTGTGTCAGACTTTAGGAGGCAAAATATTCTTGACGGCAACAGTAGAAGCTGTGTGATAAGGACGTGGCAGTCATGCGACTTCATTCCAACCAATTTAAGGTTGTCCAATGAAACGAACTTACTAATAATTCCCAATGAGTAGCCAAATGGAACCTTAATACCACTAAGACATGTGAGCATATCCTTCTTCTTATCCCTCGAAAGAGTGTAGCAGCCTGGAGGAAGGAACACACTTCCAGACTCCGTTGTTATGGGATGTAGCTTGGAACGAATACCCATATCTTCCAAATCTCGTTGGGTATTGAGACCATCCTTTGTGCTACCTGGGTTAAGCAATAATCCGAGAAAACTCTCATAGACATTCTTCTCGACATGCATCAAATCTATGCAATGGCGGATCTCAAGATGCTCCCAGTACGGTAATCTGCAAAATATTGACTTTTTGTTTCACATGCTCTTCTCTTTTGTGTTCTCAGCTTTCTCCCTTTTCCCAAAATCACTGATGATTCCCCTGACTAAGTCATGCACCTCTAGCCCTGTTTTTTTCGACGGGGGACTAGCAACCTCTCTGTGTCCACTGAAATTCTTCCTCATACTTCTGTAAGGGTGAAACCTTGGGAGAAATCTCCTGTGACCCATATAGACCATCTTGCATGAATGCTTCAACCATCTGCTTCTTGTTTCATCCATACACTCCGAACAAGCCTTTCTCCCTTTGACAGTTTGCCCTGAAAGGTTACCAAGGGCCGGCTAATCGTTTATGCTGCAAAACAACATCGTGTGGAGGCTGAAGTACTCCCGCCGAGATACTTCCCATGTTCGCGTGCCCTCATGCCATAGTCTTTCAAAGTCATCGATTATCAGTTCAATGAATACATCGATATGATTGCCAGGTTGTCTCAGTCCTTGAACAAACATGGCAAGTATAATATACTTTCTCTTGAAGCACAACCAGGGTGGAAGGTTACAGTTCACAAGAAGAACTGGCCATGTGTAACACCCCGGCCCAAGGCATAATAGGATTGATAGGATACTCATGCCAACAAATTGCAACTTCTTTTCCGAAAGCTCATCTCCAAAGAACTCTAAAGATAAGCGTGCTTGGCCTGGAGAAATCTAGGTATGGGTGACCGACCGGGAAGTCCTTCCCGGGTGTGCACGAGTGAGGACAAAGTGCACAGAAAAGACTGGTGTTGGTTTGTGAGGGCAGTCTATGTCCTATTTAAGCTGCTAGATGTAAGCGGGCCCGGCCTCGTGGAGGCGGGACGTTACACCATGTACTATGACGGTATGGGTGACCGATCGGGAAGTCCTTCCCGGGTGTGCACGAGTGAGGACAAAGTGCACAGAAAAGACTGGTGTTGGTTTGTGAGGGCAGTCTATGTCCTATTTAAGCTGCTAGATGTAAGCAGGCCCGGCCTCGTGGAGGCGGGACGTTACACCATGTACTATGACGACTGCTCATATCACCAAATGGATTAATGTCGTCCATACACATAGCGAAACACATGTTTCTCAGGTCCTTCGCAATTTTGGGGAAAACTCTATCGATTGTCCTCCATTGTACTGAATCTGTTGGATGCCTCAGCTTACCATCGACCTTCCGTTCTTCAGCATGCCAGCGCGCTAACTTAGCTTGTTTAGGATTCGCTAACATTCTCTTTATGCGCTCAGCAATTGGTAAATACCACACCACCTTTGCGGGGCCACCCCTCTTTGACTTACGACCTTCACCTTCATTTATGTCTCGCTTGTATTTAGAAACCCCACAGACAGGGCAAAAATCCAAGTCGGCATATTGTTTGTAATACAACATGCAGTCGTTCCTACAAGCATGAATTCTTTTTGACCTCTAGACCCAATGGGCATAAGACTTGTTTTGCTTCGTATGTCGTCTGCGGAATTTGGTTTCCCTCTAGCAACAAATCCTTCAAGAACTCAAGAAGTTCTATGAAACTCTTGTCTGACCAGCCGTTACTTGACTTAAGCTATATGAGTTCTAACACAGAGGATAACTTGGTGTGTTTTGGCTTACAGATAACTTGGTGTGTTTTGGCTTACACCCGAGCTACAATGGCATCTCAGAATCTATCACCAACTTACTGAACTTCTCAAAATCCCTCTCGCTATGATCTGGGTTTTCAACGTCACGCAACATATCTAATAGAGTTTGAGGGTCCAAATCTATGGCATCACCGCCTGATGGAGAAGGGACAAAAATGTCATCTCGAACTGCTGGGTCATTCATGACATCCAACACTTCATCAGCTGCTACATCCGGTGCCTCTTGCTCTCCATGCTTGCTCTAACATCTATAGTCATCCATAAATCCTCTAAGGATCAGATGAGAATGAACTCATCAACTATTCTCGAACATCTTCTCATTCTTACAGTCTGCACATGGACACAACATATATTTGCTCATCCTATTTTTTCTGTTATTATCTGCAAAAATAAGGAATGCAGTGACCCTTCCCTATACTCTAGGTTCGAACGATGAATATCATATATCCAACTTCGGTCCATCTGCAATCAATAACATAAAAAGTGTAAAAAATAATATAAAATCACCCTCTTTACTCCCACCCGAAATGTGAACAGTGCACTGAGTTAGGATGGAAAGCAGGTGGCAGCCAGGGGTATATATAGGTCATAACTCACCTTAAACGGGTTAGGCTAGAATTCGTTTGTGGTGACTGAACCACACCTCTGACGGGCCGAAGCTGTCGGCCCGTCATAGGTATGAATCACCTATGACAGGCTAGAAGTGGAATCCGACAAAGGTGTACCTCTGATGGATTATATTTTACGCCCGTCACAGGTGACTTAATACCTGTGACGAGCCGTAGCCGGAGGGCTCACCGATGACAGCATCCCGTAGGCCTTTGACGGTCATCCATGACGAGCACTTTGGCCCGTCACTGATGACCCGTCAGAGGTGAGCGGATTTGGCATAGTGAGGGGGTAGCTGAGGGGGTGTTTCATATACCTACATAGTTTATTCTCACTTAGTTAATGATATTTCTCTCTTCTCTCATTAAGTCATATCACATCAATTGTTTTTAGTCCTTAGATAATAATCTATGATCCAAATTATCTTTCTGATTTTTTTCTCTTATTAAACCATATCACCTAAATTGTTTTTATCCTTAGATGATTAATCTATGCAATAAATTATCTCTCTTCTTTTTTTTCTCTCATAAAACCACATAGTGTTCTACATTTGAATCACCATTCTATATACTATTTAAATTTAAATTATCATAAACCACATCAACTTATGTAAATTTATGTTGTTTAGTCATCTTAAATATCATTTTTATTTATAGTTATTATACTAAACTCCTGCAGCAGAACATGAAGTTTCACTTAGTTTTTAGGCAAGTGCTCATAGCCTCAAAGGGCTCTCTCTCGACCTACCTGTAAAAGAGAAAAATAAGCAGCGTGGGTACAAAATTACTTGCAAACCACCACCACTATCATCAGTCAACATGAAGATTATTAATCAAACCACCGTGCAAACTAATTAAAAAAACCGCTAGCTTAATTACACGTACATATAATACCACCGTGCAAACTAACTGAGTATATATATACCTAGCATGCATGCATGGTTAAACTCTAATTTCCGTAATCTAATCGAATATTCAAACTTTACACTCACATAAACATTCTGATTTCAATTTCGTGCGATGCAGGAACTGTACGTGGCAACCAAGTCGGCGCGGCGGCGATGGCGCCCCCTCCATCCCCGGCGCTATGCGAAGCCTCTCATCTTCCACGACGGCCGCACTGCATTCCGTCCGACGGCGGCCGCGACGCTCGCCATGTTCATCTGGCTGCCGCTGGGCGCACCCCTCGCCGTCCTCCGCACGGCCATCTTCCTCGTCCTCCCCTTCTCCATCTCCGTGCCGTTCCTCGCCGCCCTAGGCATGCACAGCCGCTGCATCTCCTCCTCCGCCTCCTACTCGTTGTCGGCGGCGGCGGCGGCGCACAACCTTTTCGTCTGCAACCACCGCTCCCTGGTCGATCCGCTCTACGTCTCCGCCGCCACCGGCCGCGCCGACCTCACCGCCGCAACCTACAGCATCAGCCGCCTCTCCGAGATCCTGGCGCCCATCCGCACCTTCCGGCTCACCCGCGACCGCGCCACCGACCGTGCCGCCATGCAGGCCCATCTGTCCTTCCCCGGCGCTCGCAATGGCGGCGGTGGCGGGTTGGTGGTGTGCCCCGAGGGCACGACCTGCCGGGAGCCGTTCCTCCTGCGGTTCAGCCCGCTGTTCACGGAGCTTGGCGCCGACGTGCTGCCCGTGGCGCTGCACTCGGTGGTGTCCATGTTCCACGGCACGACGGCGGGGGGCCGTAAGCTCCTCGACCCGCTCTACCTGCTCATGAACCCCACGCCGGCGTACGTCGTGCAGCTCCTGGACCCCGTCGCCGTCGAAAGCGACGGCAGCAGCGGACCGGAGTTGGCGAACGAGGTGCAGCGGCGGATCGCGGAGGCGCTGGGGTACACGTGCACGGCGCTGACGAGGAAGGACAAGTACCTCGCCCTCACCGGCAACGATGGCGTCCATCAGCGCCGTCGCCGCCACCACCATCAAGAGGAGTACTTAATGGTTAACTAATCATCAATGGAATCGATGGCCGCTTGCATGCATGTCTATACTGTGGGTAAGTACGTGTTGTGCCTGGCTTGGCGTAATTAGGAACCTTAATTACAGTTAACCAAGGTGTGTAAAACACACCCCAGTTGTACTCAGTTGTACTGGAGTAGCTCATACTGTACTCCCTCCCTCTGTCTTAAAATTAAGATTTTAGGACGGCGAGAGTAACTTGTACGAGACGTTGATGTTGTTTATGTACTCATATACTTTTACGTAGTTACAACTCACTCATTATAGTATTATTTGCTACTTCCTTCGTTTTATATTGTAAGACATTTTGGTCTTTCCATCCATCGTCTAGATTCACTAAAATCATATGAATTTACATACATAAATGAAACACATATATGGATCCATACATGAATATATTTAAAACTTAGAACGTCTTATAGTATCACTACTACAGAAACCTGAATTCGATATAGGTGTCGGATTTTTCAACCGACACATTACTAGTGGCACCGATGTGAAGATCAATCATGGGTGTCAGTTCCTAAATCGATATCTTTGAGGTTGTAGAACAAAAAAAAAGACAGCTCGATGCATCGGTTCGAATCAAGCATTCAAGCCAATGCTTCGAGTTAAGATCTGAATCTCAATCCAATTGGAATCATCACAAAAATTAAATCCCAATCCAATCGAAATTAGAAAAAAAAAATCACAGTATAGGAGAGGAGAAGGAAGGGCGAGCGGAAGGCCGCCGCTGCTCTGGATCTTGACTCCGCCGCCGCTGCACCACCGTCATGTCAGGGAGCCACATCCGTCGATGTTGTGTTGAGAGATGGGAGAGAGATGCGGAGGGGAGAACGAGATGGGAGAGAAACGGGAGGACGAAGAGGATAAGGTCGAGCGAGAGTCATAAGGATTAAAAGATTTGTTTTCTCTTGCTCCGCGCCTGGCCCGACTGGCCCTCGGCTCGGTTCACTCTATGTGATCGACTTACGGTGGGTGCTGGTTGTTTAAAAAACCGACATCTATAATATATTATAGGTATTTTTTTTATCTAGAATCGATACCTATAATTGCTCAAAGGTGGTTCTATATTTTTTTTCATCCCGTGAGGATAGGAAAAGGTCAATAGATATCGGTTTTAAATGAATCGGTACCTATGAACCAGTCTCTATTAAGGTTTTTGTAGTAGTGTATGAAACAGAAAAAGTATAAAAGTCATCTCCACAACCAAATTAACCATGCGACCAAAGTAGGCCCCGCCCATATACATAGCCAGGTAGCCAGCCCATTAGTCAAGCCCATCCCTTATACACTGAAGGCAACACGTACGGATGGGTGTTAGAGCATCTTCAATAATAGTCCCCATTGCATAGCTCCTAAAGGCTAAATGGGGGCTGCTTCTATTTTTCTAAGGATTCTAAAAATGGCTTCAACTCTAGCAACAACTCCTTTTTCTCAGTCCCTTTTTTTCACTTCTATTTGAACATAACCTCTATGTTATATATAGTTTAAAACC
Organism: Oryza officinalis; assembly: GCA_008326285.1. Classification (NCBI taxonomy): domain Eukaryota; kingdom Viridiplantae; phylum Streptophyta; class Magnoliopsida; order Poales; family Poaceae; genus Oryza; species Oryza officinalis. The sequence goes on along the minus strand of BDMV01000001.1, from coordinate 19,282,197 downwards.
ATAATAGTTCAACCATATTCAAATTCACCAGCAGCCACTACTACAGAAACGGTCTTTCTAGACAAGGCCCCCAATAATTTTCAGGCGGGCCGTAAGTGGCCGCGCCTGAAAAAACCGGTCCCGAGGGGGCCGGTTGTTGGCCCGCACGGGATAATGCGTTATCCCGTGCGGTCGGCTTAAGCGACCGCACGGGATATTATCGTGTGCGGTCCACTTAACGGACCGCACAGGATAAGCGGACCGCACGGGATAATGCGTTATCCCGTGCGGTCCGTTAGGTGGACCACACGTGATGATGCACCATAAAGCAGCTTCCAGCTCCGACAGTGCCACTTTGAACCTGGTGTTTCCCTCTCCAAAAAAAGGCAATTATAGGAGGGAAAGTTTTCAACTTGAATTTTCCAATTGGAATCAATACAAAAGGTACCATGCTTATACTTCTCTTCCATTTGCTTCCATTTTTAAAAATTTTTATTGGTTTAATGTGAAGATATTTGAATTTTTTTAACTCGGTTTCTCTCTTCAAAAATAGACATTTTCTTTTGGTGGGAGGTTTTAGAGTTGAAATCTTTGATTGAAATCAATATAAAAGGTAATGTGCTTGATCGTCTCCTTCATTTGCTTCCGTTTTTGTAAAATTTCATTGGTTGAATGCGAAGATATGTAAAGTTGTGTGAATTGTTATTTTGTGCTATGTTTGTAATTTGTAGATCAAATATTTTGTTTTTTTGATTGAACCAATTTTTGGTAGCTAATATTGTCTCAGTATTATTATTTGCTGTGAATGAGGTTTTAGTATAAAAGTAGGATTTAAGTTTAATTTGTTTATTTAGAAAACACCGGCAATATAATATTAATTAATGATGTGAATTTTTTTAGATGGATCGGACATGGATGTATGAGACACGTAGAACTCATCCGGTGTTTATTAGAGAAGCATCAACATTTATTGATAAGGCTAAGGCACACGCTTTGAGGGAGCATAGGAAGGATATTTTTTTGTCTTTGCGTGGATTGCAAGAATCAGAAGATGTGGAAAGATCCGAATGTAATTCTGGGACACATAATTCAGCGTGGATTTGTGGAGAAATACACAGTTTGGACTTATCACGGGGAAGTCGCCCCTCCTGTAGAGATTCCTGATATTTGGTTCGATCAGGCAGAGGATTTTATAATTGAGGACATGTCCCGTCAAATGACTGGTGATTTTGGCGGCTCTGGTTTTGACGCCGCAGAGGTTGATATTGAACTTGATCTTGAGGATATGTTGCGGCACGCTGAACCAAAGGTCCTAACAGAGAAAGCAAGAGATTTAAACAATTGGGAGGCGTTGCAGAAATCAGCGAAAGATCTTTTGTACGATCAATCAAAGGGATGTGACATGGAGTATACAGTGTTGCGGTCGGTGTTAGAACTTAGATTGAAAGCCAGGCACGGATGGTCTGATACTAGTTTCAACGACTTGATGGGTCTCCTGAGAACTATGCTTCCTAAGCCTAACTTGTTGCCATCTAACACCTATCAAGCCAAGAAACTGATATGTCCATTATCACTTGGTGTGGAAAATGTAACATCCTGAATATTTCGACTTTGGAATACGGAATTAAAAATTCAGAATCACCAAAAATCTCTTTCAAAATACATTCATGCCTGAACTAACTCAATTCGATCTGTCGTTTTTCGTTTACACGTGGGCTAATAGACGAACGTCTGAGGATACGTCGATATTTGATTTCAAATATTATTTATTCAAGGAGCTATGATTTGCATATGCCAATTATTTTCGAAAAACAAAAACCCTTGAGCATATTTTATAAATAAACCTATATATCTAAATGTATCACCATTTTGGATAAAACCCATTAAGGGATAGTTTATTAAAACAAATATTGTTCCACTAAAGAAATAGCTTTGATTATTTTCTATGCACCTGTATATAGAGTGATAAGCTTTTGGAAATTATTTGCAAAATAATGTCTATTGGTAAAATATTTACTAGAAACCTTAATTGCGAAATATAAATTCCTAATAGGCTATTTTCAGGATATGACCTCCTCAGACAAAGTCTAGTCCTCAGGCATAATTTTAGTTTGCTTGTTTATTGTTTATTTGTGTGTGTCTGGATTCCGTGCCAAAAGATCTCGATTAAATCCATCCTTGAGAACCTAAATTCTTGCCATGCATTGAATTCCTTAGTGTTCGAATTTCGTAAATCGATCCTCTTCCTGAATTGAACACCTCTCGGGGTAATATCCCTCCTTTGTCTTCTCGACCATCCATCTATTCTGGTAATTGCGGTTCTCTAATCAAAGTCTCGAGAGCTATTGTCAATTATCGAAATGTCACGTCCCTCCTTGACATCCTCGACTACCACAATTGAATATTAAACCCAACTCCATTTAATCGAAATTTTCTTTGTTCGAATCCTTTTTCCTCATAAATCATTTTATTCAAAATTCCCTAATTTAGTCCCTTCCTCGGAATCCTAGGACTACCGATGAATTCGTATATCGAACGTTGATTCGGTGACGCGGTCCATCCATCCGATTAAATTCGGGGAAATCTCTAAGTCTGATCCTTGCCCATCTAAATGCCAGATTAAATCCAAGAGCTCACTTAACAGTCCAATTGTAATTCAAACTCAAAATTAAATGTCCATTTATACAGTCCCTTTACAATTTTGGAATTTAATCTCATTCAAATTCCATAAATCCAAATTCCTATAAAATTACAAAACATCCTATTCCTGTGGACTCTTTCCTGTTCGGCCCAACTCTTTTCTCCCTCCCTCTCCTTATTGGGCCAGCCCATCTTCCTCTAGGCCAGCCTAGTACTCTTCCCTTCCCCTGGCCCAAGGCCTGCCCAGCAAAACAAAGTCTGTTTGTTGTCCCTCTTCCTCAGCCAGCTCGCACGCCAGGTGTTCGACGGAATGCCTGCAAGCACCGAGCCCCACGGCTCCCCCCCTGCACCAAGCTTCTAGTCCACCGAGGCTTTCCCCCAAAACACCGGCAACACAGTGAGCGAAGTCCACACCGAACGCGTACGCCGCGTCCACGCCGTCCTGCAGCAGCCCCATCCTCGCTCTGCTATGACTCCCTGTCGACGACGACCTCCCCACAGGACCGTCGGCCCCACTCGGCCGAGCAAGCTTGTCGCTGTCCGCCGGCTGCGACGGCTATAAAAGCCGCCCTATTTCGCTCACTGTCGCCATCACACCGACGGGCCGAACGCCGTTGTCGTTCGATCGGCCGCCTTCTTGCCGTGCACTGCAGCTCTGCGTCACGCGCCACCTCCACCTGGCCGAACGCCTAGCCCGGCCGTCGCCCAGGCCGAGCCGAGCCTCGGTGCGTCGCTGCTCGGCCGACGCCGTGGCCGGCCCGCACGCCAGCCGACCACCCACTGCCGCCCGACGCCCGCGAGCCGTCACCTTCACTGCCCGGGGCCGCCCCGGCCTTCTCCATGCCGCCACCCCACGTGCCTGGCCAGCCGGCCCGGCCTCACCCCGTCAGCGCCGCGCCCGGCCGACGCCATGGCGTCATCACGCCCGGCGCCTGCCGAGCCTCCGCGCGCCGTCACGCCCGGCCGCCTCCCCAGCCGCCGCCCCTGTCGACGCCGCCTCCCAGCCGTGGCTGGCGTACGCGCCAAAGCCGCGCCGTGCGCCGTCTCACGCCGCCCTGCGCCGTCCCTGACCGCGCCGCCAGCGCGCCGCGCCGCGCCAGGCCACCTCACGGCTGCGCGCCACGCCGCCACCCGCGCAGCCCCCCCATCGCCACGTCGCGCCGCGCAGCCGCCCCTTCCCCGCGGCGCTGCCGCGCGTCGCCGCCCCGTGTGGCCCAGCCGCCGCACGCGCTGCCGCGTGCCGCCGTCCTGGCCCGCACGCGGCGCCGCGCCCGTGCTGCGCCACCACCGGCGCCGCACCGCTTGGCCGTGCCGCGCCGTCGCCCCTCCCGCGGCACCCTCCTCTTCTCCAGGAAGCAGCAGCAGAGAAGAGAAAGGAGAGAGAGAGAAAGGAAGAAGGAAAGAGAAGGAAAGGATAAGGAGAGAGAAGAAGGAAAGAAAAAAAAAAGAAAAGAAGAAGAAAAAAAAAAGAAGAAAAGAAAGAGGAAATAGGATGTGGGACCCACCAGTGGGCCCCACGTGTTATTATCTCTCTCCATGGGCCACTCATTGACCGCGGACTTCCAAAAAGTCTAAATCGCGTCCCTCTTCTTTGTCGGGCCGAAGCCCATAAAGTCCGCCAAGAAGTCTACAACGCCTCCCCCTACCTCATTGGGCCAAACGGTCTCACAACCTATCCACAAGTCCAGGTTACATCCCTTTTGTTCCTCGGGCCGAAGTCCACCACCAAGCCATCCTCCTCACCAAAGTCTAACATATATCCCTCTACTCACCCAACCCCCTCTATTGAAGTCCATCTTGCCTCCCCAACCAATTCATTCCTGTTGGGTTAAGTAATAAAAAGATAAAATCTAATGCTCCTCCCCGGTACTACTCCCGGCAACGACGTCGCCGTGAGCCGCGCCGTCGTCTGAACCCCGAGAACGACTAACTTATTGGACGGCTAACCTCTAACATCTAACATTTGACCTATTGACTCACTAACCCGCTGACTTCTAACTCACTAACCCGCTAACCTCTAACTCACTAACCCGCTGACCTCTAACTCGCTAACCCCTAACCCCTAACCTGCACTAACCCGCTAACATTTATTCCTTAACGCTGTGTGTTCGTTTGTTGCCACCGATCGAACACGTGGTGTGCGAGGACGATCCGCGGGCCGACTGTCCCCAGGCTGTACATCGACGACCGTAGTTTTGTGTGAGGATCACCGCTCGGTGTGCCGCTACCCGGCTGCCGCAAGGTGAGCTCCTCTCCTGCTCTTCCTCGTGCCTTTGTTTCCTTGCCGCCGTTGTTGCCGCAGCACGGTAACGTTGTGAGGCGCAACACCGTACCCGTTCCCTACGCGGTTGCCCTCCGCAGCGATCACCGCTGTGCCACCGGCCATGCATGCGCCACACAGCTAGCTGGCTGTACGTGTGCATGCATGCAAGCAGCTCACATGCATGCAGCTAGCTAGCCGTGTGTATGCGTATGCATGCATGCTTGTAGCTCGCCCAAGCCCTTCACCTCACCATGCGCACACTCTTTTAAAAACAAAACCTGTACGTGAGGAGTTAAGGGCGGTTCCACCCGTCAGACCTTTCCCTTTTCTTTGTTTTAAAACTTTTTCAATCTTTCGAATTCCATATCTCCCTCATTTTAAGTCGGATTTGAATGAAACTTTCGTCAAAATCTTTCTAAAATCAAGAACCACGCAATGGCACTAGTTTGGTTATTTTTGATTGTTCTAGAATTTTTGGCTCTTTTTGTGTTAGCGAGTAGTTTGTGACGTTAGTATTCAACCGGACAGGGTACATCTGCGAGGAGGAAACTGAGCCAATTGATAACGAACCCTCAAGTGAGCAAGGCAAGTCACTACGCCCCCTTCCTCGAACATGTTGATCCTATTTGTATAAATGTGTTGATTGCAAATAAAATTGCATGCTAATTATAAAACGCGTACCCACATTTGCTTAAAGCCTTATCTTTGATATTGTTTATCCTTATGTATTTACACACCTTTGTTACCTGAGTATATTACTTTACGCGTGATTATTTACTCACTGCTTAGCCCTGCTTACATAGACGTTATACACTCCATATGTGGGATATGTGGATGGGGTTACACTGATCACTCGATGGGAGTGATTGATAGAGATCGGGTGGAGACATAAGCGCCACCCACAACATGAAAACCTTTGTGAAAACCCAAAAAACTTAATTAAACAAAAATGATTTCGACTGGGGCGGCACGGATAGAATATGGGTGGTTCTGGGAACGGTGAGCCGCCGACCCTGGTCAGTTAAGGACCGAGTCAAGAAGCTAAGCAGGAAACGAACCGAGTACGACCACACTTCTTGAGTGGGGTTAGACCCGGTGGACTAAGTTATTCTCGTGGGGTGGCACCCCAGACATGGTAGGTTCTGGATATCGGTATGGAAATGTGGAAGTGTGTGGTTTAATGACGTCAAGCTTTATATATGTATGATGTAACCTTCAATCTCGGGAGCGCCAGGACTCCCCTCACAACCGGCTCGAGGTAGGAATGTGGCGCCGGGGGTGCAATGGGGATTCATAGTCCTTGGAGCGGGTGCCGCCATGCGAGGGTAACTGAAAAACCGGGCCGTGACAAGTCTCATGTGTTGGGTGAGTCATGGAGTGTGGGATTAAAAGCGTACATCCACTGCAGTGTGAGTAAATTAAACTATTCGAATAGCCGTGCTCGCGGTTAATGAGCGCCGGGACTTGCATTACTCTTGACTAGCCTCGTCAATTTGTAATATTGCTTAAAATATGATGGGTGTGAAAGGTGTGACCTTGCCTGATATGCAAAAAGGTCATAGTGGTTAAAATTGTGGAAATTGGATGCGAGGGTAAACCGGACCAAGCGAGGCTTGGGGAAGGTGGATGAACCCTCGCAGGTTAATGATAACTTCAACTTAACGTGGTTTTCAGTTAAAACTGTTGTGGGATAGGTTTGTGAAATAATTGGTGAAAACTAGCTTTATGCAAATAAACCAAGCCATCCTTGAACCCCTATGAACATTATATGCATTCTGTAGTGGTGGCTTGCTGAGTACGGTTGGTACTCACTCTTGCTTATTTACATCTTTTAGAAAGGTGTTGGTGTCGACCTGTACATGTGCTATGCTGGCAAGGAGTTACCGAGGACGGTGGAATAGGGACCTAGGTTCACCAGTCGATGCGTGTGGGATAAGATGGACCGCCGCTGCTTCGCTTCCGCTACTTCATTTAGTTGTTTTGGTATTTTGTGTTGCTATCGACCATGCTTGGTCTATTCGGGTTCCATTTGGGCTACCCTTGTATTATTAATATATTGTAAGACCTGTATGACGATGTCAGCTTGAGATATACAACTGTGCCATGTGTGTACCATCTACTGATCCAGGGAATGGTATTATAATACACATGGGGTTTCCGGTATACAAAACCGGGGGCCCACAGAAAATATCCATGCATGTATTAATCGCTGTGTACTTTATCGTAATGAATACGCTGACTTGGACAAGTGTCCAACTTGTGGGGCGAGTAGGTACAAAAAGGATAACAGTGCCACCGATAGTGATGTTGCCGAACCAAATGCATTGGTCGAGCCAGGAAAAAGGATTCCGGCCATGGTGATGTGGTACTTGCCAGTGAACGATCGCATGAAGCGATTGTTCTCGAACCCCGCCGACGCCGAGTTGATGAGATGGCATCAAGAGGGTCGGAAAACAGATGGTATGATTCGACACCCCGCCGATGCTCGACAATGGAGAAACTTTGATTCGAAGCACCCAGAATTTGCAAATGATCCGAGAAATGTAAGGTTTGCGTTGAGCACGGATGGAATGAATCCGTTTGGTGACCTAAGCAGCTCGCACAGCACTTGGCCTGTTCTGCTCACCATGTATAACCTTCTGACATGGTTATGTCAGAAGCGAAAGTATATTTTGTTGACTATCCTTATACAAGGGCCAAAACAGCCTGACATCGATCTAGATGTGTTTCTTCAACCTTTGATGGAGGATATGCAAGAAATGTGGGAAGAAGGTCTACGATTGTTTGATGCGTACCGACAGGAGTATTTTACTCTGCGTGCTATCATATTCGTTACTATAAACGATCTACCAGCAAATTTTTCCCTCTCAGGACAGATTAAAGGAAAGACCAGATGTCTTATATGTCTGGACAACACTTCGTACATATACCTGACCTCGTCAAAAAAGTTAGTTTACATGCGTCATCGTCGTTTCTTACCACAGAAGCATAGGTATCGTGCGATGGCTACCTTTTTTGACAAAACTGTTGAGGAAGGTACTGCCCCCGAAGCAAAGGATGGTTCCACGGTGTTCAAGCTGACAAAGAACATAAAGGTCGTGTTCGGCAAGGGAAAGACAGCTTTAGGCAAGAGGAAGAAAGAAGTGGTAGAAAACACACTGCTCTTCAAGAAACATTCAATCTTTTTCAAGTACCTGACGTACTGGAAAGACCTGGAGATTCGCCATGCCATCGATGCCATGCACCTCGAGAAAAACGTGTTTGACAGCACCATCGGGACTTTACTTGACATCCCAAGTAAAACAAAGGATGGGTTGAAGTCACGTAACGACCTGGTCAATTTGGGCATAAGGAAAGATCTCCACCCGATAGAGCTAACGAATGGTAAGATTGAAATTCCACCGGCATGCTACTCAATGTCACTAGAAGAGAAAAAAGCTTTCTGTAAATGTCTTCGTGGATTGAAAGTGCTGACTGGATTCTCATCGAATATCCGAAAACTAGTATCAATGAAAGATTTGCCGATTTCTGGATACAACGCTCATGACTGTCATAAGATCCTTACGGTATTCCTCCCTATCGCTATAATGGCGGTGAAACCAGTGCACGCCAAGGTAGTGATAACAAAGCTGTGCTATTTTTTTAATCGAGTTTCACAGAAAGTTTTTGATCCAGAAGAATTAGGACCCCTTCAGAAATTCGCAGTCGAGACAGCTTGCCAGCTAGAGATGTTTTTTCCTCCATCATACTGGGACATGATGGAACATCTCATTGTTCACATTGTCCCTCAAATTATTGAACTTGGTCCTCTATACCTACATCAAATGTGGGCGTACGAGCGATACATGGCCGTTCTAAAAGGATATGTCCGTAATTGTGCTCATCCGGAGGGTTCGATGATAGAGGGTTACACAACTGAGGAGGCTGTCGAGTGTTGCCTAGATTATATGAGAGATGTCAACCCCATTGGGATACCGATGCCTCGACATGATGGAAGGTTATCTGGGAAGGGTACTGTGGGAAAAAAATGCTTCTACGACAACGATTACAAAGCGGTATCAGATGCACACAGCAGTGTTCTTCAACAACTCGCCATCGTTGCGCCCTACATTGAGCAACACACTTCCGAGATCAGAGCATGCAATCCTGGGCGATTCGACGATTGGGTTTCGAAGAACAGAAGCGCACTTTTCCCCAGTGGCTGAAGGATCAAAAGCTACCGTGTGGAGAATCAATCGAGGAGAAAACAATAGAAAGACTTGCAGCTGGCCCAACAAGCCTTGTGACCTCATAGCAAGGGTATGACATCGGCGGATATTCTTTTTACACAAACAGCAAAGATAGGAAAAGCTTAGCGCAGAACAGTGGAGTTCGTGTCGAAGCGTTGGACGCAACAGGGCAGAACAAGTCTTACTACGGGATCATACAAGAAATATGGGAACTTGACTACGGTTTAAACATTCAGATCCCTGTTCTCAGATGCCAATGGGTGAAAGACAACATGGTAGATAAATTTGGATTCACATGTGCTGAACGGAGTAAAATTGGATATAAGGATGATCCATGGGTCCTTGCCGAGCGTGTTGCACAGGTTTTTTTATGTGAAGGATCCTTCCAATGAAAAGATGGACATTATTGTATCGGGCAACCAACATATCATTGGTATTGACAATATTCAAGACGCACGTGATTATAATCAATACGACGCCATTGAGTTATTCACAGATCTTCCTACGCGGATGAAACGCATTGAGAGTGTCCTCGACGAATCAAAGTTTGCATCCGTGCGGAAGGATGTTAATCCAAAAATTGTGAAACGCTAGTTTGTTTTTTGTGTATAATATGTTTTTGCGAGCGAATGTATACATAATATATTAAGCAATTAATATGTGAGCAATTGATATATTAATATGTGATGAAATTGCATTGATTGCATTTTTTACATTGATAAATTAATATGTGCATTGATATTTGTTAGTTTTATAGTTTTACATGGAATAATTAATAAATGGAATAATTAATATGTTAATTAATATTTTATGTGCATTCATATTTTTTTTAGTATAGTTTTAATATAAGGGCGGCGATTATCCCGTGCGAGCGGCTTTAACGGCCCGCACGGAAATATAGTCTTTCCGTGCGGGCGGATTTCACGGACCGCACGGAAAGACTATATTTCCGTGAGGGCTCTTAAGCCGCCCGCACGCGATGATCTCCGCCTATATAAGGTACGCGTGGGTGCCGAAAATTTCTAAGTCCAGGTGAAACCCTAACCAGTGCCGCCAGGCTGCCAAAATCTCGCGCCGCCCTCACCGACCGAGCCCGACGCCGAGCGCCGACCACCGCCACTCCCCGACGCAGCCGGCCTCACCAGACGCCTTCCTCCCACCGCCCCGCGCGCCGCCCTCGACCCCGACGCCTCCTCTCACCGCCTCGCGCGCCGCCCTCGACCCGGACGCCGCCGCCCTCACCGACCGAGCCAGACGCCGACGCGCTGACCGACGCCGCTCCCCGACCGCCGCCGCCGGCCTCACGACGCGCCTCCTCCCACCGCCCCGCGCGCCCCCTCGACCCCGACACCGCCGCCCCTCACCGACGCGAGCCCGACGCCGCCTCCCCGACGCCTCGACCGACGCCGCCCCTCACCACCGGCGCGCGACCGCCGACAGCCGACCACCGACGCCTCCTCCGCCGCCGCCTCCGCCTCCACCGCCGCCGTCCCTCCTCACCACTAAAGGTGAGATGATTGGATGGATGTGTTGTTGATGATTGCCGTGAATGGATGGATGCGTTGAATTGCCGTGAATCGATGGATGATTTAGGTTGATGAATTTTTTTTATGTTGAATGCCTCCTGATCACCAACTGTTCGACGAAATGCCCACAAGGGTTAGATTTGATGTTGGACATTTTGTGATGTGAAATAGTTGCTGTGAATTTTTTTATGTGAAATAGTTGATGTGAATTTTTTGATGAATTTTAGATTTTAGGTTTTAGGAGGGTGATGAATTTTTTATGTCTTATTGATTTATATATATATACAGCAAGTCACTAGGACACTAGGCACCACTCAATTGAAGAGTATATTCGTTAGCCATTGCTACTGGACTGCTGGTCTTGGGTTCTCTGTGCGTTACAATATGGAGTATATCACATATGTATACAAGTTGTGCCAACTTGGCCAGCTTTTTCTTCAGAATTTTTTACAGATTATATCGATTGTTCAAGCACCCAATCCCAAGAAGGGTGTGTTATTTTCTTTTAATAACTGAGTGGGAGAATATCTGAATGATTTGTGATGATTATTTGATGATACAAACTGAAGTTCATCTAGGAGTAAAAAAGACAAATTTTAGGTAAACAGTGTCATGTTCTATTCACCTAAAATTTATCTTTTTTTCCTCCCAAATGAAGTTAAATGTTTGAATGCGATTTAGTGAGAATGAATTTCATGCCTATATCTATCTCTAGTATTGTTCTTCATAAATTTAGAGAACTTTTAAGTCCGGTTTTCACCGAATATGTCCCTATACTACATGGGGAAATGTTGTTTATTATAAAAAAAAAGTACTAGTTTTTCTTTTCTTTTTTGATTACACTCAATGTATGGAACATCGATCTAGTTGACGATGTCTTCATCAGACTATATTTTTGTATTTTATCTGGCAATTTTTTTTCATTTTATATATATATATATATATATATATATATATATATATATATAACTAGCAATTTCCCCCTTTTTATTCATCCTATTTCATATTTTTATTGTTGCAAAACAGTGTATATATATCAGTAGTAGCTGCACTAATTGCCTTTTGACAAGAAGATAAACTGAAAAGGCTCTCATGATCTCTGGATTGCGGAAATTTTGGGATTTGTATTAATTCAAAATGTCATGTAGAGAGATTTATAAGAAGCACAAGCAAAGTACGTCTTTCAAAGTGTATTCGACGATTGCACTCTGCACTACTATATATTTTTCTTAGCAAGTACCTAGGAAAACTGTTTTTAGTTTGGGACCTCACAGGCTCACACTAGTGATTTGTTAAGAATAGTACAACTTAGTACGTACTACTAGTTAGTTGCGCTTAAGTCTATGTATATACTCCGGTCTTAATTATGTCCTAATTGTGACAATAGTCTAGACTTGATTTGTGCTTTAAATTTTTCACAGTTCTGACAAAGAAGCACTTATGTTTCCTTTTTTTTTCTTCAATTTGCTCGATTTAATTAATTAAGTTGTTACGTTATAGAATCCAAATTTGTATGAGCGTCAATGTTATCGCTATATCGGCATCGGAGGAACGGGAACGGCACTACCTAGGAAAACTATTTTTCTAGGCGGGCCAAAACGGTTTTTCCATGTAGGCGGTTGGTCCTCTTTTAGGCAAAGGCCTATGAAAATGGCTCTTTTTTCTAGGTGGCCGGTCGGTCTACGGAAAGACTATCACTGTTGATGTATTACTGTTGATGGAAATTTTGTAATTTTTGGTTCCATATAAATGGTTGGCTGCCAATTTTGCCTTTTTAGGTACTTAATTGTTACGACCAATCATAGATCAAATGTCGAACGAGAAAGCTCCCTCCGATGCACCCAACGTCGAACCAACGCAAGAGGTTTCGAGCGAAGGCACATGGCAAACACCAAGCGATCCGATGTGCCATATCGAAGTTATGCCAGCATCACCGGTTGAAGAAGACCCCGACTACATCCCTATGGAGCAAGCAGTAAGTCGAGCTGTAGTGTTATAAACTAATCCATCTCCCTTTCGGTCGCGTTTAACTTTTTCTGATGTACGAACAGATGAAAACAAGACGCCAGTCAAAAAGAAAGGCTGCCATGTCTATCGTCATAGCCGAAGGCGAGACGGACACGGCAACGTCCGGTCCGGTAGAAACCGACACCGGAGAAACGCCCGATCAAAAGAGAATACGTACTAAGAGAAGTAAGACCCAAACCCCCAAGGAGACATACTATATCACCTCTCTGAACCAGGATGGGAAGCCAGTAGAGCCCAAGGTAGCAATGACAAAATTCAGCACCACCTGCGGTGTAGTGGCCAGAACCCATGGCCCTTTAAATGTAGATTCCTAGGAGCAGGTGAATGACAACATGAAGAACTTCATGTGAAACGAGTTGCAGAAGTGGCTTGTATATCCGTCAGGTTCAGAGGCTCTGGGAAAAGAGTTTGCCCTAAAAACGATGGCGCATCGGTGGAGGCAGTGGAAATCGGACATGAACACTCACTACGTACAAAAGAACAAGACTCCATTCGCCGACTACGGTGGTATTACACCCGCCGAATGGGACACCTTCATGGCAAAGATGACAAGCCCGGAAGCCTTAGCGCGGAGGAAAAAGATGTCCGATCTAGCTAAAAGGAACAAATACCCGCACCGGTTGGGCTCGAGCGGCTACGATAGCCACGTAGAGAAGTGGCGAGCAACTGAAGAAAAGTTTGCCGCCCAAGGCAAGCCCCTGCTTGTAGATGCACTGATGGAAAGAAGCAAAAACTGGGTTTGGGCACGGAGCACGGGCCAAGTCACCGATGAGGGAGAGATCCGTTTCGAGGATCCGGATATCGAGCGTGTGACCAGTAGTCTGAAGGACATTGCGGAAAAAGAGAAAACAGGGGAATTCATTGCCAAGAGGGAAAATGGTCAACTAACAGCTGCATTAGGCAACCCTGAACATTCCGGACGAGTAAGGGGTCTATCGTCAAGGACGAGCTGGAAGGAAGGGTTTCCAGAGGAAGCTACGGGTTACAAGAAACGGGACAGGTACAAACAGAAATTGGAAGAGAAGATAGCAAAACAAGTTGAACAACATTTCTACTCTCTTGTTGCTCAAAATAGTCAAGCCTTCCCAAACTTGTTCCAGCAATCCGAAGAACCCACAGTACAGGCGCCAAGCAGTGTCGGGTCAGTAGACACCGCACCTTATCCAGTAGATAACATAACTGCCCCGACGCCATGCAGCCTGCTCGTGCCAATAGGAAGGGTCGGGAAGAGAAAGGAGGTGGGTACAGGACTTGCGATACCAGGGCGTCAAATCGCTGAAGAATATGCAAGGGTGCAAGTGGCCAAGTTGCATGCAGAGCATAATAGTTTAGACATAGATATTCCAACACCGGAAGGGATACAATTGCTTGGGGATGCGTTGAATTAGTTTATACTATGGCATCGACGAGATATCCTGCTGGTCGGTCCAACGCCATCAACCCCACGCCCGTCGGCTCCAAAGATTGCTGCTGCGCCTGCACCGCCTTCTCCACCAGGGCAAGATTCGCCAAATCGGCCTGCTTCCCCACCTCCTCCACCTAATCGGCCTGCTTCCCCACCTCCCTCCTCCCCTATACCAGAAGGTCCTGATTCGCCACATCTGTCGCCTCCTGAAGTCCATGCAGAACAACCTCCTCCGACACCACAGTCAGCATTGGCGCTACCTGAAAGGCCTCTCCTGAGAAGCACAAGTCTTCCAAGTCCGACCAAGCTTGAACCTCGTCAGCTTATCCCAACAATGATTAGGTCAACTTATGATAAGAAAAAAATGGTCGTGTATGAGGAAAGATTAGTGTTTCAGGCTTTCAGGGGGGAGCGCCGACTGACAAGAAGCAGGATGAAACTCCCCAGTTGTTGGATTCCCAAAAATCGGTGAAAAATCAAATGGAGGACCTGCAAAACTGGACTTCCGACGAAGTGCCAACAAGGTACGCGTACGGGAAGCCGTTCCTGCCGCCGCACGTCATGGAAGGCCTGCCTTGGGAAATGAGGCTGATGCATGACTGGTATTTGAAGGCGACTAAAAAGGGCCTGCAAATGATTACTGTGAAGGTCCCGGATAACGCTTTCATCAGTGGACCAAATGGGATGCTGGTAATCGATTTCAATGATCTTCACGCATTATTCAAGCTGGACAAATTGGATATAAATCTCATTGCTGCGTTTTGCCTGTAAGTCAAGAGTATTTAATGTCATAAATGAATTCATTTGCTAACTAACTTCTGATAAATTACCCGCTGCATTACGTAGGATGCAATTCCACGACACCAAAAAGGCCAACCATCCAGTAGGATACATCAACCCAACAAGGGTTTGCCGAACGGAACACACGGTGAATATTCGTGCAGATTCAGCTGAGCTCAAAGGTAAAACGACGTCCGAGAAAAAAGAGGTCGTCGAAAAAATGCACAAGAAAAAAATGGTCAGCGTAGCACTGTACTTGGGCAAAGCGATGGTCGCACACAAAGACAAAACTATCCTCTTGGTCCCTTATGCACTGCGGTACGTAATATTCTTCCGTACTACTGATATTTTAGTACGATGTCACCTACGATTAACATATCTTCTTTGCAGCGATCACTACATACTTTTTCTGGTATATCCACGGGACCACTTAGCCGTAGTGCTGGATCCGGCACACTATGGCGAGGAAACATTTAAAGAGTTTCTCATTATATTAAATTTGTAAGTCCTGTTATGCACCATGTGCTAAATATTGGCTGTTGTACTCTCGAAAACACACAATTGACTCAAACAATTATTTTGTCTTTATAGAGCACACAGATATTACGTAGACCACGATGGACCAATCAATAATCCAGAAAAGAAGAAGCTTCTCGTGAAGACAAGATGGCCGGTAATTACATGTCCGTTATAATGAAATTTCCTATATATGCTTGTTTCACTCAAAATATTGATGTATACAATTTTATTCAACATAGTGTTTTAAGCAACCACCAGGGACTAGTTTGTGCGGATACTACGTATGCGAGATGCTTAGAATAAACGGGAGATACACTATAAAGTTTGAAGAAGTAAGTCCAGAGAAAATATCTTTTTACATATTATAAGATCTTGTATAATTTTCTTAACTATAACAATGTGTATTCCTTCTTAAACAGATCCCGTCCGTTCCAGTTGTAGCGAACCGGTTCAACGATTGAACCATACGAAACTTGTGTGCAGATATTTGCCGCTTCATCCGCCACGATGTCTGCAACCATTTGGGCGATTTCTACGATCCGGAGAGCCAGCTTGCGACGGGGGATGCCTTCAAACGACTTAGAGAGTGGGAAAAAGAACATATGTATACTAGCTAGTACAAGCATTTCTAATTAATTATATATTTTATGTGGTTTTTTGAACATTTTGTAAATTGCGAGACGCGATGACATGTATATATGTGAGGCGTACAATTTAATATCTTAATTCCATGAAAAAATAATTAATTACGTTTAATTCTTAATACGTGCGATGTGTATATATACTATTACTGAGAGACAGAGGGAGGGAGAGGAGCCAATATATGAAAAAATAATAATATATGCACAAAAAAATTAATGCTCATCTTCCCGTGCGGTCCACTTAATTATCCGCACGGGAAGATCGATTATCCCGTGCGGCTGGCTTAAGTGGCCCGCACGGAAAGATCCATTATCCTATGCGGGCCGCTTAAGCCGACCGCACGGGATAATCGATCTATCCGTGCAGTTGGGCCGCTCGCACACGAAAATGGTCTTTTCCCAGACCTTCTCGCGCGTGCGGGCAGACCTTCCGCACGGGAAGATGTCTTTCGGCCCGCACGGAAAGACCGTTTGTGTAGTAGAGAGCTAAAGAAATACGAGGAGGTGCCGGAGGATGCAGATCCTCTGCAATACTGCTATGTTGATGCAGTAACAGTGACTGACATGTAGGTCAGGTCCATACGTCAGTATCTACTACTACACCAGCAGTACCGTAGACAATTTTCACTAGGTGCCGGAGCAGTCATGAAGGAGGACAGGAAAGCGGCGTTGGATGGCAGAGCAGGTGCCATGACAAAAAAAAAAACTCGCTTGCTGGAGTGATACACACATGAATCCTGACGAGAGCCTGGACAGTGGCCACAGCCCAATAACCAGCACCAGCCATCTGCCACTAGTACTAGTAGGTCTCCAGAAAACATTGCTCAAATTCAGATATCAAGAAAACCTGTTATAGTGCGGGGAATAGGAACACGGGTGGAGGCGATCGGCTCCGCTCCACCGTCGCCGTTCATGGGAGACGAGCGATGCGGCGCGCGGTCAAGGTGATTTTTCTGCCACGTAGCCAACGTCCGAATGGGGGCTGTGGGGAGAGTCCTTTGGACTGAGACTAGGAAGAGATTTCTAGAGGCCTTCCTTTAATAGGAGTCATGGTAGTTAGGGATCATTTTTTGCTGGCATCAGTTTTCAAAACTGTTTGGTGGCTGAATTTAGGCTGTGTTCGATTACGTAGGATGAAAACTAATCCCTTCCGCACGTAAAACGAAGCAGCTCATTAGCATATGATTAATTAAATATTAATCTATTTTTTTGAAAAATAAAATAATATGATTTTTTTAAAAAATAACTTTCGTATAGAAAATTTTTGTTAAAAACACACCGTTTAGTAGTTTGAAAAGTGTGCGTGTGAAAAAGAGAAAGATGAGTTGGAAAAAATAAGAGAAGAACACAGCTTTACAGATTTTGTTGAAGATGCTCTTAGAGCACTAACGATGCAAGCTACGCACATGTGAATGTTTATGTGTCAAATAAGACCATGAAACATCTAAGTCACACCAACCACAGTGCAAAAGACCTCTCAAAAAGCCTCAGATGAGCCCACGTATGTGAGGACTGAAGAGACAAGCAAGGATAAACAGCCCACAATCGAAGAACATCATCGTAGCACTCCGTTTTGCTCACAGATCGCAAGGCGTGCGTCCTCGCTCACAGGCAGTGTCAGGCGATGTCAGGTGGAGAAACCGTCTCTTTTGTGAAGGGCCGCACAGCCTTGCAGGGCATCGACCAATGACAACGTGGCATGGAATCTCCTGTTTGGCACTAGAAGGCTACACGACATGTCAGCCCACTGTGACTGGCCTAAGAGTGTGTTCTTTCCTCCAAAGTTTTTAACCTTACCTCTCTTATTTTTCGCCCGCACGCTTTCCAAACTGATAAACAATGTGTTTTCTATAAAAGCTTTATATAAAAAATTACTGTAAAAAATTATATTAATCTATTTTTTAAGTTTTTTAAGCTAATACTTAATTAATTATGCGTTAATCCATCGCTTTATTTTACGTGTGGAGAGAAGAGGTTCTCAACCCCTCAAAAAAAACCCGCCTTAGCCCTTCCACGGATAGTACGTAGAGGGCTAGAGGCATGTGAGCTCGTTGCCAATAGATCAGGCTCATGCACTCGGCACCCGGCAAGAGTATCAGCCAGCGAGAGTGAGCGGCGTGACAAGTAGGACAGGCGGTGAGGTGGCAAGAACTAGCGGGTGGCGGCGGGGTAGCGACATCAAGATCTGGATGGGCTCAGCTACTCCAAGGTGCGAGCAATGAAGAAAGCGGCAACAACGAGATACGGCGATGGCACTAGCACAGGAGACGGCGACGACGATCAACGGCACAAGAGGACGGTGGTGGCAGAGTAGGTAATCCAGGGAAAGGGTTGCTTGGTTTGATGTTCGCACGTGAGCAAGCCGGTATCCTTGGTCAGACCGACGGTTGAAGCTGATTTTTTCGGTTAACCATATCGCCCATCCACATTTTTCTCTAACAAAACACAGCTTGCGTATTCGAAAATCGAAACGCACACACCTGTTAAAAGGATCAAACAAAAATGCTGCCAGAGAGTAGGAGTTAGAGCCCAATAAAATAAGAGTAAATTTCATAAAACTATAGGTATTTTGGTCAAATTGTCACAAAACTACATATTTAATATGACATATCACAAAACTATATATTTAACACTAAATTTATCACAAAACTACGGATTTAAGGTGGAATATCGTAAAACTACAGATTTAATAACAAGATTATCACAAAACTATAGATTTAATATCAATTTAATCATAAAACTTGGACATTTATAACTCAAACATAAAATTAGTGTTAACGATTTAAACCCCAAAACCTATAGTTTTGTGATAAATTTATTGTTAAATATGTAGTTTTGTGATACATCACTTTAAATCTATAATTTTATAATAATTTTACCAAAATACATATAGTTTTATGAAATTTACTCTATTAAAATAAATATTAAAATAAAGGTCCAAGCACCCGGCCTAAAATTTGAAACCACTTGTTACGACACCAAAAAAAAAAAACAAATCGCAAACCGAGGAACCCCACGCCACCTGGCCAAAAATGGAAAAGGCCCAAGCAGCAGGCACAAACACAGGTAGGCCCATCCGTAGGAGACCACCGAGCTAGCTGAAACTTTCCCCGGTGGCCTCGCAGTCACGGGGGTTCAGACGACACGTATGCATCGTTTCCTCGTCCGCGCCTCCTCGCTCTCGCGGGGTCGCCGCCGTGCCAAGCACCATGATTCGCTTCGCTGATTGACCATTGCCCAAGCCCAAGCTCCAAGGTCGTTTGTACGTGCTCCCCTGCACGATTCCGATTTTGCGGCGGAATAAGTTTATTTTGGCTCCCTCATCTCTTGCATCCTTGAATGGCATCCCTTCATCACAAAACTAGATATAACGTCTTCCTTATTCTTAAAATTTGGTATAAATTAATTTCTTTGATGGTTTTAAAAATGGTTTTGTTTTAATGATATTCGTGAGAGTGAGATGTCAATGAGAAAAAAAATTAAATATCCTCACATGTCAGTCTTCCTTTTCTTTTTTGTCACCTTTCTTTCCCTTCTCTCTCTCGCCGGCAGAGTCGTCGTCTTCGGCGAGCCCTCCCCAATGCCCTGCAACCCCATCGCGACGCTGCGGCGGGGTCCTCGTTGGGGATCTCCTAGCCACGGTCCCACCTCGGTCCCTGAAGATGTTCACGTTCGATGACCAGATGGTCAGCCCGTTGGCCTGCCCGATGTTGTACAGCGCCCTCGCCTGCGCGCCGCGGCGGTGAGGATCACCTGCGGGAAGCTGGTGACGGCGCGGATGGCGAGCTCCTTCCTGCGCATGCCGCGACCGACGGCTCCTTCCCCCGCGCACAGTAGGCTGGCGTTCTCCTCCCCGTGTGCACTGCCAACTGCGGCCGGGGGAGGGGGGAAGCAGGAGGGTTCCGGGGAGGAAGGCGCGGAGCCGTGCGAGCGCGAAGCAGGGGAGGGACCAAGGGACGAGAGGACGTGGTCGCCGCCGCGGCGTCCCTCTCTGCTGTTGGGTTTGTCTCCACGGCGTCATCGCACGCGGGGAGGAGCTCCCACGTGACGGGCTGCTGGTGCTGCGAGGCGACAGTGTGGCCTTCTCCTCCTCCCCGTCGTCGTTCTCGCCCGACGCCGAACTCCTCAGGACGCCGGTTAGCCGCATAGTCCTTCCCCGATATCCCACCCCACACGAGTCACGTCCTTCGGTGGGGTGCAGCCGTATCCGTTCGGCGGCGCCTCCATAGCGGCATCAACAACGAGAAGAAAGGGGAGTGAGAGAGAAATAGGACGGAGGGAGTGAAGTGGGAGAGAAAAGGGCTCGCCGTAAAGACGCCGCGTGTCAAAGCTGCTGTGCCGGCTGCTATTACGTGTTGTTGCCCTACCATTTCTTGAAGGGGTTCGGCCAGTAGTTGCTATTGATCTCTGGCTCGTCATACATCAGGTTGAGGATGTTGTTGCTGCCAAAGTAGAACTGTTGTAGACAAAGTACGGCAAGCCCCTCGCTGATGCCGGCACCAGCTGCTTGTAGCGTGTGACGGGTTTCTCGGCAAGAAGCGTGTTCGTTGGCCAGTCGAAGCTCTGCAACAGCCGATTGCCGGCGGAGTGGGCCATGACGAGGTTGCCGATGTCGAGGAGCTGGGCGGGGACGGTCGGCGTGCCACTAGTGTTGATGCTCCAGCTCCACACGACGCAGCCGTCGTAGTCCTGCAGCACCAGTGACCTGTCCTTGCGGAGCTCGGCGCGCAAGTCCATTCCATGGGGCACGATGAGGAGGAGAGGCCGCCGCCGCCGCCGCCGCCGCCGCCACAGGCAGGAAGCAACAGCTAGTCTCACCGGTCGTCGCACCGTCGCCGCAAGCGTGAGTTCGACGTGAACGTCGTCAAACACCGCTCCCGCCTCGCTGCCGGCAGGCCTCTCCGTTCCCGGCCTCGTTCGCTTTTGCTGCAGTCGGCCGCGCACGCGGGGTGAACCAGGTCGGCTGCAACGCGTGCGGGGGGGAGAACGCCAGCCGGTAGCGCGCGGGGGAAGAAGCCGCCAACCGTGGCGTGCGCAGGGAGCTCGCCGGTAGGCTCGCCGACCACTACTCCGCCGGCAAGAGAGAGAGAAAGGGAAAGAGAGAGAGGGGAGAGAGGTGAGGAAAAAGAAAAAGATGACCGAGTGGGATTGTTAATTTTTTTTCTCACTGAAAAGTGAGTCCCATAAGCACCACATAGGACGACACCGTTTCTAAAACCATTGAAAAAATCGATTTGCACTGGTTTTCAAAAAAGGAGGAAACGTTATACCTAGTTTTACGATCGAGGAAGACGATTCAATCAGGGGCAAAAAATGAGAGGCGAAATAAACTTATCCCTTTTGCTGCTCCGTCCCTGATGATTGGCTTCGGCTCTAGCTACCCGAGTAGGCTTTGGGCTATATGATTGACATATTACTAACTTCATATATATGTATTACTTGATTTCTCTATTATGGTGGTACGCAATTTTTCAATGACAAGGAATACCATCAAATACCTTCCGTCATAGCCCCACACTTTGATCAAATTGTATGATTTGTTTTCTCCTTGGATCCTATTTTTGGATTTTCAACTTATGTGACATAAGTATTGCCCCATATTTTATCCCCATCTTAGCTTCACATATAAACCTTTTAGAGGTAAGATGAGATAAAAAGGCAACATTATGCCTTGGTGAGTAATTATATACATTGAGTGATCGAGAGTATCATTCGAGAAACTTTGGTTTTAATTGTAAAAATTCTTGAAAACCTCTAGAAGAAAAGTTGAACAACGAGTAAGTTATTGGTGCTCTACAAACCATTCTATCTCTCAACCACTCAAGACGAGGAGAAGCTAAAAGCCCCATAAGGAGTAAGGTAAGAGAGGTAAAATACTATTACCAACTTATTCAAATTCTAGATAAAAGAGCATGTTGTAGGCATGGTACTATTCTGAAATAACACATGGTAGCAACTTCTGATCAACAACCTAAGTTTTGTCTTTACTCGGGACGAGCAAAGGTTTAGCTTGGGGATGTTGTTGATGGTCGTTAAGTACAAATTTCGATCGCCAATTATCATAATAAATAAGAGGAGAACAAACGTTTCTTACACGTATGTTAGTATTAAACAATGCAGTTCCATTTGTCTTGGAGAATTAATGTGTCTGTAGAGATTATACAATAAAGTAAAGGAGAAACGAGTCGGCATGCAAAGAAACACACTTCCGATGAATCACGTGCGACCACACGGATTGATGGGCCCACAAGTCAGACCAAACCGAATTAAAGTGGGGCGAAGCACTCGTGCACTGACCAAGGGGCCCACCTATCATCCTTTGAGTGAAGTCGGTGGAGAAAAGCGATTTCCCTGGTTCGGCCGAACCATGGGTGGCAACCCTCGGCCCCAGCCTCCACGTGTCAACTTCTCATTTGCTCTCGATGGCGGTTATCTGTGGTTATCGACCTACAATCGTCATTAGGTGCTATAAAAGGACGAGGCCTTCTCACTTCATAACATACACTCAAGGAGAAATTCTCTCTATCTACATTGTATTCTCTGTAGTATTAGTGGAAATAGGCTTAGAGTAATCTTCGGTCCTATAGTCTTCTCGGAGATTCCGGTATATCTTTAGTACTTTACTCTTCTTCTTGTAAGACTATAGTTGAACAAATAGAATTATCTTTTTTATATTATTATGTTCATAGTTCATATACTACTTCATTAGTTATGTGTACTATGATTAGGATAAACTTTATTTTGAAAGATTGAATACAAGGAACTAAGCCAACCAGAGGGAGGGTGAATGGTTGGTGTACCCAAAAACCAAAACTTTAAGCGAAAATTAAAGTTACCCTATTTTCGATGTAGATCGCCGCCGCCGCCACTGCCACTGCCGCTACCAGTCTGACCGAGTCTATACCGTCGGTCTGACCGGTGTGGTGTCCCGGTCTGACCGCCTCTAACTCGCCGGTTAGACCGCAGCTTCTCGCCAGTTAGACCGCCCGTAGAACTTCGGTCAAACCGTCGAGATCCAGAACAACGCCGGTAGAAAAACACTCGAAGATGTAGATCAAATCTCTTGACTTTATTGCATCAACTAATGTTTACAAAGTGCAACCACAGCACTCCTCTCCACAATTTCGACTAATACCAAAACCCTAACTCAAAACTCTAAAAGCTTGATCTAAAACTCAATATAACTTCCATCGAGAGACAATACCCTGCCCCTCTATTTATACCCTCACCATGGCTGCCCCTAACCACGAATCCTACTCATACAAGAAGTCCTAATCCCATAAGAAACCTCCCATACAAGCCACAAACTCAACACTATCCAAATTTGGACTCCTACCAAATTTGACTCCGCATTCCATACCATACAACACCACGTGTACGCCATATGGAAACCTTCACCTCCACATGCATTGTTCTCTAGCCTGAGCATCCCGCGTGATATCCTCGACCGTCTGGACCTCAACTCTCCCAAGCCTAGTCCCGATCCATCACCGACTATACTTCCATGGCCTCAAGCAACACCTGCACGTGAACAACAAAAAAACTCCATATCCGAGTGCAAGTTATCCCCAACTTGACTCACATTAGCAAAACACCAGTATCCACACGTATAGAAACCAACTCAAAGTCAAATCCACGAAGGACACATCCAAATCCGAATCCGACAAGAAGTCGGCTCACTCTGTCGGTCAGACCACGTGACGGCCGGTCTAACCGGTCGCACACCTCCGGTCTGACCAGCCGCCTTAGCCCGGTCTGACCGGTACACAACCGTCAGCACAAACACTATTCACCATCTGAAAACATATCTCCGTATTTTCACAAACACTTACCTTTGACAATTGTTCATCACCAAGATCATCACATGATCCAACAATCTCCCCCTTGATGAACACATTGGCAACATCTTCAAAATGCAATTTAGTATTTTTGAAAAACAAAAAACAAAAAACGAATCAAAAAGCTCAGACGGCTCAAAAATCACAAATGTGACGAAAAGAAAACTCTCCCCCTAAAAACTTCAAAAACTTCAAAATCACTTCAAAATCATTATTTTTAAAATTGAAGCAAAGCAATTCAAGCAAATCAATTCTCCCCCTTTCAAGAAGCATGCATTTTGTATATTTCTCCCCCTTTGACAATGATTTCATCAAGAACGTAAAAGAGAAATAATAACAAATATAGCACAAATGCAATGATATCATGAATTACTCTTGTCATAACCAACATGAATTTTTATTTTTTATTTTCTATGTTTTCATCGAGAGCTTTAAAATATACCAAAAGCAATTCATGATCATGTTTTGCAAGACAAGGAGATAAATTTATTAACTAGTTAACAAGCATACACTATAGTATAAACATGAATCAAAGATATTACAATTAAGCTCAACTTAGCAATAAAAATTCATTATTTCAAACGATTTATAATGCAACATATTCACAAGTGCATAGGTTGAAAAATAAATACCTATACATACACACCTATTGCATTTATCACTTTTTCTCAAATAAACTTTAGCACAAAACAACCAAGAGAATTTTTAACTTTTATTTGAGCTTCTTTTTGCTCATATTTTTTTCCCTCAATTATTCCAGGTACGTCTTTGTCGTCAAGACTGTTTCCAAGGATTCGGCACCCATTATTTTTGCTCACATCGAATACGTCCTTGTCGTCAAGATTGTTTCCAAGGATTCGGTATTCATTTTTTTCTTTCATAAATATTTTTTTTATTCTCTTGTACAATGAACATTTAAAAGTTATTTGAGGAATAATAAATCAATAAAGCATATATATAAGAATTTATTATTCAATCAATATGCTAGTACCAATATTGCATATTTTCTTAATTCAAGTAAAAAAAATAGTGTCATGCATCATCTCACTTAAAAATAATATTTAAGCTTCATGAAAAGACTAAAATGCATACAAGCTAACATAGCAACAAATAAACCTCAATTATTTTGCTAGCATGCACAAGAATATACTAGAGGTATAAAACAAAGCTCTCTTTTTATCATTATATTTATATTCATATTTATAAACAAATGCATAAAAAATAAACATGAATGCATGAAAAAGCACAAACTCCCCCTCAAATTAACCTCCAATTTCCCTCGAAGAAAAATCAAGAAGAAATCAAAGATTTTGAAAAAGACATCCAATTGCCAATGATATCACCAAGGTTCTCATGAATTGACACATATTCATTTGAATTAACCAAAACTACTATCTCACAAACTAGCACATGAAAAGCTAATAATTGAGAACAAAATTATGTCAATCCAAAATTACCTTGATGTTACCTTGAAAAGTAACCGTCGTCTCAACGTTGAACACTCATGGGGAGTATGCCCAAAAATACCTACGAACGAGAAAATGTCGAGGCCTCCGTGTTGGGGTTAGAAATAAGAAATTTTGGAATCCAACACTGAGTCACACGACCAATAGAACCAGTAGATACATATGCACAAACAAAATCAGAATCAGACTTACCTGAAAACTTACCTTGTTATCTTCAATTTCTGACTCAGATTCACCATGAGCCATGAAGCAAAAATCAGAGATGTACTTTTCCTTGTCCTTATCTTCATCACTTTTAAGATCAACATCGCTTGCCGGTTCAAAAGTAGCATAGACTTGATTCAACACCTTCTTGAGAGCTTCTTTGGATCTCCTTCCTTTAAAAGTGTTCTTGGGCTTATCATCATTGTCTTCCTTCTTGCCTCTCCCAAGCTTAGGACAATTGAACTTGATGTGACCAAGCTCTCCACACTCGAAGCATCGAATGGGTCCTCCACGCTTCCTGTTCCTAACATTGTTCAAATCTCGAGACAACTTGTTAATAGCCAAAGTCAAGTCCTCCTCCTCGAACAGTTCGAGTTGATCATCGGACATGACATTAATAGAAGCAAGAGCAGTAGAAGTTGACAAAGAAGCACCAAGATCCAATGAACTCGAGGGAGAAACCAAAGCATTAGGATCAATTTTTCGAGAAAGAATATTCATCTCATGGGTTTTGAGTTTTGTGTAAAGAGAATCCAAAGTCAAGCAAGACATATCAACTGATTCTTGAAACGAAGTTACTTTCATCTCCCAAATTGACATATCAAGACCATTCAAAAAGTGACGAGAAACTTCAGATTGAGAGTAATTAACATCATAAGAAGAATCCACAGATCGAAGATTACTCAAAATCTTATTGAATCTAGCAAGATAATCATCTAAAGCTTCTCCAGGTTTCATCTCAAATTTTATGTAATCCTTTTTGAAAAGATCTTTACGTAATTCTTTAATGTTGGAAGTACCTTGATGAAAATTACATAAAGCATTCCAAATCTCATTGGCAGTTTTAAAATGCGACACACGATCAAAATCCGAACGAGAAATCCCACTCAATAAAATATTTCGAGCTTTGCAATTATTTTCAAATTCAGTTTTCAAAGCAGCAGTATTAATTTGTTCAGGAATCTCATAGGGATTAGCAACCTTAAGCCAAATATCATAATCTTGCGCCATGATGTAAGATTGCATCTTGTCACACCAATAAGAAAAATCAACTACATCGAAAACATGTGGCTTAGTTGTAAAATTGTTCACCATGGTTAAAACTTTAGATCGGTAAAAATCCAAAGAAGAAAACAAGGCTCTGATACCAATTGAAAGATCGAATACAAGAAACTAAGCCAACCAGAGGGGGGTGAATGGTTGGTGTACCCAAAAACCAAAACTTTAAGCGGAAATTAAAGTTACCCTATTTTCGATGTAGATCGCCGCCGTCGCCGCTGCCACTGCCGCCACCAGTCTGACCGAGTCTATACCATCGGTCTGACCGATGTGGTGTCCCGGTCTGACCACCTCTAACTCGTCGGTTAGACCGCAGCTTCTCGCCGGTTAGACCGCCCATAGAACTTCGGTCAAACCGTCAAGATCCAGAACAACGCCGGTAGAAAAACACTCGAAGATGTAGATCAAATCTCTTGACTTTATTGCATCAACTAATATTTACAAAGTGCAACCACAGCACTCCTCTCCACAATTTTGACTAATATCAAAACCCTAACTCAAAGCTCTAAAAGCTATCTAAAACTCAATATAACTCCCATCGAGAGACAACACCCTGCCCCTCTATTTATACCCTCATCATGGCTGCCCCTAGCCACGAATCCTACTCATGCAAGAAGTCCTAATCCCATAGGAAACCTCCCATACAAGCCACAAACTCAACACTATCCAAATTTGGACTCCTACCAAATTTGACTCCGCATTCCATACGCATACAACACCACGTGTACGCCATATGGAAACCTTCACCTCCACATGCATTGTTCTCCAGCCTGAGCATCCCGCGTGATATCCTCGACCGTCTGGACCTCAACTTCTCCCAAGCCTAGTCCCGATCCATCACCGGCTATACTTCCATGGCCTCAAGCAACACCTGCACGTGAACAACAAAGAAACTCCTATCCGAGTGCAAGTTATCCCCAACTTGACTCACATTAGCAAAACACCAGTATCCACACGTATAGAAACCAACTCAAAGTCAAATCCACGAAGGACACATCCAAATCCGAATCCGACAAGAAGTCGGCTCACTCTGTGAGTCAGACCGCGTGACGGCCGGTCTAACCGCTCGCACACCTCCGGTCTGACCGGCTGCCTTAGCCCGGTCTGACCGGTACACAACCGTCAGCACAAACACTATTCACCATCTGAAAACATATCTCCGTATTTTCACAAACACTTACCTTTGACAATTGTTCATCACCAAGATCATCACATGATCCAACATATTTAAATGCTTCACTTGATTAGGCTAGTCGATCTATGCTACAGTAACAGTCCAATGACCTTAATGGCTTGCACTAGTTCTAACTTGTCTATCCGAAGGGTGGGAGTCCTGAGGAAATTAGTGATATTATTTATTAACATAAGCATGGTGCTTATGTTAGTTGAATGCCGTTGGATACGGGTTTGCCTCACAGAAAGTGAGGTAGGCGGCAGGTGGTGAAAGCCGTGTTCATCCTTTGTATTCCTTCACATTGGGGTATGACGTAAGAGTTCGTAAATTGCCATAACCACGTTGACAGACCAACAGGAAATGGTCTCTCGGTAGTACTTTGGTGCCTAGAATTAAGTCCTAGCCTTGTAAGCATGTATGTGTTAAGTGTATACTAGCCATTAGTAATATAGAAGTAAATAAGAACCGTAGTTCTCTTATGTCCTTTTCCACTATACATTAATATAGAGATGAATCTCCTGCGTGTCACACTATCCTATTATCATTATCCTCCTAACCCCTTTTTAGACTAAGGTGAGTTAATTATAGCTTGATTAATAATGTATAAACTTTATTTTCACACCACCGCCTTCCCTGCAAAAATATAAATACGATACCCTTGAAATATTCATGGGTGAAATGCTACAGCCATATCTGTGCGCTTGCGAATTTATCTGTAATTGTAAGAAATACCAACAGTAACCAATGGATGATAGAACTTGTATGTTGTAACGCCCTGAAAATTCAACCGTCAAATGCGAAACCCTAAAAATACGAAATTTCAAAAACCTTAAGTCAAATTGCATCATGCCACGTTTTATTGCTCTTTTATTCGAATCTTTATTTGCAGGATTAAATTTATCAAAATCTATTTAAGTGCAAACCCTAAAACGGAAAATTGACTAAATGAACAATTAAGAAAAATAAATCAAAATAAAGTTTTAGACAAAATTGTAGTAAAGAAAACATTCTACCTAAATGTCATCCATTCATTTGAGAAATATAAATTTAAATAGGAAAAGTTATATATATAAATATATAATTATCTACACCTACGTATATATATATATATATATATATATATACGTACAAATATATGTATATTAAGTATGATTATAAAGTTTGGTGACATAAAATGTTGGGCCATTCTTTAGGTTAGGGTGATATAAATTCAAATGAGTATATTGCATATATATATATATATATATATATATATATATATATATATATATATATATATATATATAGGTGAAATTACAAAATTTTGGATGAATTTTTAAATTGAATTCACTCAAAAATCGGCAAAATAGAAAAATGGCACTATTCATCGATCGCCAGCTGTTCGACCGGGGTCCCGAGGCCGTCGCGTCACCGCTGCCGCACGTCGCCATCGCCGTTCGGCCGCCTGGAGCCCCGTGCCGCCGTGCGCCGCTCCCTCCCTCTCTGCCGCGCCGCGCGCGTCGCATCGCCGCACCCTCCCTCGTGCCCCGCGCCGTCCGAGGCGTCGCTGTCGCTTGCCGTCCCCTGCCGCGGCGTCGGCCGCGCGTCGCCGTGCCCCCTGACCCTATAAACCCCCCACCCGGCCAAGCCTTTCTCTCTGCCCCGCAGCCCCTCTGTTTTCCCAATTTTGTTTCCCCTCTTCTCCGCTCTACTGCCGTCGGCCGCCACCACTCTGTCGTCGCCGTCTTGTTGCGCCGCCGCCACCGGTAACCGCTGCCTTCCCCTTCCTCCTCTCCCTCTCTTTCCGTCGTAAGTGCCGCCTGGAGAGAGAGAGCCGAGCAGGGAAGAAGAAGAAGAAGGAAGAAGGCCGAGAAGGAGAGGAGCCAGGGAGAAAAGAAAGAAAAGAAAAGAGAGAGAAAAAAGAGAGAAAAGGAAAAGAGAAAAAGAAAAGGAGAAAAAAAGAAAAAGGAAAAATAGAAAATGGAAAATAAAAACAGAGAGAATTTAGGAAATCGGAAATTTAACTTATATATAGACACAGATATATATTTGGGTTAAATCGGTAAATCCATCGTCGGTTATTTTTTTTTGAAAACTATTAGAAAATAAATCAGATTATTTAATTGCAATTATTTACTTAATTAGAATTATTCATTTAAGTGATTATTTCTTTAGCGGGTTATTTAGCTAATTATTTAGATCCTTGTTCATTAGGTTATGCAAATCCGCGTATATAATAATCGGAGGTTTATTCGTCGGTCATTTCTAAAACTTCCAAAATAAATCGTCGCCATTCGTTATTTATTTAAATATCTATTTAGTTGGTTAAAGCTTAATTAGTTGATTGCGATTATTTAGTCAATTATTTTAGTATTACATGATTTTACATATAATCGAGACAAAATGATTTTTGTTTGAATATAATAAACATTATCATTTAGTATATCAAAGTCTACGTTTTATTTCACGATATAAATATTTCTTTCGTTTATGATTATAAGGTAATATATGGTTCTTAGTGAATATGGTGAGATATGACTTATTTTAGGATTCTTTTGATAAACAATAAAAAAATTGCCCGCGAGCAAGGGCTAGCAGGATGGTAAAAAAGTACATTTATGAGCAATAAAAGTTTCTCAAGATTTCTTAAGAAAAAAAGAAACAATGAGAATTCAATTAAAAACAAAAAATACCTTAAATTTAAACTTATTTTCATAGTCCTATTTTCTAAACAAAATAATATGCATGCCCACGCGAATGCGCAGGCTACCTAGTTATGATAATTAGCGCTAATTATCATAATTAGTGTTAATTACTGTAATTAGCATTCTTTTAAAATAAAATACATAAATAAATTAGTAAAAAAAATTTAAAAAAATAGCTGAAAGTTTTAAATTTGTAGTTGAAAGATTTCAAAATTTGAGTTGAGATTTTTGAATTTTGATATGGAAGTTTTTGATTTGACATGAAAATTTTGAATTTTGAGTTGAAAGTTTTCAAATTTGAGTTAAAACTTTCAAATTTTGATATAAAAGTTTTTAAAATTTGAGTTGAAAGTTTTAAATTTTGAGTAGATAGTTTTCACAATTTAATTAATATTGTTTTTATTTTCAAGTTTAAAGTTTTAAATATTTCACAATTTAATTAGTTTGTCAAAATTTCTTTCTACAAATTTGAGTTAAAAAAACTTTAAAAAGTCAGTCCCGCCCATGCGCGCGCTAGTTTCTTTTCTCGCATGTATGCGCGAGATAGAAATCCTGAATTAATATATGGTGAGATAGAAAAACCGTAGCTATTAGGTCCTATTTGTTTTTGCTAAAATGCTGAAGCCGAAGCAAGTAGACAACTTGACAACTTTTTCATTAGGCATAATGATTTACTTTTTTAATATCTCTTACCATATTTTAGGTAACAGGAGTTTATATTAATCCATATAAAATAGACAACCCAAACTATGCAGAAGTACAATAAAAAAAATCCAATAACTATATCACCTTTGTTTTACATTATAAAATATTTTGAGTGTTAAATAGATACATGTATAGATCGTCAAATGGGCCGCCCAGCCCGACTCGGCCCGAGCATGATCGGGCTCGGGCCTGAGATCAGTCGGGATGGCATGACTCGATCTACACGTCAGATCGGGCCCGCCCATCAGCCACAACAACAGCCTAGGCACGACCCTTATTGGACCGTGCCATGCTAGGCTGGCCCACCTTGCTAAGGTAGAGGCCCAGACATGGCCCAATGGTTGCCTAGGCCGGACCAAAACCCCGTGCTATGGGTCGGCCGTTGTGTCCCGTACCTTTTGGCCATATAGATACGTGGATGAATACATGTATCTGTTCGAATTTATATAGATGTTAATGAAACTAAACGAGAAATGGACAAACCAAAACTTCGTGTAAAACGGGAGACTACATGACATATCTACAGTAACAAGAGGTAGGTGGAGCGAGTTAAGCAAGATTCAGCTGGGCAAGAGACGTGGTATGTCGCCGTACAGCGTACTGCTGGACCGGACGACAGCCGACAGGTCAAGTGCGTCGCGCACAGGAATAGATGGCAGCATGGCGCTCTGTAAAACTTGGCAACGCTCTACGGTATCCCACCGATGAGCTGGTTACTGGACAGGTCTAGTATAATCAGCATCGGCATGCCGTGGACGAGACTCGCGGGGATTTTCCCCGAAAAATTATTGTTCCCGGCGGTGAACTTCTGAAGATTAGCAGCCGCCGCAGGGATGCTACCGCGAAACTGGTTGTTCTGCAGGACTAACCACGAAAGCTTTCTGTACAGCGTGGTAGGTGTTAGAAATAATCTTGTTGTACTAGGTGATCATATTTATTTTGTTGCATAGCGTTGCATTTAATTGTTGTAGTAGACTAAGTTCTCAGTTGCATGTAATGGTTGTTGTGGCGTAGCTAGCTAATCTCCCGTGAAGCACAAAGTGGTAGATAGTGCTTATAGTAGATTGGCAGCCAAGTACATCGTGCATGCATGTTGGAATTAGTCTCATGCTCGTGCAATGAATTAGTCTTGCATGGATTAGTTAGTTATGCATGCACGTGGTGGATTAGTTCCTTGATTCATGTAACAAGCACATCGTCAGGACTTGTGAAGATGCGACCAAGGACGTGGGGCGTCGTGTGTAAAGGAAGCGGATCAATTAGCTTATCCAGTGTGCGCGTTATTAGTAGTGTGTGGGTTATAAATAGCTGCTCATTGTAATCATTTTAGTGTGAAGAAAAGCAAGAGAAAAGGCACTAAGTTGTGTGCGGTGCTACAAAATACTCTGTGTTGTGTTCTTCTTTTTTGTGCTCTTCACGTGTAAGTGTGATTTGTGTCCACTGCATTCACGTGAGTTCCTTTGATTCCAACAGTAGGCAGAATCCCAGTGAGGCGATTGTTCCGTAGGTCCACGTATTGAATCTTTGTCTCCGTCCATAGTGCCTCTGGCACCTCGCCGGAGAGCTGGTTGTTGCCGAGAGATAGGGTCTGCAGCGAGGTGCAGCCGGCGAGCTTCACCGAGACGGAGCCGTTCAAGAGGTTATTCGCTGCGCTGAATATCTCGAGCTTGCCGTTGTCACAGCCCCTCCGGGATCGGGCTGGTGAGCTCGTTGTAATCAACCTCAAGATCCACCAAATCAGGTGACTTCTGCCCAAGCTCCGGTGGTTGAACACCGGTGAGAAGATTATTGAATAGTTTGATTTCCTTCAATGCTGGCAACCGACCGATGCTCGCCGGTATCTCATCGGAGAAGTTGTTGTAGAACAGGTGCAGGACTTCAAGCTTCTGCAAGAGACCAAAGTCTTGAGGAATCGGCCCACACAGCTTGGGATTCGCGGACAGGTCGATGTAAACCAAATTCACCGCGGCGAAAGCACCATCTGCGACGACGATGTCGCCGATGAGGTTGTTCGCAAATAAAAACAAGTACTGCAGCTTCTTCAGGCTCCAAATCCCTGGAGGAATGCTTCCTGTCAAGTTGTTGACCGCCAGGTCGAGCGTCTCCAAGTCCGGCATGTCTGCCACAAAGCTCGGGATGTCGCCGACGAGCTGACACTCCCTCACCGAGAGGTTTGTCAGCTTGGTCAGGTTCTTGAACGACGTTGGCAGCTGACTTGGTTTGAGCTTGTTCGTGGAGAATGTCAGCGTCGTAAGGCTCGTCAAGAAGCCGAGCTCTTCCGGGTTTGTGCCGGCGAGGCGGTTGTTATCCAGCGTCAGCCACTCCAGCTTCCACAATCGGGACAACGACTTGGGGATGGTGCCAGTGAAGTAGTTGCCGTCGAGGCCTAGATGTCACACCCAGAAATTCACTACCAGAATTTCCAAAGCAAATTGTGTATTAGAATCCTTGTCCAGGACCAGCCAGGGTACACAAATGACAAAGTTACCATACAGATCCACGTCTTACAAAACAATAAAAATCTCTTACAAAACTGCAGCGGAAAAAGGAAACAAACTATTCTAATAAACTAAACACTCGCAACGTAGCAACTCCACTCCACAGGCATTCCTCAACGGTAGCAACAAGCCTACTCCTCTGAAAAGTCTTCCTCTGAAACATACTCCAACTCTGATGTGGGGAAAAAAATAAAGCAAGACTGAGTACTACCCACTGTACTTAACAAGTCATACCGAAAAGGAAAATAATGATGCAAGTAATAACAAAGGAGAGCTGCAAAGGTTATTTGCATAAAATACGCATTTAAAAACAATAGTTGAAAGCAGTAGTAAAACGTTGAATTAATTGATCAATATTAACCATCACTGTCCAACGCTACATCACGTTGCGACAGGCCCAAACCACCATCTGAACTACACCAGTTCCATTAAGTCAAATTATTAGAAAGTTCAACTAATCACGGTGAATCTGGTTGATCGCCCATAACCGCGGGCACAGCTATTCGAATAGTTT
Source organism: Oryza officinalis (assembly GCA_008326285.1). Taxonomy (NCBI): domain Eukaryota; kingdom Viridiplantae; phylum Streptophyta; class Magnoliopsida; order Poales; family Poaceae; genus Oryza; species Oryza officinalis. Next base: position 19,248,045 of record BDMV01000001.1, on the reverse strand, counting down.
TACTCTGATCAGAGGTGTACAACTGTACCCACAAGACACAGTCCCACAACACATTACTGTGCGCCAACATACCACCACGGTACACCGGAAAAGGAGCTGTGACAGGACCCTTCGCATAACCCTTCCTAACCAAGCGCACCACACCTCAGGTTTCGCCCCCGCTCCCTTACCCGGCAGTGGGCAGCCCCCCTCGTGCCTTGGTGAATCTGGCAGCCGATCAACGGGTACACCCCCGTCGACCCAACTCCATCACGCCCACCCTCGCCAGGGTACATCGGCTAGGAAAAAGCTATACTACAAATCCAGCCATTACCCACGCTGGCTTGTCGAAAGTACGGTAATTCTTCCAGGGTTTCCCGCGAACCGGTCCTTAAATGTCATGAGCACCACCATCAAAACCATGTGCTCACAACCCTCCATTAATCAAGATTTTAGTTGAAATAATTATTAAATCGCCAACGATTAACCATTGTGAACCATCATGAGATAATCATCATCAAGTAATAGTGAAACTTTAGTTATCCCATTAGTGATCTAATGTTTCTAAGCAAGGCTAAGCAAATTTTATTGTAGCAACTAATCAAATTATTTCTCAAGCTATCAAAGGAATAAGGTAATTGCAATATAAGGCTGAGTACAATAGGTAAATTAACCCATAGATGACATTATAAAACAATGCAGTATTTAGAGAAAAATAACACTGTTTCGCAATTTAGGTACAACATGATCAAATGAATAAGTATGACTTGCCTTGCTCCTGCGCTGGGTCGACCTCAACAACGACCTCGAAATAAACCAGTGCGTCGGAATTACCGGAATCTACGCAACAAACAAAGCAAACAACAATACATGCTATAAGTCTACCGAAACAGAGAACAAAACTATTTTTAATAGATTCTAGACATTTTTATGAATTTTCTGAGAATTGAACGGACTAAACAGAGTCCGGATGAATTAGTTATGAATTTTTAAAGTTATCTGTGTTTTTACTATAACAGAAAAATCCTTAATTAATTATTTATTACGCAACAAACCCTTAGGGCTGACGTCACCGCTGACGTCAGCGGCGGTGGCGGCCGGTCTACCGTGGACCGAGCCCACGGGTCCACGACGCCACGGCGCATCATGTGGCGCATGCGTGGCGCCGACGCGGCGGCCACGCGGCGCCCACGTGGCGGCCACGCGGGACGGGAAGGGGCGGCCGGGATCGGCCCGAGTGGTCGATCCGACGCCTACGCGCACGGCGGCGGCGGCAGCGGCTAGGGTTAGGGTTTCGAGCGGCGGCGGCAGCCGGAGCAGCCGAGCGGCGTACGCGGGCGGCGGCTCGCGGGCGGCGACGCACGGGAGGCGGCGGAGCGGTGCGGGAACGCGCGGGCGACGGGGGCGCGGGAGGCGCGCGGGCGACAGCGGCGCGGGAGGCGCGCACGGCGGCGGGCGGCGCAGCCGGGAGGGAAAAGGCGGGCGGCAGCGGAACTTACCGGCGGAAGGCGGCGGCGGAAAACGGCGGCGGAGCAACGACGGCGCGCTTTTAGGGTTTGGAGGCGGCGGCGGCGAGGAAAACGAGGGGGAGGGAGTGCCTCGGGGGGGGATAAATAGGGCCGGCACGCGGGAATCCCGCCGGGATTCGCGGGCGGCGCGGGCGCGCGGCGGCGCCGGCCGAGTCGGAGACGGACTCGGCCGTGGCGGGCCCACGCGTCAGCGAGCGCGCGGCGCGGGGGAGGCAGCGCGGACTTTCCGGGCGGCTCGGCTTGGGCCGGCCCGGGAAGGGAAGGGGCGCGGGGAGGCGCGGCGGCTTGGGCCGGCTGGACCGGCCCGAGAGAGGAAAGAAGGCGCGCGCGACGGCGGCCCGGGAAGGAAGGAAAAAGGGCCGACGGCCCAAGAAGAAAAAAAAAGAAAAAGAAGAGGAAAAAGAATTTTCCCAGGGATTTATTTATTGCGCTTGAGGGTTTTTAATTGGTTAAAATTATTTTTAGGGCTCTGAAAATTCCACTAAAAATCCTGTTAATGTATTTTGACATGGGGAACTCAAGAAAAATTCCACCTTGCCATTTTCACTTCTTTAATGCATTAATTAATTGGACTTTTCTCCAGATTAATTAAACAATTTCTCAGATAAATTATTAAATTCAATTTTTACAATTTTGGGAGAACTTCGGGGTGTGACAAATCTACCCCTTAAACGGAATCTCGACCCCGAGATTCGGAGATGCTGATGAAGAGGTACGGATGGGCGGCCTTCAATTCATCTTCTCTTTCCCAGGTAGCTTCTTCCTCGGAGTGATGGCTCCACTGAACTCTGCAGAACCGGGTAACCTTGTTTCTGGTCCTCCTCTCGTTGGTTTCGAGAATACGAATCGGCTTCTCCACATAAGTTAAGTCCTCTTGAATCTCAATTTGATCGGGACTGGCCTGTTCTTCCGGTACTCTCAAACATTTCTTCAATTGCGAGACATGAAACACATCATGGATGCCGGCCATGTTGGGTGGAAGCTCAAGCTGGTAAGCAATGACGTTCGCCGATCCTGTATGGTCCCACAAAGCATGGTGCCAATTTGCCTTTAGTTTGGAAGCGGTGTACTCCTCGAAGCGGTGTGACGCGAAGGTACACATAGTCCACTGTTTCGAAAGTTAACTCCCTTCGACGATTATCGGCATAGCTTTTCTGTTGAGACTGTGCAATTCTCAACCTTTCCCTGACGGTTCTGACCTTTTCTTCTGCGTCACTCAAGACCTCAGTCCCAAATAGTTGTCGTTCTCCAGTCTGATCACAAAAGAGCGGGGTACGGCACTTTCTGCCATACAACGCCTCAAATGGTGCCATCTGCAAGCTGGCTTGATAACTGTTGTTGTAGGAGAACTCGGCATATGGCAAACTCTTGTCCCATGCTCCTCCAAAATCAAGCGCACAGGCTCTGAGCATATCCTCAAGTATCTGGTTCACTCGCTCAATCTGACCATCGGTCTGCGGATGGTAAGCCATGCTCAAATTCAAACGGGTTCTCAATTCTTCTTGTAATTTCTGCCAGAACTTTGAGGTGAACTGGCTTCCTCGATCCGATACGATCTTCTTAGGCACTCCGTGTAAACACATGATTCTTGCGAGGTAGAGTTCTGCTAGCTTCTTTCCTGAGTAGGTAGTATGTACAGGAATGAAATGAGCCACCTTCGTGAGTCGATCCACGATGACCCAGATAGAATCATGTCCAGACGACATTCTTGGCAAACCTGTGATGAAATCCATTCCAATTTCGTCCCATTTCCATTCCGGAATTTGGAGAGGCTGTAACAGTCCTGCAAGCCTTTGATGCTCTGCCTTGACTCGCTGGCACACGTCACAGAGTGCGACGAATTCAGCTATTTCTCTTCTCATGCTAACCCACCAAAACTTCTCTTTGAGATCTTGGTACATCTTGGTACTGCCAGGATGGATTGAATACTGAGTTTGATGGGCTTCCGTGAGTATTAACTCCTTTAACTCTTTGTCTTCTAGGATGCACAGTCTTTCTCCCATCCATATCGTGCCATGCTCGTCTTCGGAAAAATCTCGGGCCTTTCCAACCCTCATGTTTTTCTTGAGCTCCGCTATCTCCGGATCTTTAGCTTGAGCTGCTTGGACTTGCTCCATGAGCGTTGGTCGTGCTTCTAGAGCAGACACAAGCCCATGTTCAAGAATACCGAGGTTCAGCCGTTCGAAGTCTTGTTGCAACTGGCTGCTCATCCCTTCCATACTGGTGCAACTGCAGTAGCTCTTCCGGCTCAAAGCATCTGCCACTACGTTAGCTTTACCGGGATGGTAGTGGATTCCCAGATCATAATCTTTAATTAATTCCAACCATCTCCGCTGGTGGAGATTTAAGTCCGGTTGGGTGAAGATATACTTCAAACTCTTGTGATCCGTATACACTTCACAACGGTTTCCAATAAGGTAATGCCTCCAGATCTTTAGGGCATGTACCACTGCTGCTAATTCCAGATCATGAGTGGAGTAATTATTCTCATGTGGGCACAGTTGACGCGAAGCGTATGCAACCACTCTGCCTTCTTGCATCAATACACATCCTAGCCCTTGGCGAGACGCGTCGCAATAAACCTGAAAATCTTTAGTCTGGTCTGGCAGAATTAAGACTGGTGCCGTTACCAACTTCTTTTTAAGTTCCTCAAAACTTCTGTCGCATTCTGCTGACCACTTGAACTTCTCATCCTTTTTCAGCAACTGTGTCATTGGCTTGGCAATCTTGGAGAAATTCTCTATGAACCGACGGTAGTAACCCGCAAGTCCAAGAAAACTTCGGATTTGCGTAACTGTCTTCGGTGGGGTCCACTTCATAACCGACTCCACATTCGACGGGTCTACTGCCACTCCTTGAGCGGTGATGATGTGGCCTAGGAACTGTACTTCCTTGAGCCAAAAGTCACACTTGCTAAACTTGGCATACAATTGGTGTTCCTTTAATTTCTCAAGTACCAGGCGGAGATGTTGTTCATGCTCCTCCTTGGACTTAGAGTAAATGAGTATATCATCGATAAAACCACGACGAACTTATCCAGAAATTCCATGAACACCTTATTCATCAAGTTCATGAAAAAGGCCGGTGCATTGGTAAGTCCAAAAGACATGACTGTGCACTCAAACAACCCATACCGAGTAGTGAATGCCGTCTTCGGAATGTCCTCTTCTCTAATCCTCAATTGGTGGTAGCTTGATCACAGGTCTATCTTGGAGAACCATGTTGCTCCCTTTAGCTAATCAAACAAATCATCAATCCGAGGTAACGGGTATTTGTTCTTGACGGTCACCTCATTGAGGGCGCGATAGTCGACGCACATCCTCTTGGTCTTATTTTTGTTCTCCACAAAGATCACCGGAGCACTCCAAGGTGACATACTCGGGCGAATATATCCTTTCTGCAACTGCTCATCAACTTGCTTCTTGACTTCTGCCAACTCGTTGGCTCCCATCCTATAGGGTCTCTTGTGTATCGGGGCAGTTCCCGGTACTAAATCAATCCGAAACTCAATTTCTCTCCTTAGTGGCATTGTGGTTAAGTCATCCGAAAAAACTTCAGGGTACTCTCTAACAATAGGAATATCCTCCAACTTCTTAATATCTTTCCCTTCTTGTGCGACCTGTTTCGTCCCATCGACTTGGTTCAAGCACACTCTCTGCTTCTGGGGTGTCGGCGACTGGAATTTCACGACTTCTCCTTTCTCATTAACCAGAGTGATAGTGCGACTAGCGCAATCGATAACTCCCTTGTGCCTTGTTAACCAATCCATCCCAAGAATGACATCTAGGTCCTTGGATTCAAGAAGGATAAGATTGGCTAGAAATTTAGAACCCTGGATTTCTATTTCCACAGAGGGGCAATAGTGGGCTGTGGTCATATCATTCCCAAGAGTGTGAACCCACATAGGCATTCTAAGTTTCACTACTGACAACCCATATGTCCCAGCAAAATGCTTTGATAAAAAGGAATGTGTAGCACCAGAATCAAAAAGGGTGATAGCTGGAATTGAATTGACAGGGAACGTACCCAGTACCACTTCTGGTGCAGCCTGTGCCTCCTCTGCTGACGCATGGTTGACACGGGCATGAACAAACTTGGGTCCTGCACGCCTTGGCTTCGGGCACTTGTCAACGAAGTGTCCGGGCTCATTGCAGTTGAAGCAGACAAATGATTTTCCGCCGGACTCCTTCCTGGGTTGAGTTGTTGGAGTTGGCTGAGCTGCGGCCATTGGCGGGCGCGGAACCGGGTTGCGGTTGGGCTGTCCCCCGTTGTTGTTGCGGTTGCCGGAATGGTTGTTGTTGAAGTTACCGGGCTGGTAGGGTCGATGTTGATGAACAATCATTGTAGAAGGTCCACCCTGCTGTCCGGCGGTGGACCGGGACTTCTGTTGACTTCCCTGCTGCGCCCTGAATTGGACTGCCTTCCTCTTCCGATCCATCCTGTTGCGTTGATCCTCTTGACGGATCACCTTATCAACTAACTTCTCGAAATCAGCATAATCCCTTGAGATTAGCTGGTTTGCCAATTCATCATCCAGGCCGGAAAGAAACTTTTCCTGCCTTTCCACATCAGTGCGCACATCCTCCGGAGCGTAACGTGCGAGACGGTTGAACTCATGGAGGTACTCCGTCACTGTTCTATTACCTTGGTGGAGTGCTCTAAACTCCCTCTTCTTCTGGGCTACTATGCCGTCAGGGATTTGGGCTTTCCTGAAACTGCGGCAGAACTCCGCCCAAGTGACCTACGTTCCGGGTGGACGGGTAACCAGATAGTTATCCCACCAAGCCGAAGCGGGACCCTGCAATTGATGGGTAGTGAAAGCGACCTTCTCTTGATCATTGCACTGGAGTAGATTAAGCTTCTTCTCAATAACATGAAGCCAATCGTTCGCTTCCATGGGATTGGTAGTACTCGAGAAAACTGGCGGTCTGACACGAAGAAACTCTGGCAACTTGGATTGGGGTGGTGGTTGATTCTGTTGGGCCTGCTACTGCTGCTGTTGGGCTTGTTGTTGCATCTGTTGCAACATCTGCTGTTGCATTTGTTGATGCTGCTGCTGCATTTGCTACATCATAGCTGCCATCATCTGAGTCTGGCTAGCTAGCACTTGAGCAAGAGTGGGGTTATCCGGTGGTGGAGGAGGAGCGTTGGTGTTTGTTCTATTAGCCTGGGATCCCTCCTGTCCGTTGTTATTACCACTTGTCCTTGTGTTGGCCATCTGAAGGAGAAGAACCAGCAGAAAGAAATGGACAAGAAAGAAAACAGATTGCTCAGAACTAAGCTTTAATATATTACTAATTTAACTGTAATTGTTCTGATCTAACTTAAAACACTCCAAAACAGCAGGCAAAAATCCTTAATAAGATAGCCATACCATAGGCACATGGTATCGATCATCAGCTAACCCCAAGCAACAAACCTAACACACAGCATCTAACAAGAAATCAAACTAAGAAAACGGAAAACTAAGGGTAACGAGCCTAATGCTCAGAACGGCCTCTGCGGTCGGTGGAGTCGTAACCAAGCTCCTGCTCATCTACAGAGGACAAAGGAACGGGACTCAACACATGCTCAAAAACCATTTTTTTAAAAAAAACAATTTTTAAAGAACTCAGGTAACAAAAGAAAATTTTTGATGCAAGGAGCTCTCTTTTTTTTTCAAATAATCCCAAAGACCACGGTTCCCGAATTTTTTTTCCCAAAACAATTTCAAATTAAGGGGAAAATGCACATGAAAAATTTTAGAGGGCTCTTAGGGTTTCCAGTTGGCTTGTCCTACGGTCAAGGTCGGCTCTGATACCAACTTGTCACACCCAGAAATTCACTACCAGAATTTCCAAAGCAAATTGTGTATTAAAATCCCTGTCCAGGACCAGCCAGGGTACACAAATGACAAAGTTGCCATACAGATCCACATCTTACAAAACCATAAAAATCTCTTACAAAACTACAGCGGAAAAAGGAAACAAACTATTCTAATAAACTAAACACTCGCAACGTAGCGACTCCACTCCACAGGCATTCCTCAACGGTAGCAACAAGCCTACTCCTCTGAAAAGTCTTCCTCTGAAACATACTCCAACTCTGATGTGGGGGAAAAAAATAAAGCAAGACTGAGTACTACCCACTGTACTCAACAAGTCATACCGGAAAGGAAAATAATGATGCAAGTAATAAAAAAGGAGAGCTGCAAAGGCTATTTGCATAAAATACGCATTTAAAAACAATAGTTGAAAGCAGTAGTAAAACGTTAAATTAATTGATCAATATTAACCATCACTGTCCAACGCTACACCACGTTGCGACAGGCCCAAACCACCATCTAAACTACACCAGTTCCATTAAGTCAAATTATTAGAAAGTTCAACTAATCACGGTGAATCTGGTTGATCGCCCATAACCGCGGGCACGGCTATTCGAATAGTTTTACTCTGATAAGAGGTGTACAACTGTACCCACTAGACACAGTCCCACAACACATTACTGTGCGCCAACATACCACCACGGTACACCGGAAAAGGAGCTGTGACAGGACCCTTCGCATAACCCTTCCTAACCAAGCGCACCACACCTCAGGTTTCGCCCCCGCTCCCTTACCCGGCAGCGGGAAGCCCCCCTCGTGCCTTGGTGAATCCGGCAGCCGATCAACGGGTACACCCCCGCCGACCCAACTCCATCACGCCCACCCTCGCCTGGGTACGTCGGCTAGGAAAAAGCTATACTACAAATCCAGCCATTACCCACGCTGGCTTGTGGAAAGTACGGTAATTCTTCCAGGGTTTCCCGCGAACCGGCCCTTAAATGTCATGAGCACCACCATCAAAACCATGTGCTCACAACCCTCCATTAATCAAGATTTTAGTTGAAATAATTATTAAATCGCCCACGATTAACCATCGTGAACCATCATGAGATAATCATCATCAAGTAATAGTGAAACTTTAGTTATCCCATTAGTGATCTAATGTTTCTAAGCAAGGCTAAGCAAATTCTATTGTAGCAACTAATCAAATTATTTCCCAAGCTATCAAAGGAATAAGGTAATTGCAATATAACGCTGAGTATAATAGGTAAATTAACCCATAGATGACATTATAAAACAATGCAGTATTTAGAGAAAAATAAGACTGTTTCGTAATTTAGGTACAACATGATCAAATGAATAAGTATGACTTGCCTTGCTCCTGCGCTGGGTCGACCTGGACAACGACCTCGAAATAAACCGGAGCGTCGAAATTACCGGAATCTACGCGACAAACAAAGCAAACAACAATACATGCTATAAGTCTACCGAAACAGAGAACAAAACTATTTCTAATAGATTCTAGACATTTTTATGAATTTTCTGAGAATTGAACGGACTAAAACGGAGTCCGGATGAATTAGTTATAAATTTTTAAAGTTATCTGTGTTTTTACTATAACAGAAAAATCCTTAATTAATTATTTATTGCGCAACAAACCCTTAGGGCTGACGTCACCGCTGACGTCAGCGGCGGCGGCGGCCGGTCTACCGTGGACCGAGCCCACGGGTCCACGGCGCCACGGCGCATCACGTGGCGCACGCGTGGCGCCGACGCGGCGCCACGTGGCGGCCACGCGGGACAGGAAGGGGCGGCCGGGATCGGCCCGAGTGGCCGATCCGACGACTACGCGCGCGGCGGCGGCGGCAGCGGCTAGGGTTAGGGTTTGGAGCGGCGGCGGCAGCAGGAGCAGCCGAGGGCGTGCGCGGGCGGCGGCGGAGCGGCGGCTCGCGGGCGGCGGCGCACGGGAGGCAACGGAGCGGTGCGGGAGCGCGCGGGCGACGGCGGCGCGGGAGGCGCACACGGTGGCGGGCGGCGCGGCCGGGAGGGAGAAGGCGGGCGGCGGCGGAGCTTACCGGCGGAAGGCGGCGGCGGAAAACGGCGGCGGAGCAACGACGGCGCGCTTTTAGGGTTTGGGGCGGCGGCGGCGAGGAAAACGAGGGGGAGAGAGTGCCTCGGGGGGGGGATAAATAGGGGCGGCACGCGGGAATCCCGCCGGGATTCGCGGGCGGCGCGGGCGCGCGACGGCGCCGGCCAGTCGGAGACGGACTCGGCCGCGGCGGGCCCACGGTCAGCGAGCGCGCGGCGCGGGGGAGGCGGCGCGGACTTTCCGGGCGGCTCGGCTTAGGCCGGCCCGGGAAGGGAAGGGGCGCGGGGAGGGGCGGCGGCTTGGGCCGGCTGGACCGGCCCGAGAGAGGAAAGGAGGCGCGCGCGACGGCGGCCCGGGAAGGAAGGAAAAAGGGCCGACGGCCCAAGAAGAGGAAAAAAGAAAAAGAAGAGGAAAAAGAATTTTCCCAGGGATTTATTTATTGCGCTTGAGGGTTTTTAATTGGTTAAAATTATTTTTAGGGCTCTGAAAATTCCACTAAAAATCCTGTTAATGTATTTTGACATGGGAAACTCAAGAAAAATTCCACCTTGCCATTTCCACTTCTTTAATGCATTAATTAATTGGACTTTTCTCCAGATTAATTAAACAATTTCTCAAATAAATTATTAAATTCAATTTTTACGATTTTGGGAGAACTTCGGGGTGTGACACTAGAGTAGTCAGGTTCTCCCCTAGGCAGACGCCGATGTCGGCAGGGAGCTCGCCGCCGAGGTAGTTCTGCGCCAGGTCGAGGTACCGGAGAGACGCGCAGCGGTACACGCCTGTCGGGAACCCTCCGTGGATGCTGTTGTTGTAGAGGTCGAGGTGCACGAGGCTGGAGAGGCCGCCGACGGCGTCCGAGACGGGCCCGGAGACGTTGGTGTTGGCGAGGGAGAGGTTGGTGACGCGCCCGGCGCCGTCGCATGTCACGTATGGCCAGTCGCAGTAGTGCGCGGCGGCGGCGCCCGTGTCGTCGTTCCATGCCGCGAGCACGGCCGGGTCGCCCCACGCGCGCTTCATCTGGAGGAGCACCCGCACCTCCGCGGTGTGCGCGACGACACAGCAGGGCGGCGCCAGCAGCAGGGAAAGAAGGCACGCGCGGCGTGCTGCTCCGGCGATGCTACGGTAAGGTTTTGGGGCAGCGACGATGATGGTTTCCTCCATGGCGCCGCGTGTTCTGCCTCGGCGCGCGTGCGCAACTGTGGCAGGAACGAGACGCGTTTTGCTTTGCTTTTGCTTTGCAGTCCGTTTGCTTGGAAGAGTCAAGGTTGCTTGGCACCGTACGGCGGTGGTCATCCGTGGATTACGACTTGGCCGTGATTCGGACAGCATGGTTATTCGACTTGACAGGTCGACACGTGAGAGCTAACTGCAGGTCGTCCAAACTGAGTTGGGTCTTCGCCGCGTATTACAGATTTGAGACTTGTTTTTCGTCTTTTTTTTGTCTGACACTTTTGCTACTGATCTAGCCATTGTTTCTTAAACTAAAACTCAGGTCTAACACGGTAAACGTAAACGTACGTGGTGTTTGACAGTTTTACTCTTAAGTGTGTGGTGTTAAGAGTTTGCTGTCTTCCCTAACGGTTTGGTTTGGCTGGTACTGGAGACAGTACAGCTGAGCTGCCGCTTCGGTGAAACTGAAACACGACGACTTGACTCAGACGACTCAAGTCTTCGCAACCTACGGCCTTAGCTCACGTGTCGCCGGGTCGGCGGCGTTCGACTTAGGCAGTGTTCTTTTGGTGTTTGGTGCGTTGGCAAGAAATTCTCTCTACACGAAAAACGAAACGATTCATTAGCACATGATTAATTAAGTATTTACTAATTTTTTAAAATAAATGAATTAATATGATTTTTTAAAACAACTTTCGTATAAAATTTTTTTGCAAAAAACACATAGTTTAACAGTTTGAAAAACATGCGTATGAAAAAAAAAAGATGTGAGTTAAGAAAGTAGGGTGAAGAACTCACCCTACTAGCTTTACAGTGCCGGTCAAAACAATTAAAAGAGAAAAGAGAAAAGGATTTGACTGCACCATGCTTGACCTCATTGGCGGAGCCGGATCTTTATTTGGATGCTTGCGACTCAATTTAAAGGCTAAAACTATTCATGACATTTTATACCACAAAATTCAACAAATATATGAAAAAAAACTCATTAGAATAAATAGTGAGACGTATCTTTATGATTTTCACTCTTCATCAATGATAGTTTAGAGAAACTAAACTTTGAACCCAAATCAACATGTCTTCTAGCTTTGTTGTTTTGACACCACCAACATGAGCATCACAAGAATGAGTTGTTTTTTCCTAATACCTAAACTCTTCACCCGTATTGCATTCAAAACCATAATTTATAATTTTGAGCTCGTGGTTGCTTAAAAAGAAAGCAATAAAAATATACTGGAAAGCAGCATCCTTTACAACACCGCACACTAACCAAATTATGATTTTTGAACCATGACTTCTCAAAGATCCTGTTCACACCTCTTATACCCCTCAATTTTAAAATGTTGATTTTCACACGACGTTTAACCATTCGTCTTATTCAAAAAATTTATATAAATGTCATTTATTTTGTTATGACTTGTTTTATCATCAAATAAAATATAATATTAACTTATAATTTTATATATTTATACTAAATTTTTAAATAAGACGAATATTCAAACGTTGTGCAAAAAGTCAACGACATCGTACATTTTGAAAAGAAATATATTTGTTTGTGGCCACGTATAATCAACTTATTGATATGGACTCAATAATAAATAATCCCTTCTAGCAGCATCCCAAATGTTCACATCCAATTATTCAGTTGGTGTGCGAAGACTAGGTTCAACAACAATCATATTTGGATCAAGCACAACATATTTTGCTCATTGTTACTAGCCCCAGTTCCTATTGTTTCTTGGTTTGGGATGGAATCATCGGTTCCTGCTGTTTCTGGGTTGGGGTAGACTCATTGAACCAATCCTCTTCATCTAGAAAATCACACCAAATTTCTATTCTATTAACTAATACCAAATACAAAATGAGAATGCAGATAGAAAATTACAAGGGACTAACCTATATTTGGGAATCAAGTTTTCTTGAGTGCTTGACCTAGATTTGGGAGGGGAGACGAAGTAGCTGATCAGAAAGGGGAAGCGTCGTTGTTGATGCGAGCCGCCGCCATGGCTGATGTGCAACGTCACCACTGTCAATGTGGCGAGACCACGAGGAGAGAAAAGGAGGTGAGGTGAGGATGTGCTTGCTGCGATGCAGCACTCGACCTTGTGGGTGGCTGCATGAGGAGTGAGGAAGATGGACTGGTGGGATTAGGGTTGGTTGCTATTGGGCTGTGATGGGTTGCCTACTAGGCTAGGGGATATGGGTCTGAGAAAGGCTACGCATGAGGCCGAGCCAGACTAGTAGGGCTGGGCCTTGGGAGATTGAGAAAATTTGAAAAATATATAGATATTAGTCCACTAAAAAATTCTCACGAGTAGGGCTCGGGCCCAAGCTGCCCCAGGTCCAGTTCCACCCCTGCTCGATCTATACTAGTACTAAAGACATAATTAGGGTAGGTGGAGAGGATGAAAACAAACTAAAAAGACATACTCCCTTCGTTTCATATTATAAGTCGTTTGATTTTTTTCTTAGTCAAATTTCTTTACGTTTGACCAACCAATTTTGTAGCAAAATATAGTAACATTTTCAAACTTAAAAAAATTTGACTAAAAAAAGTCAAACGACTTATAATATGAAATAGAAATAGAGGAGGGAGTATGAAATAGTACAAAAGTTCAAACAAAGACAATATGACTCAACACAGTTTTCAACTCAAAACTTGAATGTAGCCATTCCAGTTGTCTTACAAAGGAAACATATATCTTTACCGACTTAAAAGATTTCTAGTGTTTTTTCGTCTCACCTGACATAACCGAGCCTGAAAATAGAAATAGGAAATCTCTATCTCGACTTCTCTATTTCTCTACTTCTTTTCTTTATCTTTATTACCATTATAAAAATTAAAGATATTTTTGCTGATATTTATTTTAATACAATGTCAATATACGGGTATCTCTACTATTATAAAATTTCATACTGGTTTTTTGTCGGGATTTTAGTACGTTGAGGCAGCCGTCTTCTTGCCCGCTGGCATCCGAGTCTGGTTCGCCCGGCTGCATCTGCGTTGTGCGCCCCATGGCCCCGCCCTCCTCTCACAGCGCGCGCGGCGTGCACCCCCTCCCACTTGCGTTGCGTGGCTTTCGATGATACCAGCGACCGCGCTGAGTCCCAGTCCATAACGGAAAAAAAAAGAAAGAAAAGCCGTGAAGACAAATCCCCAAATGCGAAGAAGACAGCGTCGAGTCTCGCCCACTGATCGATCAATCGATTTGATCTAAAGCATGCAGTCGTGTGGGCGGCGACATGCTGCTCCGCGTGAGCCCATCCCTGCCCACCGAACAATTTGATCTAATTAACCATCATTAACCATCCTAGCTTGATTGTTATATGTGCAATCATCAAAAGAATCAAATCAAAATAACGCTACCTAGCTCAAAGGCCACAGGTTGAGTTCGATTCGATTTGTTTGTCACGAACACGAGCGGTTCATGCTCCTCGCGATGTTCTTTGCTCCACCGCCGTGCACGGGAATTTGCCACATTTGCTTCGCCACACGACCATCCCTAATCTAGCCGGTCGGCATTTGCTTTGCCACAGCCGATGACAACAAGAAGATGACATATGATATTTTTTTTCACTCTCAACTGTCACGCTTGCTTTCTATGTAATAAAATAACCTTCTCAAAGTTTACTGTAGAAGGAGTTTTTTTTACAAACAGTACAAATCCCAGCCTTGGGTCATCCCAGCCTCCTCCTCCTTTCGGGCCGTCTCCTCCTTCCCCTTTTCCTTCGGCCCATCCTTTCCCTGGCCGGCCAAACTCTCCTCCCTCTCCCTCGGACCAAAGTCCGTTGCTCCTCCCTGTGCAGCCCAGCCGGCCCAGCCGTCGAGTCGTCTTCCTCCTCCAGCCGAGCCGCCGCCTGTCCATTGCATCCGGCCAATCCCTACTGTCGTCAGCTCACCGATCTCCCTTCCCGGTTGATTCTCCTCCAAATTAAATGCAAACATCGGTTTCTCTCCTCCTCCTCCTCTTCAATTCCCCCATGTTTTCCCCTTCCAATTCGTCCTTAATTTGCCGGATTAACCCCCATTGAACTCTTACCATTCCGGCCGATGAGCTCCTTGTGACCACTCCCTTCCACTCCCTGGTCATTCCCCTCCTCTCCCCGGCCGCTCCCCTCCTCCTCCGGCCTATAAATGGTGCCCCCTCCTTCCCTTCCACTCCTTTCGTCTCCATCCGTCACCTCCTTCCTCCGTCGCGCCGGCGAGCTCCGGCCACACCTCCCCGTCGCCCGGTGGCGCACAAGACCCTGGCGCCGCCACCCTCGGCCGCACCTCGTCCTCCCCTTCCCCGGCCACCCCTTCGTTTCATCAAAAGTCCATTGGAAGTGCACCTTCACCGGTGGACGGTGAGAACACCGTCATCGTCCTCCTCCGACAGCCCCTCCCTCCTCGCCGGAATGTTGTCCCGTTGCACCGTCGTCACGATCGGCCTCACCTTCGTACGGCCGCCGCCGACTGCCGTCGTCGTCCTCTCGCCGATCCTGGTCGTCGTCCTTGTCATCGCCTCCCTCCGTCTGTCATTCCCGTCAAATCGAAGCGCCACCTGTCGTTGTCGTCAAGTTCGTCCTCGCCTTTGTGCAAGGGTCTCTATTGAAAACGTCCTCCTAGTTGTCGTCCCGTTCATCACCGCCCGTCTCCTCCGTTCGTCATCGGTAGTCGCCGTCGTTCCCTCACCTCATTGCATTGTGGTAAGGATCCCTCCCTCGTTGCCCCATCCTCGTCCTCTTGGTGTCGCCACCGTGCCCGTCATGCCGTTGTCAGCCCCGGTCTCGTGCGCCGGCGTCGACAGTTGTTCGTGCGATCTTCGGGTGCACGTGTGGTGGCCGTGTTCGTGTGCCCCGTGGCCGCCGCGTGGTTCCCCACTTGGGTAGCCCGTGTGGCATTCACGTGAGGCTCGCTTGTCGGCCACTTGTTTCGTTTGACACGTAGGGCCTCACTCCGTCCTTCCCGTGAATCATCTCTGTGAACCTGATCCACGATGAACTAGCCGTCTGACCTGTGGGTCCCGGCTGCCAGTCGCTCGATCTTTTCCACTCCTCGAGTGATATTGCATTACACATAATTTAATAGTATACTAATAATTAAACAACTCGAAAATATTCACTTTAATAGCACCTGAATTTTGGATGGTCGTTTCTCGGCCATACGAACTCCAAATTGACCCGTTGAAATTGCTTAGTTTTTGTTATGACTTAAAGAACTCGTGCTTGTTGTTTCTATGTACTATTGTTGTTTCTTTCTTAGCGTTGTAGCGTTGTTTTGTTTGTTCGTGTAGTTGCTCTCATTTCGGAGGTTCCCATGGTGCAGTTCGAGTTCGTCGTTGAAGCTTCCGAAGCCCTTTTTCTTTGAGCAAGGCAAGTCACGCTCTCCTTGAGCATATTAAATCGCAGTTTGTGAAAAGTATTTTAATTTAAATTATTGCATTCGTTTTATTAAATTTATCGCGTTATAACTGTTTTACTTAGCCTTTTCTATATTTCCTTGTTATGGCCTTACTTATTGAATATTGTGTTATTACCTTTGACAACCCTAGGTAACAAAAACCAGCTAGTAAGAACTCTATATATGGTGCTTACTAGAAATTTTAGAATTATGCTTAGCAATGCTCTATTAGAAACAAATAGATGTTTTCCAGTACCTAGACTTTGGGAAAGACACTATAATCTGGTTAATAATGGATTAGAGGTTTGTTTGCCTGGACATGTTGGACTCCCCTTTTAAAATTCCCAAATTTGCTTTCGGCTGGGCTCGAGGTGCATGGTTTTGTTAGTCGCACCTCAGCCGGCATAAGGACCGGTCTTCGAGGCACGATTGCAAAGCATATTCCATACTACCACATGTCTAATGGGTAAGGCTTAATGCACCGGTTAGTGCGATCATGAACAAGGAAGACACGGATAAGTTTGGATGAGGCCCAAGCATCGGGCGAACGTTCCTGGCAGTCACGCCCAGGGGCATAGACTATCCGCCCGTCCCAGGGTTTCTGGCCGCGGAAGTCTATGTCGGTCTTCTTTATTTAGGACTATACTAAACGGTGGGTTATGTCGTGATCTTGACTCCTTGGGTATCTTTCCGGTATCGCGATGCACAACTGACATGTAGTCAAGAATGCGTCTTGTGGGTACAGTTGTACATCTCTGGCCAAAGTATAAACTATTCGAATAGTCGCGCCCTCGTTTATGGGCAAACCTAGCAATGACCAAAAGTTAGAGATTTTATTCTAATGAACTGGAACAACTGGATTATTACCTGTGGGCCTGGTTTAAGGCAAGATCACATGGGCATGCGACTTGATAATAATTTGACTAGAGATAGGCTGTTGTTTGATTAAAATGTCTTTAAATGATTACATATTTTGAAATGCTTATTTACCGCAAAATAACCCTTATAAATGAATTCTTGTACTCCCTTGCATTAAGTACATTTTTCGGTGTGGCTTGTTGAGTACGGTGGTTGTACTCATCTTTGCTCAATCTTTCCCTCTCTAGTCAGTGAAGCTCTTGAAGAAGTCTTAGGTGGAGTCCTGGCTTATACCCCAGTTGAGCGCCTATGAAGATGGAGTCGTAGGCCTGCTAGTCCGCAGCTGTTTTTCTTTTGTTGTCAAGCCTTATGTGCCTTTGTAATAATGTAAATATTATCTTGATAATTATTAAAGATGTGTCTATTGTATCAAGTTTATGTGGTGTACCCCAGTTTTTCCTGGGACGGGGATTAATGCACTAACATTCGGGAAAAATATTTTCCGAGCGTGACACATACTAACTCTTAAAGCTTAACATACAAATATGTCACATCATCACCCACTAGCAATTATTATCTAGAGTATTTTAAATCATATGTAAGTATGCCACATCATCACTCATCAGCAATTATATATTATCTAGAGTATTTTAAATATATACAAACATGACGGGGCTGTTCAGATTGATGCCATTTCAAATCATATCATTTTTTTGGTAAAATTGCTAAAGATGTGGATACCTTTAGTTTCTTACCAAACTTTTACATAAGGTATTAATGACCAAAATCAGCGTGGGCCAGCGCAGCCCAAATTTTGGCTATTCCGCCTCCGCGCTGTTATCTCCCTCCACCCTCGCGCATCATCCTCCTCTCCTTTCCCCCTGTCGCTCCCTCCTCTTGCCGCTCCCATCTTTCAAATTCTCAGGAAACCACCAGGGTTGTTCTAGGGTTTGCTCCATAGCTTCCAATCTGCCCTCCTTTGTTCAAATCCTTCACATATGTCCTTATATTCCATCCCTAGTAAATTCCCAGCCAATCATGCTTGCAGCCATTTAGATGGGCTCGGGATTTGGGGGAATCGCTAAGGAATGACGAGCAGGTGAAGAAATCTACATCAGGTGTGCTTTTTTCTTCCAATCATCACTTCAATCAGATTACTAAGTGGCATCAACCATTATCCTTTTGTCTGATTTATTGATCTGGCCTTTAGCCATACAGTTCTTCGTCCTTGGTACAGATGATTAAATCAGTCGGTGCAGCATTGTGGGAGGCAAATGAGTTGATTTTCTAGCTGACATTGGAGCTAATCCATCCAGATTTGCATGCACAGGTGCTTTATTGATTTCTTCTGTGGGTTGTTCACTTTAATGTTGCTTTTTTTTCATATACATGGCACACCCTTTTTTATTCGTTATAATTTGTGCATTTGAACTATACCTAGATGGATCCAAGTCTACAAAAGGATCTAGCAGTTTGTTGTTCTTATATTGGTCCTATGGTGGAGGAATGAAACTGCTAGAAGGCATGAGAACAGACGTGACAAGTACGGGCCACAACTGAATAGGGATGTTTGGAGAAGTAACGAATTGATTAGGTTGATTGACTCTTCAGGTAGGATTTGCATTAGCCAATCACGGATGTCCCGTCCTATATTTTACAAGCTATGTACTCGTCTTAGGAAGAAGAGCCTATTACACTACTACACAAATACTACTACACAAATGATTTTTCTGAACAAGCATCCTAATAAGTTGCAGACGGGTTATAAGTGTCCGCATCTGCAAAAATCGACCTTCATTTTCACATACAGCTCCTTAATAGACTTACATGCAAAAATCATTTTTTTCAAACAGGCCACTTAAAATGTCCGCACGCGAAAATAAGGGTATTTTCGTATACGGGCCTCTTAACTCACCCGCATGCAAAAATCCCTCTCCTCTTCCCACTTTTTTTTATTCCATCCTCCTCTCTCACCACCCACTCTCCTCTCCCGGCTCTCTCTCCCCCACTCTTCTCCTAACCTCCTCCTCTCCCCTCACCTTCCTCTCGACGGTGGGCTCCGATGGTGGCGGTGGCGACGGTGGCGGCGGCGGTGTTGGCGAGCAAGGGCAACGGCGGGTGTCCCGACCTTCCTCCTCTTCTCCTCCACTCCTCCTCTCCTCTCTTCTCCCTCCTGATGGCGGTGGAGAGATCGGGCAGCGGGGGAGGGCGAAGGAGGCGTGCGACCGTTGTCGCCGTGCGGATTCGCGGCGACCGCCCTCCTCCCCCCGCGGATCCAGGGGACGGCGGTGGCGATGGCGACGGTGGGCAAGGGTGACGGCAACGGCAGGCGTCCCAGCCTTCCTCCTCTTCTCCCCAACTCCTCCTCTCCTCTCTCCTCCCTCCCGACGGCGGTGGAGAGCTCGTGCGGCGGGCGAGCGGAGGAGTGTCACACCCTGAAGTTTTCTCTTTTTTCCAGCCTTAATTCATTTAATAAATTACCTTAAGAAATAATTTGAATTAACCTAGAGAAAAACCCTTTAATAAATGCATTTAATAAGTGGGAAATGCTTGGTGGAATTTTTCTTCAGTTCCCTTTGCTAAAATAGATTAACTAGATTTTTAGTTGAATTTTCAGAGCAAAGGAAATAATTTTAACATTTAAAAACCAATTATCAGAATTAAATAAATTCCTAAATCTTTTTTTCCTTTTTTCGGTCGTTTCCGACCCCAACTCCCGCTGCCGGTCTGCTCCCTCCCACGTGCCCGCGCCGCCCACGCCCCTCCCTCGCTGGGCCAGCCAAAGGCCGCGGCCCAGTGTCCCTTCCCTGTTTCTCTCTCTCCGGGTCGTCTGTCGGGCCCGTCCCCTACCTCCGGCCGGTTGGCTCAGAGAGAGCCAACCGCCGACGCATGCCCCAGCACCCCACTCCCCGTACCCCTCCCACTCAGCGCTCGCCCTCACCTTTCCCGCCCACTCCCCCACCTTCTACCCCGCGCCGCGCTCGCCAAAAGGCCCGAGATTCGAATTTCGAATCCGGCTGCCGCCGCCTCTCTCTCTCCTTTCCACGTCGTCGGTTTTCCCGCAACTCCCAGCCACGTTCGAGCCACCTCCTGCCCTATAAATGCCGCCCTCAAGCTCCTCTCCCTTTTTTCGCAACCACCAAAGCTCCCCGCGCCTAAAATGCCGTAGCGCCATCACTCCCATCACCTCCGGCCGCTTTTCCACCACCTCCGGCCACCGCTAGCCGCCGCTTCAGCCACTGCCGAGCCGCGTCGTCACCACCGCTGCGCTCATGGGCTGGTGCCACGCCCAGACCACCATCCGTCCGCCGTCCTCCGCCACCATTTCGTAACCGTCGACATCGTCTTCCCACCTCCGGCCACCTTCTCCGGTGAGCACCCCTCCCCTTCCTCCCTTTTCTCCTTTGCGCGCGTCACCGTGTTTGAGGCACGCCACTGCCTCCCATGCGCGTTGCTGCCCACCGCGCGCCCGCCGCCGGTGACCATCGGGCCGCATGAGCCGCTGCCTCCCGGTTAGGATGGCCGACGCCCCGTCACCACTTCTTCGCCATCCGATCTGACACGCGGCAGATCGGGGCTACCTTTTCACTAGCTCGCGTGGTCGCCGTGTTGACGCCACATGACGCACCCTCCCCGGCCCGATGGACTCGGTCCACCATGTGCCGCTGACAGGTGGGGCCCGCTTGCCGGCGCCGGCTCCTCCTCGATGATGTTAGCCCTCGGGCTTAATGCGCAATAATTCATTAAGGCTTTTCTATTATTATTAAAAACATAATGAATCTTCTAAAATTCTTAACTAATTCATCCGAGCTCCGTTTGAGCCCATTCAAATTGAAGTAAATTCATAAAAATGCCTAGAATCCATTAAAAATGGTTTTGTTTCCTGTTTCAGTAAACTTATAGCCTATTTTGCTTGTATTCTTTGTATGTCGCGTAGAATCCGACAGTTCCGATGCTCCTTTTTTTATTGGAAGTCGTTTAGAGGTTCCAGCAGCATTAGAGCAAGGCAAGTCATGCATTACAATTGATCATATTGTACATATTTCGCAAAATGTCTTGCTTTCTATTAAATTGCATTATTTTTATAATGTCATGTGGGTTGTATCCTATTGTACTCAGCCTTATTTTGTTTACCTGGTGCCGTTGATAACTTGGGGTATTAATATGGCTAGATGTTGGTTTAGGAAATGCTTAGCCATGCTTAGATCAACTAGCTCATTATTGGAATCTCACATATAACTTATATCTTGGATTAATGATAATGATATTGGACATGTACCACCATGGTATTAATACAACTAAAATATGCTTAATAGTGGGTTGTGAGCACATGGTTTTGATAGACGCGCCCATGACATTTAAGGACCGGTTCGCGGGATGTAACATACCACAAAGACCTTTTAGGAGGCTATGTAATATTAAATGGTGGTTAAAATAAAAATCCCCTTCTTTTGAGTTTGATGTAAATTTTATTTTTCCCTAGCTCGTTTATTTTAAAGCATATGCATTATAGCGATTTTAAATGAATGAAACCAATAATTAAATCATCAAAATAATAATTTAAAACATTACAATCAAATGGAATGACTCTATTGGCTTGACCCATGTGTTTGGAGTAAATTAAAAATTTTGCTAGATTTTAATTTTCCTATTCAAACTATTCAAACAAAGTTTAAATTAAACTCAAAATCTCAAATTTCAGATTCTCTGGAGCCCTTTTTGGCACATCATTAAAATTTGATCAAAGATATTTTGGATTGGGGAATTTGACCAACTTGTATTGGAAATAGTATGTTACCATTTTGCCATTGGGATCATTACCAAAATGCCCCTGGAAACTATATTAAAATGAGGGCAAAGCTGGAACTCTAACATCAGTTTTGGACTTAGCCATTTTCCAGTTCCTTCTCCTACACACACTTAGCTCTCACACTGCCAGGTGGGCCCAGACCGCTGTGGGACCCGCTCGTCAGTAGCACAGGCGTGTACACGTCAAGCTAGCGCCGCTTCTCCGGCAACCACGCGCGCAACACGCGTCGACGGCACCGAGCGTCGCTCCATCGCCACCTCATTGCCGACCGCCATATTTAACCCTACCGGCCGACGCTCATCCTCTTTTCCTCACTGCGGTTCCATTTTCGCGAAGAAACCGAGGGCGACAAATCCACAAGCTCGAGTAGCGAAGTGGTCTTCCCCGGCGCCGGTGAGATCAACCCCGCTGTCCCGTTTCATCGGGTACGTTCTGGCCTGAGTTAACCCGTGTTCCAATGTCTCTGTTCGATGCCGTTGCTAACCCCTCAAAGCCCCGACGTTTTGGTGTACCCAATATCCGGGAACGCGAACCGTGCCCACGTGAGCCATCAGTGAACTCCGGGCGCCGCCGTGGGAGCCATCAACGTCGCCAGGCTCCAAGACTTCAAATCCGCCCAAGCCACTTCGCCAACCCATCCATCACCTCAAGACGATCCCGAAGCCCAGAGGAATCGAGTCGAGAAGCCCTCAATCGGGAGATCCCTTCCATCTTCTTCATCTCCGGCCGCCGGCGTTCTCTAGCTCTACCTCTCTCTCTGGTAAGTCTCAGGGCGATTCCTCGTGCACAAAGCTACTCCATGTCATCACTAATTGATGCTTGTACTCCTCCTAGACCGCTTGGACCGGGAGCACTCCGCCGACGACGACCGCCAAGCGGTGCCACCAACAGGACCGAACCGAGCGCTTGGAAGCTAGCCGGGCCTTGTCTACGCTTTGGTGAGCTTTTGGGAAGTCCTTAGCCTCGCATGCATGCATGCGCGCGCGCTGAAGAAGTCCCGAGTTCATAATGTACATGCAAGCCGAGGCAAGTCGCCGCTTCTCCCGCTACCGCCGTCGCGATACACCACCATAGCTCGCAAGATGGACCTCGTCGGATTCGTCTAGGGCCCCTCTACCCTTTTCTCCATGGCCGCATCGTCTGTAACCCATCCATTCGCCGCCGGGATCGCCGCGAAACTCGCCGCCGCGCCGCTGCTCTGCCCTAGCCGTGCCAAGGCGCTAGACTGGGAACAGATAGAATCACCAGGGATGTTTTAGCATTTTACTCAGAGTCTTACAGGTGGGGACAGGACCTCGTTGTAATTAGGCAGGAACCCGAGTGTTATTTTGCTTAAATGCCTAGACACGTGCTAAGGATGGCGGGTTCTACTTGCTGAAACTCTAGGGACCTTAGAGCAAAAGTACAGCCACTGACTGGTGGACCCGAGGTCTTTTAAAATTTGTAAAATCTAGAGAAATTGATTAAGGTATTTTCTGTTGAACTGAAAAATAGCTTTAACTTTGGAAATTCATAATAAATTCATTATAACTCCAAAAATTTCAAACTAAATTTTGTTGGATTCATATTTTTATGCTCTATTATTTGAAAATACTAAACTCAACAGAACTTTAGATATTTATGTCTTAATATTTAAAATTTGTATATAGGCCTTAATTAATTATTTTCCAACTTTAAAAATTTATAACTTTTGAATGGAACTTGATAAAATAGAAATTCTTGCACTAAAAATTCAGTCAACACAGTATCACATCATCCTAAGAATAGCATTTAATTTAGGGCATATTAAATTTTCTTTTACACAAATGTAATTCGAATTTTTCGTGTATGTTTAGACGACGGTCAGTTCCTCGTCGAAGAGGTGCATTACATAGCTGGACCAGGGGTGGAACCAGAGCAAGACAAGCCAACCTTCCCGTTTTCCTTTGACCATATTGATCCTACGTTTAACATTTTGTTTGCAAAGATGCATAATTAATTTGTTCAAATAAAAGTTGAGTAATTTAAATGGTTATAGCTATACCTAAAACTTGCATGTATCCATTTGAAAAACTCCAATTAATTTGAACACCCTTAGGATATTATCTATGCTGTTACTATTCGATAAATTCGTTATACCTCAAGTATTAACATGTTAGCTCAGAAATGCTTAGAATATATAAAAACTATCATTATGGGCATGTTATATTTCTAAAACTTGTCGGTTTCAAATAAATTCTAAATGGTTCAAAATGTGAAGTTATTTGTGAACTAAAAGGAGAAAAAGAAGGTATTTACTCCTTGGGCAACAAGTGGTACACATATGGTGATTAGTTTTGTACCGATAGGGAGAGTGTGTGCCTGAGATAGTTAAGGACTTCACTCAATGCCAGTCTCTTGTGTTTATAGTACGACCACATGTGCTATTATGGGATAACCATAGCTGATTAAGTTGTTCATGGTTTAGTCTTGCATTAAGGTAGGCCATTGTAGTATGAATTAGTCTTAGCGATAATTCATAGGAACTACCTATTTACCTGTATGGTAGTTTAGGCGTCTAAGTCTGTCCAATACAATGATATAGTGCCTCATGGTAGGAAAGGATGTTTTCGCTACCATGGTGTTAGGCTCAGGTGTGGGCCCGCCTCCTAACGGTTCTAGGTCATATGCCTAGGACGGAATCATACCTATCATGCTGGTGCAAGGCTAAATCATGGATAATGTAAAGGCTATGTTGTGGGTAGTAAATCGGGTACTTCGGTATCGCGTGACATGTTTTTACATGATTACTATTTCACATCATGTGGGAACAGTGTACGGGCTCTGCAGAGTTTTAAACTAATCGGTTAGCCGTGCTCACGGTTATGAGCGACATAAGGATATGTGTTGAGTATAGACGATTGATTTTCTATTCTGTGTCTATGTTATCTTTAAAATTCATGTTTATGGAATGATGTGAGAAATGTTGGATAATGATTTATGCACTTGGTGCCTTGGAGGATCCCAAGTATTACATAGTTTGAGATACAAAATTTACATATATGATGCCATGATGATATAAGTAGTTTTACTGAAAGTTTATTGTTTTCATACTATTCTTAAAATGATTTGTGGAAATAACTCTTGCTTTATGCTGAAATTATGCCAACCTGAACCTTTACTTTGATACTGCCATGTATGTACGTTAGGATTGGCGATGCCAGTACATTATTCGTAATGTACTGACTCTTGCTATTATTGTTGTTTTTCTGTTTCGATTGTTTTTCTTTTAGAATCAGATGCAGAAGAGTCCTTTGTCAATGATGAATGCTTTGATGGAGTTACTCCTGGGTTTTAGGATGGTTCTAACTAGGGTTTACCCCAGTCGGTTGCAAAAAGGTTTTGGGTAGTATGTTGCTTCCGCTGAACCAATAACTATTGGGCCGGTCGGCCATATGTATAGTTAAGATGATGTTTCTGTAATAGCTAAGACTCTGAAATTTCCTTGTTACGATATCAACTGCTAGACGAAAATGTGTTAGTATGTTTGATAAGTTTTCGGCTTGCTAATACATGAGTATGAATCTTGATCATTGGAGATGTTGTAGAGCTCATGCATTTTGGTCAAGTCTCCTGGATGTGTAACACATCTGGTCGCCACCTTCGAGTGGTTTGACGGGCACACTCCAGGCTGAAGTTGACTGGCACGCGTGAGTCCCAGCAATATCTCCCTTGCTCAACATTCGGTGCCTCGGAATTTATACTGTTGATGTCACTTGTGATTTTCATTTCACATAGCGGATTGAATGGCTATTATGCGTGTATGGAACCCATTGAAAAGTATAAGTTTTGACGTACTCGACACGAGAAACCCTGGAAGAATTACCGTGCGTACCACAAACCAGCGTGGGCAACGACTGGGCTTATAGTATAGCTCGACCCTTTCCTATGCACTAAGGCTAGGGTGGGCGTGATGGAGTTGGGTCGGCCCCGGTTTTAAGGGTTGATCGGCTACCGGATTCACCGTGGCACATAGGGGACTGCCTACTTTGGTTTTAAGGGTAGGGGCAAAACCTCAGCGTGGTGTGGATGGTTAGGGGAGGGTTATGCGAAGGGTCCTGTCGCAGTTCCTTTCCGGTATGTCGTGGTGGCATGTTGTCACATCCTGATAAATTCATCCCAAGTTTAAAATCACATTCTAAAAGGAATAATAGAAATAATTAAAAATCTATAAGAAATCTCCAACACCAAAATATGTCCAAGAAAAATTCGAATGTGGCTTGGAGTATTTTTCTTAAATCCTCCATGCTCTAAATTGATCCCTCAATTTTTA
The DNA here is from genome assembly GCA_008326285.1 of Oryza officinalis. Lineage (NCBI taxonomy): Eukaryota > Viridiplantae > Streptophyta > Magnoliopsida > Poales > Poaceae > Oryza > Oryza officinalis. The sequence continues at coordinate 19,222,133 of BDMV01000001.1, read as the reverse complement.
CTTGAATTTTCAGAGCACAAGAAATAATTTTAAAGCAACAAAAACCAATTTCAGAGTTAGTTAAAAAGGAAAAGCTAAAAATAACCCTCTCCCGCTCTTTGGGCCATTTGAAGTCCCTTTTCCTCCCTCGGCTCGCCGCTGGAGTCCTCTTCTCATCCTTCCCTCTCCCTCTCCGTCCCAGGCTTTCTCCCTCCCTCTTGGGCTGCAGCCGCCTCGGCCCAACTCCTCTCCCTCTCCCTTGGACCGAAGTTCGTTTAAGCTCCTCCTCTCCTCGCTCGGGCGTAGCCCAGCAGGCCAGGGAGGCGTGGTCGTCATCTTCCTCCAGTCGTCGTATGTTTCTCTCCCCTTCGGCCGAACCCTACCGCCGTCGGCATGCCGATCTCACTCCCCACTCGTTCTCCTCCTAATTGAATAGCAAAAATCGGTTCCTTTCCTCCTCCTAATCAATTCCCCCATGTTTTCCCCTTCTAATTCATCCTTCATTCGCCGAATTTATTCTCCGATGAACCGCCGCCGTTGATGGCCGGCCGGCAAGCTCCCCGGCCTTTCCCCTCCTCTCCCCGGTCGTTCCCCTCCTTCTCCTCGGCCTATAAAAGGGAGCCTTGACCTCCCCCACTCGCCACGCACGCCACCCGAGCTCCCTCGGTCTTCCCTCGCGTCTTCCTCTCTCTCCACCACACCGGTGAAGTTCGGCTGCACCTCCCCGTCGACCGGAGCAGCACCGAACCTCGCCACCACCTCCCTCGATATCGTAGCGACCTCCTCTTCCTCGGCCTCATCATGTCGTCCTCTTCCTCGGCTGCGTGTCCTCGTCAAGCTCGTTCTCGCCTTCGTGCAAGGGTCGCCGTTGTCGTCGTCTCCTTCCGTCCGTTGTTCCCGCCAAGACGAAGTGCCGCCCGTCGTCGTCGTCAATTCCACAGCGCCGAGTCCTCCGTCGTCTGCCTCTTCACCAAGCTTGAAGATCGCCAGAGCCATCTCCTCGTTGTCGACCCGTTCATCTTCGTCGTCCTCTTTCGTCCGGTCGCCGCCACTATTCCCTTGCCGCATCGTTCCCGTGGTGAGAACCCTCCCCTTGCCGTCCTCTCTTTATCCTCCTCATGTTCGCGTTGCCATCGTGGCGTGCACGCGTGGTGGCTGAGTGTTCGCGTGCTCGTGTGGCCGCCGCGTGGTTCCCACCTGTGCAGCTCACGTGGCAATCGCGTGAGGCTCGCTTGTCGGCCACTAGTTTTGGTTGACACATTGGTCTCACTTCGTCCTTCCCATGGATCATCTCTATGAATCCGATCCATGATGAACTAGCTGTCTGACCCGTGGGTCTCGGCTGCCAGTCGCTCGATCCTTTCTCTTCTTGAGCGATGTTGCATTACACATAAATTTAATGATACATTAATAATTACAATTCAAAAATCTCCATTTAAATTGAACCTAAAATTCGAATGATCGTATCTCGGCCATACGAACTCTAAATTGACCCGTTCAAATTGCTTAATTTTTGTTATAACTTACAGAACCTGTGTTTGTTGTTTTAATGTATTGTTATCGTTTCTTTCTTAGAGTTGTAGCCCTGTTTTTTGTTCGTGTAGTTATCGTCGTTTCAGAGGTTCCCAAAGTGCAGATCAAGTCGTCAGAAGACCTTTTCTTTGAGCAAGGCAAGTCATACCATATTCCTTGAACATGTTGAATCTCATTATTTCGAAAACTATGTTGTTTCACCTGTATATGCATCGCTTTTATAAATTATATGACGCTCACTATTGTTTATTTAATAGTTAATATTCCTATGATCCTTGTTATATAGCCATGTTGTTGAATTGCTACCCATGCTCTTGTCAACCTTAGCAAAATGATAAAATGACTAGTATGACACCCTATATGATGGACTTAGTAGTTGCTCTAGGTTGGGCTTATATATGCTTAGATCCAACATAGAACCCCTTTTTATAAATTAGACTGTGGGTAACAACTAAAACATGTAAGAATGATGATTAGGTGGTTGATTGAGCTAGGACATGATGGAATCTCATTCAAAACTCCCTAAATCTATTTTTGGTGGGGCACGAGGTGCATGGTTCTGTTAGAAGCACCTTGGCCACTATAAGGACCGGTCTTTGGGCCTCTGTTGCGAAGCATAACAGTACAACCACAAGTCTAATGAATAAGGCCTGACTAGAAGTCTAGATCATCTCAAAACAAAGGCCATCAGTATGATAGATTTGGGGCCAGGGGAGGCCGACTTTGAACTGGCGCACGAGGGGGCCTGTCTCATCCCAGGGGATCTGGCAACCTTTACCTTGTCGAGGACCGGCAGGCGGCGAAACCTTAGCGGGTCCTTCTGTTTTGGGTTGAGCTAGGTGAATAGTCTTGACACGATCTTGACTTTTCGGGTACCTTTGAGGTATCGTGATGCATGGCTGACATGAAGTCAAGTATTGTGTCTTGTGGGTAAAGATGTAGACCTCTGATCAGAGTAAAACTATTCGAATAGCCGCGCCCTTGGTTATGAGCAAGCCTAGCAATGTACTCAAGTTAGTGTTTTTCTTCTAAGTAATGGATGGAATTCATGGAACTTTGGACAGGTGGTTAACCTAGGTTTAAGGCCGGTATGCGTGGGTTTGCAACCGTGATAATATTGCTTAAAAATAGGACCAAGTTTAAACTATGATTTAAAAACTTTAAAATAATTCAACTTTGGCTTTACGCAAAAATAAACTCTATTATGCCAACTCTTTGTTCCCCTTTGCACTATAATTCATTACCCGGCATGGCTTGCGGAGTACGATGGTTGTACTCACTCTTGCTCAATCTTTTCCTCTCCAGTCAGAGAAGTTGTTTTTGAAGAAGAAGTCTTAGGTGGAGTCCTGGCTTATACCCCAGTTGAGCGCCTGTGAAGATGGAGTCGCAGGCCCACTAGTCCGCTGCTGTTTTTCTTTTCTTGTCAGGCCTAATGTGCCTTTGTAATAATGTAAATACTATCATGATAATTAATAAAGATGTGTCTTTTATATCAAGTTTGTGCGGTGTACCCCGACTTTTCCTAGGATGAGGATTAATACACTAGCGTTCGAGAAAGGTATTTTCCGGGCGTGACACATGTCGGCACATGGAAACGTGTTGTGGGGTTGTGTCTTGTGGGTACTGATGTACACCTCTGATCAGAGTATAACTATTCGAATAGCCGTGCTCGTGGTTATGGGCGATTAACCAGATTCATCGTGATTAGTCTCATCATTACTAATTTGCCTTAATGGAACTTGTGTAGTTCAGGTGGTTGGTTGGACCTGTCATGACGTGGTTTAGCGTTGGGCAGTGTTGGATAATATTGTTAATTACATTCTATAGTTTTACTATTTTCAACTACTGCATTTAAATGCTTGCTTATGCAAAAGAACCCCTAGCCTCCCTTGGAATCACTTGCATCATACCTTTTGTTGGTATGACTTGATGAGTACAGTGGGTAGTACTCAGTCTTGCTCTATCTCTCTGACACCAGATTTGGAGTATTTCTCGGATGGTGGTTACTCAGAAGAGTAGGCTTCATCGCTATCATCAAGGATGCCCGTGGAGTGGAGTCGTCACGCTGTGAACGTCAAGTTAATTAGTTTAGCTCGCTTTACATTTTCACTGCATTTGTAAGACTTTTATTATGTTTGTAAGACGTGGATTTGTATGTCAACTTTGTCGTTTGTGTACCCTGGCCTGTCCTGGACAGGGGTTTTAATGCACATTCAGCTTGGGAATTCTGGTTCATTAATTTCTGGGCATGACAAGGAGGCGCGTGACGGTGGCAGCGACCATCACCCGTGCGGATCCAGGGGCGGCAGTGGCAACGGCGACGGCGGGCAAGTGCGATAGCGATGGCAGGTGTCCTGGCCTTCCTCCTCTTCTTCCTCACTCCTCCTCTCCCCTTTCCTCCCTCCTGATGGCGATGGAGGGTTCAGGCAACGGAAGAGGACGGAGGGCGCGCGACAACGACGACGGCAGTTGCCTGCGTGGATCTGGGAGCGGCGGCTTTCCCTCTGCGCGGATCCGGCGGCAGCCGCTCCTCCGCGATGATGACGACCTCGACGGCGGCGACAACGACCTCGACGACGATGGCCCGGGTGGAGGCGGCGACGTCCGAGTGGCAGCGGATCTAGGGTTTCGGGGGATTTTTGGAATTTTTGTTTTTTCGTGATTTTTTTTATTTTCACAAACTATCGGCTTAAGCGCCTCCACGCGAAAATCCGATTTTCATGTGCGGGTGCGCCACCCGCACAAGAAAATGGTGATTTTTACAGACCTTTTGGTGCAGACGGGCCTCTGGTCCCCACGCAAAAATCCGTTTTGGTCGTCTGAAAAATTATTTCTGTAGTAGTGTTAGTTGACACATTTCATGTTTTGGTGAAGGAACAAGTTGCAATATTTCTCAAAATGGTTGGACGACATAATTCAAATTCATCTGTAGGATTTTCATTTTGGCGATCAGGTACAACAATTAGTAGGTATTTTAATATTGTGCTGCGTGCCATGTGTGAGTTAGCCCGTGAACTCATTTGTGTGAGATCTATTGACACACATGCAAAGATCATCAGCAGCCCGAACAGATTTTATCCCTCCTTTGAGGTAAACCTCACTAGTTCAATATGGTAAAATATATTTCATTGAGTTTAGTACACTTAAGTGTGACATTTCTTTTCTTTTCTTTTCTATTTAGGGATGTATAGGGACACTAGATGGCACCCACATCAGGGCATGTGTGCCAGCTAAAGTGGTGAATGGGTTTAGAGGCTGCAAATCATACCCCACACAAAATGTACTAGCGGTTGTCGACTTCAACCTTTGATTCACTTATGTGCTAGCAGGTTGGGAGTGATCTGCTCATGATTCACTTGTGTTGCAAGATGCCCTCTCCCGTCCTAGCGGCCTTATAATACCAAAAGGTACTTAGACATCTACCTACAGTTATGGTTGGTGTTTCTTCAACAAGTTCACAATAGGCTCTATTTGGCATGATTGTATGGAAATTTTATTTGGCTAATGCTGGGTATGCTGCCAAACCTGGTATATTGCCTCCGTATCGTGGGGTTCGGTACCACTTATAAGATTTCTGTGGATGTCGAGACCCAAAATGTCCGAAAGAGCTATTCAACTATCGACATTCTTCCCTTAGGACAACAGTTGAGTGAGCATTTGGTGTTTTTAAGAATCGCTTCAAGATTCTTAGTAATAAGCCATTAATTCCTCTCAAATCACAAGTCAAGGTCGTTATTGCTTGTTGTGCCCTTCATAATTGGATATTGGATAATGGTCTTGATGAATTCGTAGTTGATATGACACATGGTATTCTAAACTACTCCCTCCGTCCCACAAAGAAGCGATTTCTGGAGGAGAGACTTTGTCCAAAAAAAAAACGATTCCAACACAAAAAACCAGATACTTCATCTTTGTCGCATCATCTGTGGGCCATAGTAGTGTGCAGCGCCCTCTCTCTCCTCTCACACCACAAAAACCTTATCTCTTCCCAGGCCATATCTCGCGTATCTCTCTCTCTCTCGTTCTATCTTGTCTCTCTCTTGTTCCCAAATCGATTGAATCGAAGCCGCGACGTCTGGATGCGAGACCTCATCAAGCTTCCTACCCCCTCCGCACCTCCCTCCCACTCCTCCCCGCACGCCCCTTCACGCTCCACGTCGCTTCCCCTCGCTCCCGCTTCTCCCTTGGACGTTCCGCGTTCACCAGAATGCGGCCGCTCGGATGTGGTGGCAGACAGTTGCGAGGGTTTAGATCTGATGCAGGAGGCGGCTCCGGTGGAAGGATTCGGCTCGGTAGCGGCGTTCATGGAAGCGACGGAACGGTTTATGGTTTTGATTCAAGATACGCGAGTCAAGGCAGAGGAGGCGTGTCGGCTTGCGGTTCTGATCCAAGAGGCAGTGGCAAGAGGCGGCTCGGATGCGGCAACGGTATCGGAGGTTTGCAAGGTGGCGACGACAGCGGTGGGTGGTGGCGATTCAGATGCGGCAAAGGCATTGGAGGTTTGCAAGGCGGCGGATGTGATGCACAAGGAAGTGGCGGCGCCTGCGGATCTGATGCAGGAGGGGACAGCAGCGGAGGAGGCTCCATCCTGCCACCAAAGGTACCTCCCGCTCGATCTCCCTGCCACCAATACGTTATTCTCATGCAATGAAAACTGCTTTGAATGGCGGATGTAGCACAGATGCATGGGGTGTGGTTGCATACCCAATTTGTGGTTGGAAAAGAACCGTTAGGTATAGAAAGTACTAGAACATTAGCAATTGGCACACTTTCTTTATAGCCCATTATAATATTGTTCAGCTCGTGTTTGAAACATGAAAAATTTATAAGATATTTTTAGCAGTTAGTTCAACTTCCATGTTCCATCAAATATTGTATTCTCTTTCATTTCATTCTGAGCGTAATCTCCTGCAATGTTAATATGGGATTGTGTGTGCTCTATGCTTCCGGTCGACGATTAATTATAGATGTTGAGTTTCTACCAATTTCTTGAGATAAATAAATATTAGAAAGTATTAAGAAAGTAGAAAGTAGGTGGAGTTAAATATTAAAAGGGTCTCTGAAAAAATATTAGAAGATTGATAAGTTTTTTTAAAAAAAAGGACTGACTGTAGGCAAAGAAGTCATGGAAAAATCGTAAACTTACAAAACTTACCCGCGATAATCCATAATACTCTCTATGTCCACAAATATTAGGTGAAAGGATCCAACTCCTAAATTCTAGAAGCAGAAATTGAAGTTAAGCTGTGGCCGTCTTTGGGTTCATTGCACCCCTCATTTTTGTAGATCACTACACCTTGTTCCACTCTCTTTTTCAATAGAGCTGAAACTACTTTACAGGAGATCAGATAATGTGTAGACTAGTGTCCATGAATGTAGCTTGTCACACTTCTTTTGTTCCCTCATGCATGGCATGACTTATGATTAATTTGAGGCCCCTGCTGGCTGTAGCTAGCTAGCTAGCGGCTGTTGCTTGCTTGACCTGTTTATTTTAAAACTACTAGTAATACTAAGAGTAGAATAATCAATAAGGAGTTCTGAAACCTTGCCCTGAATAGCTTCAGCTTGCTCCAACAGTCCAACTGCACCCACGAATAGTTAGGAGTAGCTTTTTCATATATTGCCATTCATAGCCAATTAATTTAACTAGATAACCTTGCTGTTGTTCTACGAGAAATAGCGTGGATGCTTAACATTTATTGAGCGCAACTATTTTTCAAAGGTTATAATACTATTATTCACTGGCTTTGATCCCTTAAATAGGGCACACATATATACACTGATGTACTAAGATTTTCAGCTATCATTGCCATGATCAGTCCCTGTGGTCTTTATTTCATTTTGGACATTGATTGTTCACATGTTGCACCATTATATAATGGAATCAAAATACATTTTAGTTTGATTTGGTGATAGATTCATCTGTACACCACAAATCCAAATACTTTAATATATGTTGGATGTCCAAGTCTGTAACAACTGATCCCATCTTGTATTGGTACTATATTTTATCCTTTGCAGGACAATGTTGGAAGACGATTGCGACCACATGGCCCTGTTCGAGAAGGCAATCGTCGGGCAAATCAACATAGAGGATATGAGTGGAAAAGCTAAGAATGTGATCAACGAGGAGGGGAGCAGCGAGGAGGGGAACAGCGAGGAGATGAAGGGTAGCGACGATGATGTTGGCATGGTCATTGGGGGATATGCGCAAGATCCATACGATGATAGCGGCCTAGAAGAACTCATGCAAGACCAAGATGCCTTGGAAACATCGGTAAAGAATTTTCTGGAGTGTTTTAAGAGTACAAAATTTAGATGAATGCTTAAATTATGTGTTGCTTATGTGCTGGTTTGATGGTTATGAATGATGGCCTAACATAGTATCTTGAAGTGCTTAGACTTTTGGTATTGTAGAAAAGTATGTGTAATTATGGTAGCACATGAGATCAGTGGTTATAAATAGTAGCCTGACCAAGTATGTGAAAGTACTCTTTTGGTATTGCATATGGAAGCATGTGTAATTATGGTATTACATGAGTGGTCATGAATGGTATCCTGCAAAATTATTTAGAATATGATGGTTTATTGTGGTCAATGAAATTAATACAATGTTTCTAACTTTACGAACAATATGACGATGATGCATGCAATGTTGATCTTACATTGCTATATATATATATATATATATATATATATATATATATATATATATATATATATATATATATATATATATATAAATATGAAATTAATCCAGAAACTTAAGCATGATATGACCTAAAATATGAAATGATTTACTCCTAATGCTGATACTTGCATCGTCATATATACAACCTAAAATCTGGCCAAAATATGAAACCATGATAAACTTTCCACATTACATATTTCAAAAGCTGAAACCATCATAAAACTTCCCACATTACATGATTTCTTGCATTCAGTTGCGAAACACTGATCTTAATTTATCATATATACAACCTGACATTTAACCAAAAGCTGAAACCATGATAGTGCTTCCCATATTGCATGATTTACTGCACTTGGTTGGCTAATGTTGTTCTTACCTTATCATATAGCTGAAAACCACAACTAAGGGTATTGGGAACAATGTCCAGACGCTCTAGCCTCTCTTTACCCATATGAGGGATCTTATATCCATTTCCACCATCAGCTTTCATAACCTCTAACAAGCAAGATTGCAATGTTAGGAACACCCTATTTAACTTGCTGTCATCATAGGCCTGAAATTCCTGCTCAACATTATCTATTAGGTCATCCATATTCCTGGATATCCTTCTATATGTTAATGATTGTAGAGACGCAAAAAACCCAAGATCTAGTGCATTCATATCTGGGGAATTAGGAGGTTGATGCATGAGTCGGATGTCAAACCCTGTTTGGGAAACTGCATAGGCAAATTGAGAATCATCCACTGGGGCATGAGAGGGAGCATTATCTTGCTGAATCCATATAGTGTTGTGTGCATCTTCTTGAGGCCAACTTGATATAATAGCTGGTAGGACTTTAGCAATCAGAAATGACCTTACGGTATCTCGATCAACCTTGATTGCCTTAGTGACTAGAGTCCCCCTTGGTCTGTTTTGACTTGTCCTTTGCGCTGGTTCCTAAGTAGTACATTAATCAAGTTAGATTAACAATTAATTTTCAGATCACATCACTAAGTAAAAATGCATATATTAAGAGGTTATGATACCTTTCTGGTGAAAGGCCACAAGCCTATCTTGCCGTCAAAAGTGCAGATACCTTCTTCATTGTATCTAGGCCTAGCAACTGCTGCCAAGAACATCACTTTATCAATAGAATTTTTGTTTTGCACAGATCTGTATGGATCATCCTCCCAATGGACCATGTAAAAGGTTCTTGTCCTCTTAGTTATATTGAACCATTTTTCATCGATGTGCACAATGTTTCGCATATCAACGAACTTGGGTTCATTTAGCAAAGTATGCCAATCTAACATGGAAAGACACCACCGCAGCCTTGATTGTTTGTTCTCTTCCTTCAACAAAGGCTTTAGTGTGTTTGAGTGACGTCTTAGCAGCCCTTCTTTCAACATCCTATGCAACGTGCTCTTTGGTATACCTGAGGCTGATGCAAATGACCGTAAAGTGCCCCTTAGTTGCAAGGGAATATTAGCAACATCTGTCAGGTTGATTTCATTCTTTTTGCGACCAGAATTTTTTTTTCTAGACCTTACATCGATTGGTATTTCCTGGGCACGACATTGCTTCACTCTTCGCCAAATAGCTTGCACTCTAACCCTTTTCACATTAAACATTGCTGCAACTTCAGTTGTAGCATTTTTTCTTAGGGTTCCATTCCTAGTTTTCCCAGCCAATGCTACATATATCTCTTGCCTTTGTATTTTGGTCAGATTTTTGTTTTGATGTTCATCTTCATGATCTGAATCATCCAACTCCTCTTGTTCCAAAACAATTTCCACATCACGGGCATACACGCCGTACTCTTGCATGTCTACAACAACAATTACAAGGTTAGTCATCTGTACCAATTCAGATGGTGGATATTTTATTTTCATGGATCAACATGCTTGCAAAATTATGGCTGATACAACATGCATATTATTGCTGTATAATCATGCAATATCTATAGTTTGACTTTTATTGAACAGTCATAGTAGGCAAAACTTGAAATGAGCTTTACATACATAATAAGTGATCATGTGGACAATAAAGTTATTGCATAACTTGTTAGGTTCATCATGTGGTTTTATTTGTACTATGATTTAACCATACATATCAAATTTATAAGGGACAGAGAGACATTGACACAATTTAGTTTATGTGCTTTCTTTCAGATTGCTATGGTAGTGAACCAATTGACATGACAATTGTATGTAAATGCAAGATATCAATGTATTTATTGGTCAATCTCATTATTCTTTGTGATTTACTATGTGCTGAAATGTCTAATTTACAATCCTTAATTGTTATTGTAACTAATACAGCCAATTACAAGGCTGGACTATGCTACATAGTTGGCATAATGTAATATTAGTATCTTCTAATAAAAAACATGGTTTCAGATAAATAATATTATTTTTCAATGATCCTTTGGGTAAAACCATATATTGATCCATGGTTCCATATTTGTTGTCCTGTTGAATTATGATGTTCTATTATATGACAAAAGTTTAATTGGTCAAAGACATGTCCATCTCAACAATAACTATAATGATGGAAGTGCCCGTGATTCTTTTTTCCCCATATGTGTTATACATTTTTTATCAGATCTTCTGATTGTGATTTTATCTTATTTTGCTAGCATAGTGATATTAGGGTCATACATGAATGAATTGTTCATTTTTTTACAAACTTTTGTGCTGAAGTTCAGAGCTCTTTGTGTAAAATATTGGAGGTACAATCTAACTTTGTTATATAATACTAGCTGAAATTATGATATTAGAAAGGAAGGTATAGAAATTATTTGTTTATTATTCTAGTTCATGATTTTATACAGATGAAAACAACAGTCTTGCTTTTTGATTTATCATGTTTATTCCTACTTTATATTAAGATGATGTTGCTTGAGCTACAGACAATTTAGCTCAATATCAATGCTGTAAAGGAAACTATGCATATAGAATCTAGCGTATCATGATTGATTATAGATAGGAATAAGTATCATCTGAGCAGTATTTGATTAGTTGTAGCTAGATACATGTATAATCTCTAATATCATGGAAGGGAATGAATTTCATTATGCCCAACTCATTGACAGAATTGAGTTGGTAAATTACAAAGAAAAAACTAAAGTCCTAACTATTTCCTCAAACTTATCAAAGATCGATTTTGTTTCAAAAAAATAGCAATTGCATCAATGCACATGTTATTGATCATTTTTACAGAGAAATGACAAATATTTTAAAGTGATTTATGTAAGCCATATCTACAAAGATCAATTGTTTTCTATTCATGTTTACAAGGTTACCTGGATGCATTTCTCCTTGATGGTCAGATGCATACAAGTTAAGATCAAAAGGCAGCACATAGTTGGCACCTCCCTGGACATCACCTCCAAGCTGGTCATCCTCCTGAGCAATATGCACTTCTTCTTCTTTAGCCACTGCTTCATTGAGGTCAGGTAAAGCCTGTTCATCTTTCTCATCTAATGGTATATTTAGATCTAAAGTCATGGATGTGTTTTTCAGGTGGTTATAAAGTGATAAAGTGGGAGGGAAACTTGTGATTGTGGTCCATTTCAAACTTTTATAGGGTTTGTTGTACTGGGGTGTGCTAAGATTTGTATTACTTCCCGTCAGTTAAGTGGCGCTTAACTCTACCTGCTTGATTCAAATTATTTGGCGCCCTGTGACTGCCTGTGCATTTGTATATTGGGCACTTAATGTCTACAAGTCTGCAGCAGAAATATACTAATACTAATCCTACTTGTACTATTTTATTTGTAGCTAATGATTGGGTGTACTTTACTTGAGGGTATTTTAGTCTTTTGCTATTTGTCCTAAAACTGTCTTGGGCTTCTAGGATTTTACTCTTTGTGGGACGGAGAGAGTACCAAGGAGCAACAATCGTGTCACTGACCCTGAGGACATACAAGAGTGGGCTGCTAAGCGTGATAATCTTGCCCAAGAAATGTGGGAAGATAGACAATAGCTTCCACGGCCTATTAAATGCCCTTAAATGAAATGGCCGTTTTGACCATATGTTCTGTTATTATTATTGTGTTTGTCAGTTTTACATATATATATCAGTAAACTACTCATGGAATTTGTATTATTGACCTTAATATAATGATGTCTATGTTATGGGTTTTGTTGTTTCGGCAGAATGTTTATGTGTTTATCTTCACCAGTTGATTATTATTTGGTCTATGGATTTTTTTTCATTGTGTGTACAGCATGGGAAAGAAAAAGGAAATTGTTGAGGGCGATGAGGTTGGACCTCGTGAGTACATAACTTGGACTGATGATGCCACTAGGTTCATGCTTGAGTAGTATCTTGAAATCCGTAAGGACAAACCCTGCACGTTCAAGTGAAAGAACCTATATCACTTTCAGTGTGCTAATGCTTTGAATGAGAAGTTTGGACTTGGCGCCACCAAAAACCAAGTTTTCCGACATTTGAGGCAATGCAAGGAAAAATGGAGCTGGATACGTGCAGCTTTATCAAAAAGTGGCTATGGTTTTGATGCAACTACGTGCAAATTTAACATTGATCCATCAGAGAAAGATCCAAAAAAAAGCTTGGCATAAGTACTTATAAATTATTGCATTACTTAGGTAGTTATATAATACATATATATTGAATGATGTTGAGTTAATTTCTCTCTCTCTTCTTTGTAACAGAGGGCAAAATACAACTACTTAACAAAACCTATTAAATTCTTCCATCTCTTGGAAGAATCATTTGGGGGTTGTTCCAAGGCTGATGGTTCCTTTGCTCTTGATCAGTGCACTGTAAATTCTCTAACTGATAGTGATGGTTGTGGTAGCATCAAGGAACTGGAGGGCTACGCAATGACAGAAGATGCTGCCAATGATTCCGACACGATCCCTCGCGATAGTCCACCAACCGAAGGCACGTACTACTACTTCAAGTCAGAAGCGCAAGCATATCAAATCGCCTGCGAAGAAGGTATCAAAGGAGAAAACATGTTGTAGCAATGAAGGAAACAGTGAGATGTCTATCAGAATCAATAGGGTTGCAGACTCTTCGTGTTTAACCTGATCAAGAAGAATTCCGTGGTTATCTTCGTGTTGCAAGAAGAAATTCTTGGGTACTGTTCGTGACCTTAGCACTAACTGACTGAATGTGCATGTGTTAGCTGGAGCCCTTTTGGTTAAGTGACGCATGGTAATTAATGAACTCTTCCTGTCACAGATGATATGTTTTGGTTGTAATATATAGCAGGGGCTGGTATTATGCAGTGGAAGCATTGTATGAACTTATCATGTGATATATATTAGCTAGTGTAGTCCTTGTTATTCAGCCTGCAGTATATAATATGGGCTGTTGTTATGAAGTAGGAAATATTGTTAAGAACTCATGCTTATATAATGCATGTGTTACTGTTACAAGCAAGCATGTGCGCACGCCTCTGCTGGAAGCAATTAAGTGACAGAGGGTACGTACAACGTGTCTGTTGGATAGTAAAAACTTCGGATGCAATCTAAACGCTGCTAAATGTTACCAAAATTTGGTAGCATACATGTTGGCAGCAAAATGAATCCACCCAAAATATACGAAGAAAGCTACGTATGATTTGTCAAACGGACACCCGTCCACTCTGCCGCATGCAATGTAGGCCCAAGCACACTCCTGAACTTCTAGCGCACTGCATGCATGCAAGTGCATGGACATGTCTTGCTCCTTGCCCCCATGTTTTCTCTTTCCCTTCTTTTACATTTTAACCAAACTTTATAATTTTTTTCTAAAATATATATCTGATCTATGATTCGATTACAACATCTCATTCGTTGTAATTAAATTTTTATAACAAGATCTCACACAAATATATTTCGATGAATATATATGTGTTATAAAAAAATTAACTGTTGTTGCTCTATTTATAGAAAATTGTTTCAACGCTTGAAAATATTTCAAACTGACTCATGAAATGTTTCAGAGAAATACAACATATAAAAAAAACACTAACTACAACAATAACCACCGTTACACAAAACATTAACTCCTTACTACTAAAACATAAAAAAAATCATATGATACAAATATATTTGCAAATACTTGATTTTATTGAAATAATTTTATATCATGATTGAAACAATGAGATATAATTGTTGAAACATAAAACAAATATCTACTGAAACATAAAAAATACCACGTGCAACATTGCAGACGTCTATGTGAAACATTTGTAAATATTTATTTAAATATCCCAATAACATTTGTGCAACACTAATTTCTTTTAAAAAAAGTCATTCAAATATAGTCATGTGAGATCTTGTTGTGAAGATATAATTGTAACGAATCCAATTGTATAATTAGTTTCTAGTTTAGATAAATAGTTTCAGAGAAAAAGTAATTTGAATTTTCAGTCTATGTGAATAGGCTTGCTAAACCTGAGTGCATCCTGCCAAAATTTGGCAATATTAATAACTTGCCAAAATTTTGAACAGTGTCAAAATTTGGTAAGGTTTATTTTGGCTACAATCTGAACAGCCCAACAACCCAGACATATCATTTACAATTTTTTTTGTATTTTTAAAACTCAATATGCAAGCAATGTCAAATAATTATTTTCACATTATTTTTATATTATTTAAACATATACATCTGTCATTTTTATAATATATAACATGTATTTATCCACATATCCCGCAGCAAAACGCGAGTATCAACTAGTTACAAAACGATTGGACCACGTTCAAACTCACTCAAGATAAAGATTAAACCGTGAGTGATGACACATAAAACGAAAAAGTTTTATTTGATGATGAGTATTAATTATTTTAAACTTAAAAAATAGATTTATTTGATATTTTAAAATAATTTTTATATAAAAATTTTTCGTACAGAAATACTGTATAATATTTTAAAAAATATGCTAATGGATAGAATATGTATCTTAATCAGGGCCTATGTTTCATTAAAGCCAAAGGTTTCAAGCCGAGACAATAAATCGCTCGGGAAATCAGTCAAATTCAAAGAATTCACTTGTAGTTAACGGTTTTCACGAAAATCAGTATAACTGCCCGGGATAAAGAGTGGTTCGGTCTTGTAAACCCCGGTGTCAACTATACTGTCAAACGGCGCCCATTTTTTTGTCTTTCGGAAAATAACGGCGCCCCGCTTGTCCGAGACTCCGAGCTCCTCCAGCCTCCGGCGAGTCCCCAACCTCGATGCCCTCGCCTCCTCCTCCTCGCCGCCGATGAGGAAGTGCACCGGCGTGCTGCTCATCCTGGCCCTCGCCGTCCTCCTCCTCCTCTTCTCCCCGTCTCCCTCCACCGCGCCTCCGCCCGCCGCCGCCGCCGGCCCACCGGCCCACCTCCTCCCCTCCCTCCCGGGCCTCTCCCGCCTCTACCCGCCCCCGGCCAACTCCACCGCCCACCACTCCTGGCGCCTCCTCCGCCCCCTCCTCCTCCGCTCCGACGCACTCCCCGGCACCGCCGCTGGCGTCCTCGAGGCCGCCGACGCCTGGCGCAACCTCACCCTCGCCGTCGCTGCATCGGCATCGGCGGCTGGCGGCAAGGACGGGCGGCGCCAGGGAGACCTCGATGTGAGCTGCCGGGCGTCCGTGGAAGGGGATCTGGGCGCCGGAGGAGTCAAGATCCCGTGCGGGCTCGCGGAGGGCTCCGCGGTGACGGTGGTCGGGGTGCCCAAGGAGGGGGCGGCCTGGTTCCGGGTGGAGATGGTGGGGGGTGGCGGCGAGGTGGTGTTGTCCGTCAATGTGAGCTTGGGAGATGCCGAGATGGTGGTGGAGCAGAGCTCCTGGACGCGCGAGGAGGGGTGGGGGCAGTGGGAGCGGTGTCCTCCGGTTGCTGATACCGCTCGCAATAGCAGCTCACAGCTTAGGTGAACTTGCAAGCTTTTGCAGTTTTCTTGGGATTTAAGTCTCCTAATGTTTTCAGCTCAGGTTGCTGTTCATGTCTGATTAATTAAACTTGTGTATGGAAGCTAGCAATGCAGAATTTCTTGATGATCACAGTGTAGATGCTCCACTTTAGAAGTTTAGGTAATGCCGCATTGCGTACATAACCATAACACACAAAATACATAGGCAAGCTAGCAAGTGACTGGCCAGCATCAGGGTGTTAATAGATGCTTCAGATGTTGTTGTGGAATGTTGCAAGTTTATTATGACCAGCTTATAGTAGAGGTAGCTGGCTGGTGAGTGGTCAGCCAGTCACGATATTCTACTGCACTCCTGTAGAAGTCCTAGAAAACCGAGTGATAACTCTAAATTTTTAGTACTATGGTTTTAGTTAGCTTATTTAGTTGATTAAATACTTCTGTTATTTGTTAATAATCAATATTGAAGATTAATGGTTTTATGTGGTTTATATTTCAACAGAAAATTGATATTTTGTTTCTTGTTAGAGTTTTAGCTATTTATGGAGGATTGTGTGACTGTTCAGTATTTCTTTATTTGGTTTATCTTCAATACACCTCTTTTTAGAGAATTAAGTATTTTAAAGAAATGTGGTTATTAGTGGGAAATGATATATCAATGCGAATAGTGTTTGGTTTGATTAATTGCTTCCCTCTTTCAAAAACCAAACATCGTCTTTGTATCTATGAAGTTTAATCTACACAGATTTCATTATGAATTTACAGAAGTTCGTCATAATCTTCACTTAATTTAGTTAGTGATCTGATATTTTTGGATCATGTAGTTCTGCCTTGCGTCATTAAGAAAATATATCTCACATTATTGCTGGGCAGAAGTGTGTGGAAGCTGGAGCAGGAGAGAAAAGGCATTAAAGCGCTCTCCAGATTGATCTATCTGTTGAGAAAAAATGTTTGCCGCAAACTAAGAAATACTTAATATACTTCTTTTAATTTTTCCATTCTATACCTGTTTATAGCACTTATAGTAGTGCATGTTTGCTCTTGCCTTAAACCATCTGCTTTAAGAATCAGAAAGTCTTCTAAACAAGGAGTAGTTAAGCAAACCATAGAAATATTTGCACTTGGAATTTTAATGTGCTAGTTCAGTAATCGTAATAGTGTAATACTCTGATATTTAGCTCGTGATTACTGAAAGGTGCAACAAGCATATCATGATATTATGGCCTCCTTTATGTATGGTTCCATATCTATTTCTTTAAATAGTACATAATTTTTTACGGTATTTTAATTATGAAATGTCTTTCTTTTCCTTTATAGCTTCTTTTGGTAATGACAAAAGAATATTCCTTTTGCTGCGAGTTTGATCAGTCTAGTCGATGGACTTGTTCGTTGCAATCAGCAAGTGGGTGTCAGTGGCCTCCAGGGGAGGAACAATACAATGGCAAATGTCACTGCAAATGAGCATGAAAATGAGAATAGGCCAAAAGGACGTGCAAATTTTGGTGGCAGTTTTGCTATTATTGAAGGAGAGCCTTTTACAGCAACATTATGGGCTGGTCCAGAGGGGTTCCATATGACAGTAAATGGAAGGCATGAGACGTCATTTGCATACAGAGAGGTGAGGTTGTCTAAAATGACAAAACTACATTTTCTACGTGTATCGCATGATTGTGAAACCTGTTAGTTTTTGATAGAGGCTGGAGCCATGGTCTGTAGCAGAAGTTAAGGTTTCTGGTGATTTGGAGCTCCTGTCAGTCTTGGCTAATGGATTGCCAGTTTCAGAAGAGGTGGACATGGCTAGTGTTGAGCTTATGAAGGCCCCACCTCTTTCAAAGAAGCGAATGTTTCTGCTGATTGGTGTTTTCTCGACTGGAAACAACTTCAAGCGTCGGATGGCTTTGAGGCGAACATGGATGCAATATGAGGCTGTCCGTTCAGGAGAAGTAGCAGTACGGTTTTTTACTGGTCTTGTAAGTTTGCTCTATTCACCATGTGTATAATGACTACATTCTTACTTCTTTCTTTTGCACTGTTTCCTGTTCAATTACCTGTTTGATTGATTGAAAAGTATACCTTCTTAAGGACTAGTTAGTTTTTACAGCCATGCATTTTGATACTAGGATTGCAACTTAATTTCTTAGTAAGAACCGATTACCATTAGAAGAAAAAGATTAAGTGAAGGCTGAGAGGGATTGGATAAATTGGCGATTCACATTCCGTTGTATATCCTGAATAGTCTCGTATAGCCTTTACATCACCAGTGCAACTTGATCAGCTATTACAAAGAAAATTCAGAATGCCTAAAGAAAACCAAATGTGCAAAGCTGAACATTATAGCTGCTGTTTTTCCTTGGTTCTTCCTTGATTCATGACAGTTACAAAGCTTTAATCTGTACAGATATAGCATGCCATTCCTATAATGAATACCCTATCGATGATGAATTGAAGGAACAGTTCTCTTGAGTTTCATTTGCATTCATCAGTAACATGCTTCTGTCTGATTTTATACTTTAGTATGTCAGTCCTTTTGTTTGCATTACAAATGCTCATACATAGTTGGAGCACTCTCTTTTAGTTGTATCCCATATAATCAGCTATTGTCCTTATCCAATTCTTGTATAAGTTTGACATTGTAGTGATTGATTCAACCTTGCTAGATTGGATGATATAGTTAGTGCATTACTGCTCTTAGAATAAGACCCTTCTTTCCTACATACAATCTGACCTTTTTTATCAAAAGTGCTATCCATATGCAATTGTTTTAGATTTGAATTGTTGCTTCATTCTGTCACACTCACATCATAACGTTTTATCCCAAATGCAGCATAAGAATGAGCAAGTCAATATGGAAATATTGAAAGAAGCTCAGATGTATGGTGATATCCAATTTATGCCGTTTGTTGACTACTATACCTTGATAACTCTGAAGACAATTGCCATTTGCATGTTTGGGGTATGTATCCTCTTTCAGTTTTCAGCTTATAAGAACATATTCTGCCTCTCTACTTTGTAGACCATCATAACTAGATAGTCATGATTTTGTTGATAAATTATTTTTGAAGTATCTTGAAAGCATGTGTGCCTGGTCTTCTATTCCTTTTACTGTTTAGATGATTAAAAAACAATGCTTGGCCCTTTGTTTGCCACTCTGAGGAATGCAAGGCCACATATATATAGATGTCCATGCACAATGTTATCCATCTAAAATACTCTGATATTTGTGCAAGAAAATTATTAGAAGATGTGAATCTATTATTTTCATTGGAAGTTTGACTCTAGACGACTCAGATAGACTGAAGTTTTACTTGTTTTGCCAAATTGTGTTAAAAACTTTAGAGCCTTTATCTGAGTGTAGAATTGCAATATTAGTATCTCACATCTCTTCTCTATCAGATGCCGGAATTAGCTGTTTGAACACAATTCTCCCAACTTAAAAATAGTGATGGATTGTTTTCTCTGTGTAGATTTACTTGTTATATTTCATGACAATCTTTTTGTACCCATTGTGCGTTGTATTCATACCTATCCGTTTCATCGTTTCCTTGGCTCAGCAAGATACATTGTTTTTTAGCCCTCTGAACAAGTAGAATAACCTACCATGGTCGCTTGTGCAAATAATGCGATGTTGGAAAGGGAGCACAGAGTACAGTGCACTCGATTATAAATTACTCAACCCAGTTGAATGCTTGTTTGCTCCTGGCAGATATTAATCCTTTTGAAACTGTTTACTGTGTTGCCTGTGTGGCTTTGATGTCAACATATAGGATAAAGGGTGGTAGTTTTTTTTTGCAAACTATGCTATTTCTACTTTCTAGTATACGAATAGTGTGGCTTAACTATGTACTCCCTCCGTTTTTTAATATATGATACCGTTGACTTTTTGAGATACGTTTGACCATTCATCTTATTCAAAAAATTTATGCAATTATCATTTATTTTGTTGTGACTTGATTTTTCATCAAATGTTCTTTAAGCATGACTTAATTTTTTTATATTTGCATAAAATTTTTGAATAAGACGAATGGTCAAACGTTTGTCAAAAAGTCAACGGCATCATATATTAAAAAACGGAGGTAGTAGCTTTTAGCACTATCAGAGATTAGTCGAACTGTAATTTTTTTCTCAGCGCGTCTTTTGACATAACATCAAACTGAAGAGGTTGGGGCACAAGGCATTTCTGCATTGCTTGTTGTTGGAACAAGATAGAACTTTGCCATTATTTGCTTGTCAGACATTATTGTGTACATTAAGTAATCCGGAAACCTTCATGAATGTAGCACCTCACAAATCCCTAATATGAGCTATAGACCTATTATAGTAAATGTATGCGCATCCTAAACTTATATCTGCCTTTTGCCAATCTGCAGACCAAAGTTGTACCTGCAAAGTACATCATGAAAACAGATGATGATGCTTTTGTTAGGATTGATGAAGTCATCTCAAGCCTGACGAAGAGTGACCCCCATGGACTTCTGTATGGTCTTATTTCTTTCCAGTCTTCACCACACAGAAACAAGGATAGCAAATGGTTCATCAGTCCAAAGGTACTGTCTATTGCAATTATCATGTACCAAGATTTGTTTATTTAGGCAGCTTTTCTGACATATCATGTATGAGAAATGCAGGAATGGCCTGTTGAAGCATATCCACCATGGGCTCATGGCCCTGGATATATAGTCTCAAGGGACATTGCAAAGTTTATTGTTCATGGTCATCAAGAGCGAACTCTTCAGGTAACAGCACTTTCTAACAATACAATTGGACTTCTTTTTTAAAAAAAATTGTTAGGCATGCAGCTCTTAATCTGCTGCTTCATGTTTTTAATTGCATCAGTTATTCAAACTTGAAGATGTGGCAATGGGTATCTGGATACAACAGTACAAAAACAGTGGTCAGAAAGTAAATTATGTGAATGATGACCGCTTCTACAGCGAAGGATGCGACTCCGATTATGTGCTTGCCCACTATCAGAGCCCGAGGCTTATGATGTGCTTGTGGGAGAAGCTTCAAAAGGAGTATCAACCGGTATGTTGTGAATAGTTTCTGCATCAGCACCAACAATTGCGACAGGTACTGAAGTCTGAAGTTGTGATAGGCTAGTTTCTTCTTGTTGTACAATGTATTGCGACGATTGTTTTGTTCGATGGCATGTTTGTTGGGGGCTCAGGTGTAATACTTGTAACATTGTTAGGGATCAATAGGTTTGGTTTTGTAGAGGAAAATATTGATCCATGTATACGAAGTTACGAACTGGAAGACAAAAAAAATGCTTTACAATGGATCTCCAGCTGTTCTTGGTGATGCCATTCTGAAGTTGATGGCCAATCTGGCATGCAAATATGTGCACTAGACTTTTTTCGATCCCCAGCTCAGATGGCCAAGATTTTGGGAAGATAATTGGCTGTGCTTTGCAAGCTTAGCAATTTTATTCTGGGATGTCTACATACTGATCCAGGAACAATCGGCAACCATTGTTGATCTGTGGGACTGGTGGGTTGCACCTCTTAGAAGATGTGTTGGGGACTATTGTTTTCATCTGGCAATGTACGACCTCGAGGTAATTTCAGAGGTGTCCAGCTGGTCTACACTCAGAGGGTTCGTATCTCTAGTAACTACTCCAGTACTTACTAGAGATAACTTGGCCAAGAGAAGAGTGGATGATCATGTGTATTCTGTTGGGAGGATGAGAGCATCCATCACATCTCATCTCATCTCATCTCATCTAATGAAGTAAGAATGTTTATTTCTTTCCTCAGTGAGACACGTACACTCATATAGCATGAGCCTTTGGATTCAATGGGAACGGTTGGATTGATCTCATCTAATGAACTAACAATGTTTATTCCTTTCCTCAGTGAGACATGTATACTCATGTAGCATCTCATCTAATGAAGTAAGAATGTTTATTTCTTTCCACATTGAGACATGTACACTCATATAGCATGAGCTTTGAATTCAATGGGAACAGTTGGATTGATCTCATCTAATGAACTAACGATGTTTATTCCTTTCCTCAGTGAGACATGTATACTCATATAGCATGAGCCTTTGGATTCAACGAGAACGGTTGGATTTATTGGATTGATAGAGAACAGAAGAAGAGTCCAGAAACTTCCATTTTGGAAAGATCGATAGGGAAAGACATACATGGCACTTGTAAAATACTAATTAAGGTAACTTTGACTACGAAAAGGAAAAAAACCACATCAGCAACCCAAGAACTAATTATATACCTAACGGGTTTATTAGCGACTAAAATTTAATTTTTGATTAAAACATATACATATGTATCGTTAAAAGCCAATGCTAAAAAATGTGTTAAAAATATTAAAAAAAACATCTCCAAAATTAGGTTTTAAAAATTTTGCCAGAACAATGAGGATCAAAGATACAACACAATACAATTGTAATTGTAATAAGAGCTACTAATGACAAAGGAATGATCAACTATAATAACCCAAAATGCATCATTGTATTCTTTGCTCACCTAGCAGCATTTAAATATCTTTCATATACTGTGTAACAACATCTTAATTCTCAACATTATCACAGCCTATAACTCCTATGTCGTTTAGTACGGAATACCCGGCAAACCGGCAAAACTTAAATTGTACCAATTATAGCTATAATTACCCAAATAAATTTTAACATATATAATTATTATAAGTGATATTTAATGTTGTATAAAAAATAGTAATAGTCGTGTGAATGCCAGACTTAATTGGCTAGTATTGAGTCATCAGTGTGTAGTTAGTTACTCTAACAAATGTTGGGTGAGATATATGGGACTTTCTAAACTGTCTTGGGATATATCGGTGGGTTTGATTACTTTCTGAACTGTGCAGGAAGAGGAGCGATGTGGGGTTTTTCCGACAGAATCAAATCCGACCTATAATTTGAGGAAGTCAAAGTGATCTTTTTTTCCAGAGCCGTCGGTGGTCTGGGTATTGCTGATTTGAGAACAACAGGTTTCGCTTTACGCTTTTGCTAGCTCTGGCTTCAGCACTCAGGCCATCCTTGCTAGGCAGACCTGAAGGCCCCCCTCGAGCGGAGCGTCTCCGATATGTTTGTGGCGTCCACTTTTTTCGTGTTGGATGCCGGCGTGTCGACTCTTTTTTGGATGGACCAGTGGATTGAGGATCGCTTGGTGGTCTTATTGGCGCGGGACCTCCTCCTTGTCGTGCCCCTCGCGTCTCCGGGTTTCACGCACGGTCGCCTCTGCCCTCACTGACAACTCTTGGGTGAGGGACATCTGTGGCGCTCTCACGGTCCCGATCATCTCCCAATTCCTAGTGGTATGGAATGTTGTGCTTCCTATCCAGCTCTCTCCGAGCATGGAGGACCGTCTTGTCTGGCGTTAGACAAGCGACCGACCAACGTTACTTAGGTCGCTCGGTCTACCAGGCTTTCTTCCTTGGCCAACACTCCTTTGCTTGTGCCGATCTGCTTTAGCAGGCAAAAAGCGCTGTTAAATGCAAGCTTTTTCTCTGGCTTGCATTTCAGCAGCGTTGTTGGATGGTTGATATTCTGCAAAAGCGTGGTATTGATAGCCACTCGGTCTGTCCTTTTTGCGTCTAAGAACTTGAAACGGCGAACCACATCCTCCTTTACTATGTGTTCGCTCGCTAGGTCTGGCACCATGTGTTGTCTCCTCTTGGCTGGCCTGACCTCATATCTTCCCGTGGTTGCTTACTTCAGGT
Source organism: Oryza officinalis (assembly GCA_008326285.1). Lineage (NCBI taxonomy): Eukaryota > Viridiplantae > Streptophyta > Magnoliopsida > Poales > Poaceae > Oryza > Oryza officinalis. The sequence goes on along the minus strand of BDMV01000001.1, from coordinate 19,198,387 downwards.
CTGGTGGCCGACTTCGAGGGCCTGCCTGCCTGAGCATCTTCGCAAGGGCTTCAACTCCCTAGTCCTCCTGGTCTCCTAGCAATTGTGAAAGAAGCAGAACTCCAGGGTGTTCAATTACTCTCTCTCATCGGTTTCAGTGGTTCTGAAGTCCATCCTACAGGAAGACCGTCTGTGGTCATCTGCTGATGCCGCTGCTTTTAGGGCCTGTTGGAAGTGTAGTGGAGCTCCGCCACCACTTTTCCTCAACTTAGGAGCAATGTTCTTTCTGTAGGTTTTTTTTAATCTTAGTAGTCTTTTTGTTTCTTTCTTTTTTCCTTTGTCCTCAGGCAATAGCGTTTTGGCCGGTTGCGTTGTGTAACAAAAAACTCTGCCTCTTCTAATATATTAAAGTGCAATCCTTTTGCGTGTTCACGAAATAAGTGATCTTTTTTCCTATTCAAAGTCATAGCAGCAACTGTGCTCAGGTTTGGACCTGCTGGGCCTTCACCGACACAGTTACCGATTCGAACACCAAGGTGGCTCCTCCTATGGGGACATTTAACTATTTGTCACTATTGCATTTGCCACTTATTCGCCTATTGCATTTGGGTTTATAAATTGTCACTATTAAGATGCAGGTTCTTAACTTCGTCACTTTTGCCTACGTGATGTGCCAACGTGGCTTGCAATCCTAAAAAGCATAGTGGGACCCACAAGTCAGCATCTCCCCTTCACTTAATCTTCCTTCTCATCCTCCAGCTCGTCGACAGGGAGGAGCCCGCTCCCAGTGTGGTGTCTCCCTACCTCCCTCCGAGCCCGACACCAGCGAGCTCCCATGTGCACACCTTCCTTCGCAAGCTCCCTATCTTCCTCCAAGCCTGGCACCGGCAAGCTCCCGTGCGCACGATTTCCTCCGCGAGCTCCGTGTTGGTGAGCTCCATATGTAGCCACTAGAGAGTCTGTCCACGCGACCACCGCGAGGACCCCATTGACATGGGCGCCGCCCCGCGGCTGCCCCGGGAAAGAAGAAGGGTGACAGGCGTGCGACGGCCCTCTTCTCGGCGGTAGGCGGCCCTCCTCTTGGCGGCGACACGGGTGCTTGGTGACGGCGGGACCATGGGGCGACGGTGGACGAGCTCCTCGAGATCACCTGGGCCTCTCCGTCGCACGCCCGTGGCCAGCGTAGGCTCTTCATCGCCGCCACCGCCGGAGCCATCAATTGCCGAGGATCGATGAAGGGGAGGACAGCTGGACTGGCCGGAGCAACGGTGGCGACCGGCAGGGCTGCCCAAGCTAGAGGGAGAGAGGAATGGGAGAGTTGTGAGACCGATAAGTAGGTCCCACATTGATATTTACACTGGGTTGTCATATTGGTATGTCACGTGAGTAAAAGTGACAAATAGTTAAAAAACCACCACTTTAAAAGAAAAAAAAAGATATTTGGATAAGTGACAGACAAATAGTTAAATTACCCCGCCTATACGTGGCTCCGCCTATAAACCTGCCCCTTTTCGAAGCTGGAAAGGACATAACAACGCTGAAATCAATCCGTCCTGTAGTTAGGGTTTAGAATAAGGGTGATCCATATGGATGGAGAAATCCCCTTATGGAGAAATCCCCTCGGAGCGCCGGGGCGGCGACGTCGATTGGTCGGAACTTCCGGCGTACTTGCTCGTCTGCATATTCAGAACGCTGGAGATCCCAGACCTACTGAGCTCCGGCGCCGTCTGCAAATCATGGCACGACCACTACTCGTCGACGCGCCGGCTGGGCCTCTGCTCCAAGAACCAGGGCCCCTGCCTCATCTCCACCTCGCCGTCCGGCGTGGCCACCCTCCACCGCCTCTCCACCGGCAAGTTTCTCTACCGCATCCCGCTCCCGGACATGCCCCCCTCCGCCGACACCATCTCCGGCAACCCCTACCACCACCCGCTCCCCGGCGGCGCCCCCCTGCGCGACAGGTACGTCGTCGGCTCGTCGCACGGCTGGCTCGTCACCGCCGACGAGCTCTCCGAGCTCCACCTCCTCAACCCCATCACCGGCGCGCAGTTCCCCCTCCCGCCGCTCCGCTACCTGGCTCCGGTAAGGCTCCTATTCCGGAAAAACGACTTGACTACCTTTTACGGGCACTCCATCCGGGATATCACCCCGATGCGCCCCAAGCACAATTCTCGAGTGCCAATACTCAAATACGACGCCGCGGAGACTCGCCACCACCTCTACCAAAGAGCCGTGCTCTCCGGCGACCCTTCCTCCCAGGGGAGAAAATTCACTGTAGTTGTCATTCATAACCCGTGGAATCTGCTCTCCTTTGCTAGGCTTGGCGATGCCACCTGGACCTGGCTCGCCTTGCGCCCCGAGTGTTTGGGCTACCAGGACTGCTTCTTCAATGACGATGATGCCTTGCTCTACGCCGTTCGCAGTTGTGGTGAGATCCAAACCATTGATTTCAATGGCTCAGCTCCAGTGGTCAACAGCATTTGTCTCCCCTTGAAAGAATCTGTCTAGATGGGATCCTATCGTCCGCTTCCCACGATGCTTCACACAACACCCGCTCGTCCTACTACTAGAAAAACCCTCATATGGACCGGCTTATAGGTGCCGGTTTATTTAAAACCGGCACCTATTGACCTTTTTTCACCTCCCGCGAGATAAAAAATAGAAAACCGACACCTTTAACTTTTATAGGTACCGGTTTTTTTTAAAAACCAGCACCAATACTATTAGTATCGGTTTTTAAAAAGAACCGACACCTATGATATATTATAGGTACTGGTTTTATTAAAAAACCAGCACCTATAATATATATAGGTACCGGTTTTATTAAAAAACCGGCACCTAAGAATCGAGCCGAGCCGACGAGCCGATCCGGCGGGGCCCACCACACGAGAGGATAAGATCCTTTCCAGATCTCTCTCGCAGTCTCGCTGCGGTCCCTCTCTCTCGCGCGCGCTTTCTCGGTCCCTCTCTCTCTCGCTTTCTCTCTCTCACTCTCCGGCGTTGGGAGGGAAGGCGGCGACGGCGGATCCGGCGGTCTCTCTCTCCCCTCCGCCAGATCCGGCGGGAGGGGAGGCGACGACGGCCCGGCGGTCTCTCTCTCGTGCTCTCCATCAGTCCCACGTCGGCGGCCCGGTGGGAGAGGAGGCGACGGCGGCCCAGCGGCGCCGGCCACACTCTCTCCTCCACCAGATCTGGGGGAGGGAAGGTGGTGGGAGGGGAGGCGGCGAGGCCGAGGGGCGACGGCGGCCCGGCGGTCTCTCTCTCGTGCTCTCCATCAGTCCCGTGTCGGCGGCCCGGTGGGAGGGAAGGCAACGGCGGCCCAGCGGCGCCGGCCCAGCGGCTCCGGCGACACTCTCCCCTCCGCCAGATCTGGGGGAGGGAAGGTGGTGGGAGGGGAGGCGGCGAGGCCGAGGGGCGACTAGGGTTCCGGCGGCCGCGCGGGGCATCTTCGGCGACATCAAAGGTCAGTCCCCCCCATCGTCCTCCCTACTCCTCTCCCCTCTCCCTCGCAAATGTATGAATTTTTTTATCTGCAAATGTATGAATGTTGTTTGTGATTATCTTTGGCTTTGAGGCATCGGCTCGAATTGAGCCGAGCCAAGCCATCTTTTTTTTTGCGATTCATACACCTCAAAGGTGCCGGTTTTTGAACCGGCACCTTTGGCGATACTCATAGGTGCCGGAAGCTGGGTGCCAGTTGCAAATCCGGCACCTATGTGGGGTTGGCAACCGGCACCAAAAGGGTTTTGTGTAGTAGTGTCCGACTCCTGCTGCAAGGACCTAAAATAGGACATTTTGACGTGCTATTCTATGATTAAGCTAGCACATACAATAACAAGATAATATCACAATCAACATCACGAAAAAAACCTAACATTTATTAATAAAATGACAATATAGTCCTATGGCTATGTTTATATTTATTATGCCACGAAGGATCATTTACAATAAGATAGCAACGGAAATAAAATAAATGCGTAATACTTCATTTAACGTGCCACAGGGAGTCAACTGAAGTACATGGCCTAGTTCTTGTTTTCAATAGCAAACTCCTTAGGGAATAGCGGAATCTTTTTCTGGAGTTGGGAAAATTGCAAGGTGAGTACATCGAATGTTTAGGCTGTGTTTGGATGTTAGAGTTGGGAACTAATCCCTCTAGCACACAAAACGGAACGACTTATTAACACATGATTAATTAAGTATTAATCTATTTTTTTAAAAATGAATTAATATGATTTTTTAAAACAACTTTCTTATAGAAAATTTTTGCAAAAAACATACCATTTAATAGTTTGAAAAGCGTGCACGTGAAAAATGAGGCAGATGAGTTGGAAAAGATGGAAGAAGAACACAGCCTTAGCAAGTGCACAAAAATATGCATATGCACAAGTAACAAAGAAAGGCATCAGTTATTTTGCATAACACAATAATTGCAGCTATAAACAATTTATAAACAAATATGAAAAAACAATATTTATAAATAATGGACATTACCAACCAACCATCCACACAAGTCCATACAGCAATATTCATTAATCTACGCATAACTCATTCCTATTTTAGGTTTTCGCAAACTATCCCTTATTTAAAATTACCGAGTATGTCCATGACCGCGAACGCGGCTATTCGAATAGATTAGTTTAACACTCTGTGAAAGTTGTAAAACTTGACCCATAAGATACATTATCCTATTGATGGTCATGCTCAAATGTCACACTTCAGGTTATGTGCAGCCAAGGAGTCACTAACAAGGATTTTTAGAAAGTCCGTCTCAACATTGTCTCACCTTTCCCTCACATAGACAAGAAAGTACCCATAGCTAACTTTAATGATGTGAATAACAGTATGGATCCAATCATTGTTCCCATCATATATATATCAACAGGTGAACTCATTCCTTAACATGGTCCAATTTAATTGTATTAAGAATATGATGCTACCTAATGATAAAAAATATATACATTTATGTGTTTAGGAACGATCTACATATTTGGCAACATACAAGGAGTTGGAGACGTCACTCATGATGCAACAAGAATTAGAGATAAGTCTCCTACATTCTAAAATTCTATTCGGCCTCATGAGACATTGTTGACTTCAAACGGTCTCTAAATCCGCGTACGAGCTTTGTTTTAGGCTCATAAGTAGTACTTAATGAAAAGTCCTCAAAGTAGTCCTCTTTCCAACGGATCCGGCCTCATCTCCAAATTCCACCTAAGTTGCCTACAATTGAAAAACAAGGTGTTGCATCATATATCATGTGTCTTTGGGCTTGTAACTTCATCTGTAACGCCGACCCAAGTGGAGCCCAACATGAATTCGCCCCAACTTGGTGGAGCACAACCCTAGGTGCCTCTTGGTCATCCTCCCATCCCCTTAAATAGTTAGGTACCCTTCATGATTTTGTTTAGGTAGTGTTTTTGCTCTTTAGCTACACCTGGGTATTGATCGTGATCGATTAGATCGCCATTTGTATCTTTAGAACCTCTTTGCTATTAGTTCGTTACTTCATTATGTAGCAAATACAAGTTTGCTTCTTTGTATTTGTGAGTTTTTACCTATCTAGCAATATGAGTTGCTCAATCTATTTCTTGTTGTGTTCTTCGTTTGCGTTGCAGGAAATGTTCTTCGTGAACAGGTCAACCGAGTGTGCCATGGTTGATAATGACAAGGGCATGGTGTAGCGATTGCGGGTCCTGACCTCGGGTTTGTAACCACATCGTCAACATCAATCCCTGCCTCAAAACCATAGTTATCCCTCACCAAAAGATCAGGCTAATCAAAGCCACATCTTGTGGGACTCCCCGAAGTCTGCTCTAAGGGATGAGCGGCCCCGAGGTCTTTGGATGTCCCTAGGATCGTCGGGCCAGCTCGCACCGTAGGAGCGTGTTCTAGATCTCCATGCACTCGGGGTGCCCGAAGAGCAGCGACGCCCCTTCGGGCGACGTGGTGCAGGCCGTTGCATCATCCTCTAGAACTGCCTTCATCAGCAGTGTTAGCTCTGCCAGGTTCCAGTCATGCGCCTCCCCGAGGTGTGTCCGGGTCACATCATTGGCACCAGTGTACAGCCAGCACGGGCAGCTCTGCTTGTGCAGCGGAGCCAACCGTCAGCGGATGAAGTCCCTGGCCACAATGTAGGCATCAAGATCGGCAGCGATCAGCTCCATGATCCGGACCATCACTGCGTCAAAGCGTGGGTCCACCAGTGGCGCCTCTTCCTAGGTCCGAGCTTGGACGGCGGGCTGCTTGGGGAAAAGAAGACATCGGTGCGGGTCGACGCTGATGTACATCTGGTCCTCGCACCGGTTCACCCATTTGTTCTTTAGCGCGAATGGGAGAAATTCCATGCTCGGTCCCCCATGAAAGTGGATGCAGACCACCACCTCCAGGTCATCAAAGTTCTTTGTCCGCCCCATGATCCACAACGTGAAGAACCTATGGAATAGGGCCACCGACAACATGATTCGATGATTATCTCGCTTAGGTGTGCGAAGACGGCCAACACTACCACCGAGTTCGGCGCTAGGTGCACTATCTATAGCTGGAACTCCTCCAATACCTGCATGAAGAAGTTCGAGAACGGTGGCAGCAGCCCGGCCGCGGCATACAAGGTGAAGAACAACACCTCTCTAGGCTCCGACGGACACGACTACAACTCCTTGGGCTTCACCACGACCTTTAGACTCCATGGTGTGGCCATCGGCATCAGAGAAGTGGAGATATCAAAGAAGTGGAAAAGGCATGTTAGAATGAGTCAAGAACGCAAGAAAGATGGTGACGAACATGACCAAATGGCGTGTCCTTCCTCTCGGCCGGAAGAGGGTTGGAGGGAGAAAAATGGTTATGGAAGCTCTCTCCCCTAGCTTTCTCTGCACTGCAGTGGTATGGGAGAGTGGGAAGGCTAGCTAGAGGGCAATAGAAAGAGTTCGATAGACGCGTAGACCGTGTCCTGAGGCTGGTCTAGCATTCTCCCTTGTGTGCGCTGGGTTGGACGGAGGTCTGGGCGACCCTAGGTTACTGCCGAGTGGGTCCAGGTCGTGATAGACTAGTTAGGGGTGAGGATAATGGGTAGGAAACATCGATTTTAGTTGATTTTTGAGACTTTTAGAATTATCTCTCTCCTACTCCTTTTTTAATTCAGGCCTCATTCTTTTCTTATTAAGATTCAAATTTTACATTGCTTTCTGTTAGCACGCATTTCAAACCACTAAACAACGTATTTCGGACGAAAACTTTCTACATAAAAGTTGCTTTAAAATATCAAATATATCAATTTGTCAAGTTTATAATAATTAAAACTTAATTAATCATGTAATAATAGCTTTCTTGTTTTATATGCGCCAACTTAATCTTCATCTTCATCAGTTTCATCTTCATCTTTGTCTTTGTCAGTTGAATAAGTTACAAGGATGGTAAAAAGTGGTGGATTTGTGTGGTGATAGACCAAGGAATCTATTTTTTCATTTTCAAAGTTGCATTCAAAAATTCAATTTATTTTAATCCCAAAAAAATAAAGAAAAGATGCTAGGCTATTTTAGGAGGTCAAAACTAGTGATATAAATTCAGAAAGAAATATATTAATTAATGATAAATAATGTAGTATTTGAATAAATTATAAAACCTATACCTTTATGTTCAATTTTATGCATGTCTGGAAGTTGCTTCATTTTGCCGATTAGGGTTTTTCAATTTTCATTTGTATGAAGAAGCTAATGTAAAAATATTAAATATGCAACCTACAAATTTGTAGAGACAAGTAATCATAATTACCTTGCAACAAAACTAGAGTTGTGACAATGCATTTCCATCCGTTTGAAAATATTATGCATTCTTGTTTTTCTTGCGAAGTTAACATTTAAAATTTTTGACTAATAATCAAACTAAAAATATATTTAGGGTCATGCATGTAGTATCACTACATTTGTATTTGAAAATAGTTTTATATGATGTTAACGTTGTGGTTGTTGATAATATATCATAAAAGAAATTAATGATCAAACTATAATATCGGAGGTCGTGTATAGAAATCTAATACACCTTAGATTTTCCAAACTTTCCAAACGAAGGGAGTACAGCACGTACATATATTTTGGGTGACTTGTGACACACGGCCGCTTATAGATACATACCAGTAGTAAAATACGAAATATGTTTTGTGTTTTTTGGCGCTTAGATAGAAAATTCAAAAGCCAATCATCCATATCAATAGGTATACCCATTAGAGATGTGAGTTTTGATCTGTCACTGTCACAGATGTAAGTCGTTATTTTGTGGACCGATGAAATTGGGCTGGTTGGATCTTCAGCATGGCAGTGTTATGAACACAAGCCCAAGAAAATTGCTGTTGGAATATGACATAATGAGAGAAGTCTATTGTTCTCTTGGATGGTTGTGAAAGAAGGGTAGGGATCACAATTGATTTGTGAGGGCAGCCTCTTTCCAGGGTCTCAGTGGTCTACATGGACCAACAGCATATCCTCTACTGGATTAGGTATGAGCTGTGAGCCAGCAACTTCACTCTCCTCTCTCTCCACTGCAAGAAATAATTTATGCACTGTACACTCTTGCAAGTTTCAACAGAAGATAGTAAAGAGCAGGATTCCAATAATGTAAATCCAGCATTTTGGTTTACATTAAAAAGAAAGAAGAGAAAGAGAGTAAACATTAACAAGCACATTAATGATTTATCTGTATTTTTCTATAAAAAATCATACCAAATTACTTGTGATAGTCAGGTCAACCTTAGCGCTAACATTTTCTCCTCAAGAGGCCAAAATTTTCTAATGATTCATAGGTCGATAAATGATAAACAAGGAGTAAACAACAGTGAAGCCACCAACTCTTCAAACGACGATTAAAGATAGCCAAAAGTCACAATTATCAGAGAGATCATTGGAGATTTTCTTTATATAGTTGGAATAAATTACTACAATATCTTACTTTTATTTTATTGTTGGTTGGTGAGAGAGCGAGCCCATCCTTCCCTTCTGCATCGTACGGCCCACGATCTCTCAATTGGAAAACCCTATCTGCTCGGGCCCCACCCCGCAGCCGCAGCACTCGCATCCATTTTCGCTTCCTCTCCTCTCCTCTTCTCTCCTCTTCTCCTCACCTTTTTCTTGGAGCAAAAGAAGAAGAAAAAAATTAATCCAAGAACACCACAAGGAGCCCGAAGCGGAGAGATAGAGATGGCGCTCGCGATCCTGGCGAGGAGGCGGGCGGCGGAGGCGCTGCTGCGGCGGCCGCAGGCGCCGCTGGGAGCGGCGGGCGCGTCGGCGCTGAGGGCGTCGTACGCGGCGGCGGCGGCGGCGGGGGAGGAGAGCGACGTGGTGGTGGTGGGCGGCGGGCCGGGGGGTTACGTGGCGGCGATCAAGGCCGCGCAGCTCGGGCTCAAGACCACCTGCATCGAGAAGAGGGGCACCCTCGGCGGAACCTGCCTCAACGTCGGCTGCATCCCCTCCAAGGTGACGACGATGCCCCCCGTCTCCCCCCCTTCTCGATCTCTCCTTTTTGCCCTTGCGGTTTTGGTTGAGGTGGATGCGCTTTTAGATCTGCGTTTGCGTCGTTGTTTCGGGTTGATTCAGGACATGTTTTGGTTGGGCGAGTTGATGCGATGAGCGTCGAAATTCTGGTCATGCAGAGGATACGCTTAATTTGAGGGACGGTTTGCGCTGTGTAGCTAGATTTGAGTTCCCTTGTTAATATTTTGGCATGAATGGTCTGCAGATGTGTGTGTTTATGATATAGTTTGGTGTTTCAAATTTACAGTCAAGCATTTGAATTATTGAGGAACAATTATGCCTTTTGTGCAACATGCTTCATTATTGTAGGCTACCCGTCGTCCTTTTGAAATTTCATGGAAACTGTGCCCGAATGTCTTTTAAATTCTGCAAACTCGATGGTTGGGTGGTTACCATCCATCCGATGGACAAAACAATCTTAGGCCCTGTTTAAATCCCACGCCAAATTTTTACACCCTGTCACATCGAACATTTGAACGTCTGCATGAAGTATTAAATGTGGGTGAAAAAAATAACTAATTGCACAGTTTGCGACTTTTGTGAGACGAATCTTTTGAGCCTAGTTTCGCAATGATTTGACAATGTGATGCTACAGTAAACATTTGCTAATGATGAATTAATTAGGCTTAATAAATTCGTCTCGCGGTTTACAAACAGATTCTGTAATTTGTTTTGTTATTAGTCTATGTTTAATACTTCAAATGTGTGTCCGTATATCCGATGTGACCCGCCAAATTTTTACACCCCTGGATCTAAACGCCGCCTTAAATTGATGTCACAGCATCATTCTAAGCATTATTTAATTTATTTGTTTTTGTTCGATTAACTGGTGTAAATATATAGGATTAACACAAATGATGTGTTATTGTTCAACAGATCGTTACTAATCAACAGGTGCTACATATTTCGTTTTCACATGGTGGCACCAGTCATTACTGTGTTTGAACTTTTCTTCTGGGCATCATTTTGGACTTTGAGGCCACGGGCTATTGAACTGTAGCTTGGTTGCACCGAGGTGTCATTGTCATGATGCGTTGTACCGTAGTTATATTGCTTCCAGTTAACAGTTAGTTTCTTAAAAGTTTCTTAACTGTCCTTTTTCTTGTTACTGTTTTTGCTATGCGCGAGACTATCCCTTGCACACATATTGTGCTATACTACTACTGTCCAGATTTTTAGTACTAGGAAATGTCCAGATTCGTAGTACTAGGAAATATCACATCCTGTAATTGACTAACTTATTTCGGGATGGAGGGACTACTAACTTTTGAGCTTTTAACAGTTCTGCGCCTTTGACCTTTTCTACCATATGTGTATGAGATTTTGCACTTGGTTAAATTACTATTCACTTAGAGAGCTATTATTTGTTTGTTTGCAATGAATCCAAGTGGATCTAAGTTCACCTGTCTTACATTGCAATATAGTGTATCATAAATAGTGAAATCAGACAAGGGATTGTGTAGTTCTTTTGGCACCAGAATACTGTTCCTGTGCTAAAAGTTGTTGATCTCTCACTTGCACCAGGAACTAAGCAAACTTATCCCATCCTCCATATAGTTTCCATTATTTGGTTTGGGCTCTTTCAATGATTTTTTTTGGGTACATTGAAACTAGATGCATGTTTTATTTTTATACATACGTGCTGAGCATCTTCATGTTTGACTAAACATCTTGCTTCTTACAGCTCAATATAAGAGTTATGCTGTCCTTGGACCGTTCTCCATGTAGAGGAATATTTTCTTTTTTTGGATATAAGATGAACACTTTCATCAAAGATCTAAACTAATCATTATAGTTCTTTTATATGCTTTACTGCAGATACATAAGTACATAACTATTCACATTGGTGACCTGTTTTGATAGATGTGCTTTATTGGGAACACTTCTAACTTCCACCCATGCTTCTAATCTCCAGGCTCTGTTGCACTCATCTCATATGTACCATGAAGCAAAAAGTTCCTTTGCACACCATGGAGTGAAATTTTCCAATCTGGAGGTAGACCTCCCAGCTATGATGGCGCAGAAAGACAAGGCTGTGGCAGGCCTGACTAAGGGGATTGAAGGTCTCTTCAAGAAGAACAAAGTGACATATGTCAAAGGCTTTGGGAAACTTGCTTCCCCCTCAGAGGTGTCTGTTGATCTGAGTGATGGTGGCAGCACAGTTGTCAAAGGGAAAAACATAATCATTGCTACAGGATCTGATGTAAAATCACTCCCTGGAGTTACAATTGATGAGAAGAAAATCGTCTCATCTACTGGGGCCTTGTGCTTGTCAGAGATTCCAAAGAAATTGGTGGTTATTGGAGCAGGTTACATTGGTCTGGAGATGGGTTCGGTCTGGAACCGCCTTGGTTCAGAGGTCACTGTTGTTGAATTTGCGCCAGATATAGTTCCATCAATGGATGGTGAAGTCAGGAAGCAGTTCCAGCGCATGTTGGAGAAGCAGAAGATGAAGTTCATGCTCAAGACAAAGGTAGTTGGGGTTGATACCTCCGGAGATGGTGTGAAGCTAACACTTGAACCTGCAGCTGGAGGTGAGCAGAGTGTCATTGAAGCTGATATTGTATTGGTCTCTGCTGGCAGAGTCCCATATACTGCTGGTATTGGGTTGGAAAGTGTTGGTGTTGAGACAGACAAAGCTGGCAGGATCCTCGTGGATAAGCGCTTCATGACTAACGTCAAAGGAGTCTATGCAATTGGGGATGCCATCCCTGGGCCCATGCTTGCCCACAAAGCTGAAGAGGATGGTGTTGCCTGTGTTGAGTTCATTGCTGGCAAGGAGGGACACGTCGACTATGACACAGTGCCTGGTGTGGTCTATACGCACCCAGAGGTCGCATCTGTTGGAAAGACTGAGGAGCAGGTGAAAGCTTTAGGAATTCCCTATCGAGTTGGAAAATTTCCACTGTTGGCAAACAGCCGTGCGAAGGCCATCGACGATGCTGAGGGCTTGGTGAAGGTGGTGGCTGAGAAGGAAACTGACAAGATTCTGGGCGTGCATATCATGGCTCCCGCTGCTGGAGAGATAATACACGAGGCTGTCCTTGCTTTGCAGTATGGAGCATCGAGTGAGGATGTAGCTCGTACATGCCACGCTCATCCCACCGTGAGCGAAGCCTTGAAGGAGGCCTGCCTGCAAACCTTCACAAAGGCGATTCACATTTAAGTTCTGTTTTGCTTTTAACATCCAAACTAGCTTCACAAATTCCAAAATTTTGTAATAATTTTGGATATATGGGATCAAAAAGCCACCGTCTGTCATTTTACTCTCGTTCGTGATGCTGTGAATTGACACTTGTTGCCACAGCCAATAGTATATGCTATTGATTCCATTCCCATAGCTGCTATACATCATTCTCTTAAGATATAAAGCTGGATGTGTCATTTTGGTGTACCGAGAAAAAGTGGAAAAAACATGCTGGAGTGATGCACAGTAGTACGGATTCATCGTCTGCTTTCTTCCATAGATTGTTGCCAAGCCATTATCTGCTGTATCTACATGTCTTTCTTTTCCTCCGTTGCATCATTTGATCATGCACCCCTGTGCGTGGATCTGATTGTTTTTTCTTGTGCATTGTGTGATGACGTGAGTTTCAGTTTATACTGGAAATATAGGCGTCCGGTTAGCTAAAAGAAGATAGCAGAGATGATGCATCAGGCGACGGCTATTGCCTGAACGACATTAGACAGCATAGCAGGAAAACAACCACAGCAGACCACACTGATAAAACCGAGAAACTGGAATCCGATGAAAGACAAGCCGTGCATTTTCTTTGGTATAAGCATTTTAGAAATCCGAAGATTTAGTCCCTTCTCAAATATACCAGAACTGCCCTGCAAACATGCATTTGTATTGCAAAGAGGACTGAGCACAATTTATCTCAGACAAAGGATGAATTGACTTGCCATACTACCTAAGTTTCATGTTCGATGCTTGTACATTTCATTGATTATAATGACCAAATAGAATGGTCAACAATATGATTTTTATCCAAATTTTATTTCCCACAGCAGTCAAACTCTTGTAATTCCCTTTGGATGCATTTTCCCCACCGCATCTAGGGTGGTATTACATTAGGTGGATTTACATACATCAACTGTGATCTTCGTCAGGCTTCACTTAAATGAGGCTAAAATCCTTAGAAATGAGTATTGGAATGCAAAATGATGGATGCTCGTCAAGGTTGAGGGATCTTGCTATAGCGTTCCTTCGCAAACGTCGCGAAACGTTCTAAACCTTGCATAAGTAGCCCTTCCAGAAATGGCTTCAGTGCCTGTTATGGTAATTAATTATATAAACTAATGCATTGGAAACAATGAACTACTGGATTATAGCAATATTTGAAGTCTTAACATATGAGCATATGCAACTTACTGACGCAACAGGGGCCAAAATTTCAGGAACTTCGTAAGCCACTGTCAACTGCAGACAGTAACAAAAGCTCATGTTGTGAAGAAATTAACCAAGTTAAAATTAAACAAGGGGTGTCACAGATTCACATGGCTGAATTCTCACTTGTACTCTGCAAGAGGATGAGCTTTTAGGAAAGAAACGAACAGCACCCCTGCAACAAGTAAAGTATTGGTTACCTTAACTTTCAAGGGTTATAAAAATTCAATCAACTGGCATATTGGATTATGAAAAAAAAATACTGCAGCAAACCCATCTGGTAGAGAGAAAGGTACTGATGAGAAACTGATATATAGATAGGGCTAAGTTAAAAAAAATAATATGTATTTGTCATTTGTGGAATATATACTACTCCCTCCATACAAAAGTCTAAGACTTATTTCTTTTGTCACCAAGACCAAAGAAAAATTAACTTACCTGCATGTAACAAAGACCAAGGACATGCAACCAATGAGTATTAAGATGTCTGCTTGGTTTCTGGTCAATAATTTATTTTAGCATTGAAGACTACAAATATGCCTAACTCATTTGGAAAAATTAGAAAATGAAATAAGTCTTAGACTTTTGGATGGAGGGATCAATTTGGAAGACACTGATGACAAATTGATATATAAATAGGATTAATATATAAATAGGAATAAGTTAAATGAAAATAATAAGGATTTGTGTAATATATACCTATTTTGAAGACCTTCAAGAGACCGCCAATGGATCTTTTGGTTTTTAGTAGGCTGGTACCAAGAAGAAAGTAAGAATTTAAAAAGCATAGTTTACTGCAGCTTTGTCATAATTCATAACAGGTACTTACTGTCATGTTTCGAGCTAGCCACGAAAATTCTACATCTCGACCAAGTATCTCATACTTCAAAGTCCAACGTGATTGATCTGGTTTATCTTCAAGGATCTGTAATAATTGTATGCATGCGATGCATGTGTGTCAGTGTTAAAACTGAAAGAAAGTGGCACAGACTAATATATAAGCAAAATCAAGTTAATGCAAAATCCTATAAGTTTAGCTACAACTAATGCTAATGTTACTGTTAGTGAATGATGGTTTGCTCTACAGCAACAAGGAAATGCAGAAAACAACTGAAGTAGTTCTACTAATATGACCAAGAAAGAGAAGGTTCTATAGTCATAAAGTGTGGAGTTTGTAGGACATGTAAGGTAAAATTATAGTTTACAAGTTGCGTTCACACCAAGGTAATCTGGACATGGTTAAAAAGTGGAAAGGTATTTTATTTTGCCTAAAATTGGTATACTTTAACAGATTTTTGTTATCACAGTTACAACTAAGGTTCTTGTAGAACTTATGTAGAAGGAAACAAGATCTATCAAATTGTGCACTCATGTTATGGTGTTACCTTTTTAAGATGTCAGTTATCGATCTTTTTTTTTTCCATCACATCTTATATAACTTGTTGATTGTGGCCTATACAGTAAAAACAAACATAGGTCCCATTGCGACAGATTTTCAACATAAAGATGTCCTATACAGAGATTTATTGTTTGGGCTATTGGACTGAAAGAGATATCACCATGAGAACAACTGATCAGATAAGCATCATTGATTTTATTTTTTAGCGAACACGATAATCATCATTGATGAATTGATGACAGAAAGAATTCTGTCCAACTACCATTGGAAAAGCATGCAAGTCCTAAAGGGCATAAGTACCAATAACGGATAAAACTTTGTGTTATTCCGTGGTTACTTGAATCAGTTAAATTCTTGGTCTTATTTTTTTTAAAAAAAACTTTTCAGTTAAATACAAATAGGCAACCTATCGTTGTTTGATACTCACTTTTCATCGAGAAATCAGAATGCTGTATAGGTTAACTAAACTAATGGAACATAAGATATCCTGTTTGTATTCGCCTTATGAAATAAAGCTAATGTTTTATTGTTCCTTGTTGTTTAGATACTCATAACTCAGAGAAAGAAAGCATCATTGTTCATTTTCCATGGCAACGTAATGGTAAATGTTTGCTGGCCACCAACCAAAGCATGCTAATGAAGAAAAATGGGAAGAAATATATTTTGAGCAAAGCTTAACAGGCACCTTGACAGATGAGATAAATGGCATCCATTGAGGAATGGTCTCACGTTCTGAGTAACACTGATAAGCCACTGAACAGGGAACATCGACTTCAATCTCGGTACTATATCCATGACAATGTTCAATCATTAATTAATAATGTAGAAAATATGAAAATTGTAGGAAAACGAACAAATCTCTGTTGAACAGCTATTGCAATTAAATTCAGAAATAAGGTTATTTTAGACTAATTTCCTAGTCAACACCCACTGCCCAAATGCCTGAAAGAATAAAGCATGGTTTTACTTATTTTGGAGGACCTCAGCATACACATATAAAATACGGTAGAGAATCAGATATTTAAAATTGTGGTCGGATTTAACATGGGTACATATATTTTTGAATATTTGCTAGTGCAATTATAACAAGGAATTTTGCGTTCAGCCGAGGTCATATTGCAATTGGCCAAAAGCCCATAGTAAAGAGCTTGTCTCAGAGTCATGATAAAACAATTTTCCCTCAAACACATGGCCATACAGTTTTAGACTTAGCATACATGATATGCCCATGACTACAAAATAGCCTTATCCAAAAAAAAAAGGAACTCCTCATAAGGCTGCCTAGAAATGAGATATTCCTATCTCATGAATCATGATTCCACAAGGCACCATTGGCCATTGCTGTCACCATGGAAATAGCCTTATTAATATTAATTCTACTATATATTTCATCCTAATAACAATCTTAGCACAAACCTAAGATTAATCCAACACCAAGAAGCCAAACCCCTCTTCAAATTTTGCTTTCTCATGACATCAATCAGGAAGCAGAATAAGCCTAATCAGCTACCGAGAATAATCGAGATAAAATAATTGTTTTTCCCAAGTCTTGAACACCAACGTTGACATGGCAATGGGATGCAGGAAATGAGCCCAATCAAGGAGACGGGAGAAAGGCAGGAGCACACTCACATACCTGCACTCCTGCCACTCCATGGCCACAGGGGAGAAGAGCGCAGGTCTCGACATGGGCTTGGCTCTTGCCCTGCTGCTGCTGATTCTTACCTTCCCCTCCCCTCTCCTCCTCCTCATCCACCATCTGCTTCTGCTGCTGCTGATAAAGAAGACACCGCCGCTGCTCTGCGACGGCCTCAGCCTCAACGACGGCGACGAGGTGGCGAAGGCGTCGAGGCTTGCCCTCCCCGTCGCGGCAGGGCGGTAGCAGCAGGCAGCTCCTGCGGCCATGGCGGCTGTTCTTGCTGCTCTCCCTGGTGGCCTCGTGTGTGCCTGGTTGTCACTTGTATGGTTCTGCAACTGCTGCTTCTTGGTGACCACAAGAATATACTAGTAGTACATTTTTTAGCACAAGCGTGCTGGGGTTGCTCAGCCTTAGTTTTCAGACAGCAATTGTGTCGACAGCCTTAGTCAAAGAAATTATTTTTTTTCTTTGAGATGCAAAACAAAGTTCTTGATTAAAATACTCCATACATTTCAAAATATAGCTATAGTTAGCATTCAAATTTTAGCTACCTTTAGCATTCAAATTTGGTTTCAAAATATAGCTACCTCTCCACCAATCACAATCAACTCTCATTTTGTTTCTCCACATACTCTATCTCAGACCAATTACAATCATTATCATTTGATTTCTTCACTTATTTCTCCAATCTCAAGTAATCACAACCATTTTTCATTTAATTTCACCTTTAACCTTAATTCCTCCAGAAAATTCTAAGTTATATTTTGGGACAGATTATACCTCTTAACCTCATCTGTGTAGAGTAGGCCACACTTGAGAGACCAAATATGGACCTTTTCCTCCATAAATGTTCTCTAACCTAGCTACTCCAGAAATGACTGCCCATGCCCAGACTGGCATACATACATACATGAAATGAATATAGGCAGTATCAATGTGCACATCATCTTCTTCATTCACATTAATCAACAGATTGAAACAGAAGAGAAGGCATAGACAAAATGATGTCCCCATGATCATCTCAAAAGAATGTCTACAAGGAGCTGCAAGATGATGGTACATTTTCCCATTTTTTTTCAGCCCTACACACCATCCTCTCGCGTATCTGACTTCCGCTTTGACATCATGGACAGCCGTGCATCCCTCTCACGCTCGAACTCCCTGTAATCAGCTCTCTGCAAGAACGACACCTTGTCCAGGTATTTGTTCGAGCTCTTCTTGTACTGATCCAGCTCCTCCTCCATGCCCTTGTTCTCTTCCTTGAACTCTCCCCAGTCTTTCTTCGTCTTGTCCAAGACGCTCAGCTTCTGCTTCTTCTTTATCTGCTCAAGAATGTGGTCGAGAGCAGACGGGGCGACGCCAGCAGCCTTGGCCTTCTCTATCGCTTCTCTTGAATCGGTGTCCACCAGTTTCTTGATCTCGATATCCTTGCCAGCAAAGTCCCTAACCTCCGTAATCTGTTTGAACATATAAAAGTACTACGTTAGCAGTTTGCAAAGTCCCTAACCTCCGTGATCTGTTCGAGAATATAAAAGTACTACGTTAGCAGTTTGTGGAAAAGCGTGTAACGTAATGGTGGAGCACCGAGCACAAGGTTGTGGAGGCAAAACCAAAGATGTGTGGTTCCTCTTACTAATCTTGTTTTCAAATTGTTAAAAGTTTCTCTCTACATAAAACTTTTGTGGGTTGGATTACCAGGGAGAGATCAAACAGTCACAACTATGTGCTTTTTCAAATTTATGGGTGTACCAGTATGGTGGTTTCTAACATCTTAAGCTAGTTATTAGACTCAAAAAAACTAATACGAGTAATATAAACTGTATGTTTGAAAGGATGGACAGAGCAAAGCCAGAAGACATCCAAATCCACACATACTGCCATGTGCCGTTACATTTTCTTGAAAGAAATTTGTACCAAAACATTATCCTATACAACCATAAGAAGTGAGAGTTGGATGTTGGCATCGGGTTTACCTCCACTTTCCCTCTTCCAGCTGCAGCAGAAGCAGCATCTCTGACAGCTGCAAGAGCACTTGCTGCAAGTTTTTTGGCATCCTCACTTGTTTCTTGTTGTGCCTGCTTTTGGCCATTTTTGGAGACTTGATCATTTGCGGAAGCCTTACTTGGTGAAAGTCCCAGAACACTCATCCAGTTCTACATATATTTATTCATTCAAAAGATTAGTCATAAAGCCAAAAATAAATAAATTTATACATCACATGTGAAAATAAACTTCCTGCTAAGTTTAATAGCATAAAGATTACTCACATTTGCCGCTTTACTTTTCTTTTCTTTAGCAGGTGTGCTGAGCTTATTCATTACAGGTTTGGGCATTTTAGCTGGCATTCCACTGTTCATTTTCTTCCAGATATCCTCAACACGTGATTTCGTGTCTGACCAAAAACAATGAAGCCTCAGGTATTGAACTAAAGCAGTGGTTAAAGTAACAGGAATTACCAATTCTTCAAACAGGCCCATGTGTATAATATACCACATGTTATACTATGATGCTGTAAAAAAACAAACACATACAATCTTTATCACAAAGCTCATCAACATATGACATATTCAAAAAACTAGCTTCTGACTTGTGAGTTACTCTCACCTGCAGGCCCTACACTAACACATGTAAACAGAACAACAAGATTAATTCAAAATAAATTCACTGTTTATTTATCTTCCAGTTATCCTCAATCAGTCAGCCTGCCTTTTCAAAATCCAAAAGTATTTGGCGATAGTCAACAACAGAACAAATCTCCAGCTACAAATTATCCATCAACAAATATGAGATTTACTAGAAAAAGTGACAGAAATCACACACAGTCCACATAATATTGCATGAGTTACCAAATATGCAGGGAAACTATAACATGCAGCTTGACTATGGACTTGTACTCTTATACATAACAATTTAATGTTCTTGTCACAAATATCTAAAACTTAACTTCTGATTTGGAACAAACAGAAGGACCAGTAAAACATGGGGTTGAAGGAACTGTATACACACCAACTTCAGTAGACTTCTGCTGTGAACTTTCAGCGCTTCCTGAAGCTGGCAGTGGTTCATCCAAAATCACATCTTTGTCCCCTGCCATTGGCACATAAAGGACCAGACTTAAATTCATGAAATAATGATAGTCAAACAGCCACAATATGGAAAAATTGCATTTTTATTAGGGATTGAGTTCTGGCATTTTTCTTTACCAGAATAGCGACCAGGAAATTAAAATAAATGAAAGAAAGAAGATTAACCCTCCAACATTTCATTCTCATCAACACACTCACTTAAATGGTAAATGTAGAACAGTATCCAAAAGAATGTTATATGCAACTGACTTGATTATGATCCTTATTAAGACAAAAGAAAACTAATATCACATAACAGGTGTTAAAAAGAAAACTAACATCACATAACTGGGATGTTTAAAATAAAACAACACCTCTACATTGAAAAGATCAACAGCTAAGGAAATGCATGTTTCAAAAAAAATTGAGCGGTCAATGGCTCCTTGCTATATGCATGACTGGTATATACGGCCAGAAACTAACAAAGCAGATGAGCCCTTGAATGAAAGATTCAAAACATCTTAACATTCAAACTGCCGCATATTCCTAGCATTCCACATCCAAAAAAGCTCTTGAATCCGCATGAGTAAAACTGAAACTTATCCTACGAATGCTCCACTATCTGTATCCGAGTTCAGTTATCAAATGCAAGATGACTAATAAGAAAATTGCCGAATTGGGAAAAAATGTGTTACTTCAGAATTAAGGATGCAGGATGCATGCTTAAGCAAACATTTTATCCCGTCAACGGATAAATCTTGCTTGCAAAGCCTTACATGCAACTTATCCAATGCCCTCACCAAGCCAAGGGGGAGAAAAAAAAATCAAAGCACAGTATCATTATCAAGAACCGCCACACCACAGCGAACAGGGCGCATCATTCGAGCTACACGAAACCAATCACACGCAGTAACCTTATCAAGATATCCACACGAAATATCATAATCAATGCTCAAATCTCCCAATGAACACGCTTTACTCTCCCATTGACTTTAATCCCATATGTAACCAACTAACAAACCATCCAAGATTTGGGGTCGCTCCGTACCTGAGCTGCCCATGTCGCCGGAGGAGCTCCCCGACGCCATCCTCGACGCGGTCTATCCTATCCCGCCCCCCCGCCGGCGGTGGTTGGTGGTCGGGCTGCGGCTGCACGCGGCGGCGGAAGCGGACGGAGAGACGTCGCGTCGGCGTAAGGAGAGCGAGAGAGAGAGAAAGAGAAAGAGAAAGTGAATTAGGGGGAGAAGAGAAGAGCACGCGACGCGGCCCAATAACAAAAAAGCCCATAAGGCGGCCCATCTACCACTAGGGGAGTAATACCCACCGTCCGATCAAAACTCTCACGGATCCAACGGCGCAGGATGCATCGCCTCAGCTATATAAGAATCACCTCTCTCATTTCACCTAAACCCTAGCCGTCCACACCCCACCACCACCGCCACCGCCTCCGCCCCGCCGCCGCGGGAGAAACCACAGGTAAGGGTAAGCGCGCCGCCGCTGCGGCCGCCGGAGGAAAAGAGGCCGGCCAAGATGCAGATCTTCGTGAAGACCCTGACGGGGAAGACCATCACGCTGGAGGTGGAGTCCTCGGACACCATCGACAACGTGAAGGCCAAGATCCAGGACAAGGAGGGGATTCCCCCCGACCAGCAGCGGCTCATCTTCGCCGGCAAGCAGCTCGAGGACGGGCGCACCCTCGCCGACTACAACATCCAGAAGGAGTCGACCCTCCACCTGGTGCTCCGCCTCCGCGGCGGCGCCAAGAAGCGCAAGAAGAAGACGTACACCAAGCCCAAGAAGCAAAAGCACAAGCACAAGAAGGTGAAGCTCGCCGTGCTTCAGTTCTACAAGGTGGACGACGCCACCGGCAAGGTCACCCGCCTCCGCAAGGAGTGCCCCAACGCGGAGTGCGGCGCCGGCACCTTCATGGCCAACCACTTCGACCGCCACTACTGCGGTAAGTGCGGCCTCACCTACGTCTACAACCAGCAGGCGTAGGATCCTGATCTTGGGTCAGAAGGGGAGGAGGAGGAAAGCGAATGTTTCTCTGGTTATTAGATGATAATTAATCCTTTTTTGTATGTCGTATTAAACTAGTCTCCTTGGAACTGAACACCTTGCATCACATCTGTGAAGATTGTGATGCCTACTTTTGGTTTTGAAATCATGTTATGTACTGTCGAATTATGTTTGGGTTAATCATCTTTTTATCTGTTGGCGTGGTCTTGGTTATCGGTTATGGTATTTAATTAAATCGCTTGTTGCAGGGGAGTGAAGTAATTGTATTGGGAATTTTGTTTGAAATTCCGCTATGCATACATGTTAGTTCTAGTTTCTAATCATAGTTTGCGTTACTGCGTTAGCTCTGGAGTAGATGTTTGTGATGATCTGCTCGTATTAAAAATTTACTTCGAATTTGATCTAGGATGTGGCCCTTTAAAGTTGATTCGAATTAGAAATTTAATTCTATTTGGGTTCAGGACGTGCCCTGTTTTTATCTCACAGAAGGTGATTTGAAATTTTGCCTGTTCTTCTTCAGCGCATGTTAAGATGATTAGCTGATCTCTCTTTTTCCATGATCTTGTGCAATGTTAATCTATCTTTATCTTTGTTCTGTCTGTGCCATAATCCTGGCATAATAATCTTAGTATAATCTTCCTTTTGTTCAGTTCCTGTCATAATATTCTAATTCTTAATAGAGATGTTCTGTTCGTGCATCCATATACTATTGTAACAATGCAAGTAGCTGCAAATAAAGGTTCATCAAATAAGTAGTTTTAGCTGCTACAGTTCCTTTTATCTTACTAACTTGCATGAGTGTTCGCATAAACCTACATGTACCACCAGGAAGTTGTCTTATTCTGGCAGTACAGATTTTAACATATGCTGTGATACTCCTGCAATTTGAAAATTTAAGAAAAATTAGAAATGGGCATATTGGTTGATTGTGTGCTTAAATTTAGTTTCTGCAAACTGAAGTATATTCAAGTTACTGATTTTGTCGTGAGCGGTGTCGAATGCCTACAAACCTGCGTCAGATTTCAGGTTTATAACCTTGGAACATTTCTGAATGTGATGGACACTTTTGTGTTTGAACGTGTGTCGGGATGATCATCTCTGTTGAATTTTACAAATTGAGGATTGATGCTTGTTGTGTGATTGTAGATTAGCGCGTTAGCCATGCCTCCTGCTCAATTCCTGTCGCATCCCACCTGCCCGGACGTTTTACAAATCGCATGACGTTGCCAGTCGCAAAGATCCTTGCGAGCGAGCTCCTTGCATGACTAGCAAATGTAATTATTTTCGATCACCATGATGTTGTCAGTAGTCACTAAAACCCGAACCGGATAGGGTTTTGTAGACTTGTCGAAAATGCAATCCTGTGCAATTGAAGTGCTTGAAAAATCAACACAGCCTTGAAATTTGGAGTACTTTGCCAAAAAAAAAAATTGAACGTTTTTAAACGTAAGTGCTTTACTGAGCGGTTTTTCGTAACAAAATATAGCTCTATAGGCAATAACCTCGGTAACCATGTGGTTAGTGGTTACCTTTGGTTTTGTGAACTCTACACTCCACTGTTTTGACATCTCCAAGCCAAACATCAAGTGAGGCAATATGATGCATAATGCCATAACATCAACAATTCAACATGGCTACGCCGCATATGAGAAAGGAAGACCAAACGAATCACCATCGTATATTCAAGTCTAACGAAAATACTTATGCCAATTTGCTTGCCTGACAGAATAAGTTGAAATTACACATTCAGATCTGCATACACAAAGTCAAGACTAGATTTTTTTAAAAAACATTTGCTAGGATATTCCAACAGTAATCAGCTATGGAAGTACTAGGGAGCATCGATTTTTATTTTCCATGGCAAAGGGAAAAAGTCTATATACTGTCCTTGGACTATTGCCCGAGTTGAATTTTCTTCCCTTAACTGTAAAACCAAAAGCGACGCCTCGGGTGTCAAAACCAGTTTAATAATGCACCTTCTTAGTCAGGTGTCAAAACTATTAGATTTCACGATCTCAAAAACACACGAACACAGAGAACACGAAAGTGGAGAGGCTATCAACTTTTTTTATTGATGTCCTATCTCTGTTACAATTATCTTTTTCCCTCAAACACACACGAACACAAATAGGATATAGTCTTATTAGGATCCATACATGTATATTTAGGAAACATAAGAAGAGAAGGAGGAGGGTACCATGATCCCCACGATCACGGCACCGACCTCGTAGTCGCTACAACTCCGACTCCTCCGGGAGTTCGGTTTCATAACAAAAACCAGTTTAATGCACTTTTTTCAGCAGGTTGCACACGCGACGATGACGTGGAATTGAATTAGTCCGTTTTTGTTTGGGGTTGGGAAATCCTTTCCCGGCATGTAAAACGGAACAATGGATTAGCGCATAATTAATAATTATTAACTAAAAAACTTTTAAAAAGAATTAATATGATTTTTTAAAGCAACTTTTCTATATATTTTTTTCTAAAAAAACATGCTGTTTAGCAGTTCGGGAAACGTGACACAAAAAACGAGGAAGAGGAAGCTAAGAAAGTGTAGATTCGAACCCACCTTAGAACAAGTGGGCTATAAGTCAACCATAAGCCAATAGAGAAGAGAGATAAAGAAAAATATGAAATGTTGTATCTCATGTAAGAGGTACATAAAATTCATTCATAGGAAGAGAAAGAAGAGGAAAAGAAATAGAGTTAACCTATTACACATATTAGGTTTAATATAAGCTTAGAGCTAGTAGTTACCTCTACTAAAACTTGCTCTTAGTAGTATCGGATGATTTAGGTGCCACATGGCATATAGACTAGCGGTGGGACCCACATGACATCTCTTTTATTTTCTTCTTATTCTCTCTCTCATTCCTCTTTTTTGATAAACCCTGAGCTACACTCGATAAGCTCACGGCTTTGATTGGCTCAATTTTTCGTTGAGTTGATGATAATTACGATTTGAGAGAAACGTTGACGACCCGACTACAACCGTATGAGACGTTGTTATGTTGCGCTTTAGCGATCGATACACCTCTCCGTGGGTTGTTGATCTTGCCGGTGCAGATCAACCTTATTCTTGCAAGTAAATCAAAGAAACAAGTAAGAACAAGATAAAAGCAATCTGAACACAAATTATAAGTTGGGATCCCGTAATAAGCAAATCGGTGATCTAATCGATCACGAGATTACACGGCAAAGTAGCTAAGCTAAACTTTAATCTAAACAAAACCTGAGAAACTCTGAAGGGGTACCTACTATTTAAAAGGGTGGGAGGATTACCAAGGGATCCTTAGGTCGTGCTCCACCAGATTAGGGTGCACCCCACATGGGCTCCACTTGGGCCGGGGTCCCATATGAAATTACAAGCCCGTAGGCCAATTATAGGTGACGCAACACATTGTTTCTGTGATTGCAGCCTACTGAGATGGAATTTGGAAATGAGACTAGATCCTTTTAAAAGAGGACTCCGAGAGCTTTCCACCAAGTACTCACAGGCCAAAACACTATGCTCGTATATATATTTGGTGGCCATTTAAATTTAGCAGTGTAGTAGGTGGCTGAATTTGATTGTAAAACTTGGACAACTCGATCTTGACAGCTTCCGATTGACCTATGATGTGAGCAATAGTTGTATCAATAGTAGCCATGGTCATATCATCCTCCCCTTCTTCACGAAAAACTGTCCTCGGTTTTTCCATATGGTGCTCTGTGTGTAATCCATTCAAAACAATCTGTTTCTTCCAATCAAAACTAGATAAACTCGAAGTAGCATGATTAGAAATAACATGTATCTCTAACTTGCAATTTTTATCCACATCTACAGGAGGTTCTAAATCCAAACATATGTAAACTCTGTGCACCAAATATATTCATTTATCATTATATTCATCAAAGATATGAAAATTAACATTAGTTGGACATCACAAACCAGATTTGACAAATAATTTCTCCTTGAAATTTTTAAGCTCACAAAGGTCATTAAATAGAACATATCCCAATGTATTAAAAAAAGATAGCAATTCACGTCCTCAACTTCATTAGTAATGTGAACAACATGTTTAAAATCATCACATAAAGAACTAACACTAGAAATAGCATGTTCATTCACTAGTTGTGGCATTAATATAAGTGAATCATTATCACACAACTCTTCTTTATCAGAAGGAACAACAAACAAATCAACTTGTGACGAAGGAATCTCAGCAATTGTTTCCACTAATGGTTGCTCTACTATAACATGAAAATTGAACATGTGTAGCTCAGCTTGAAAATACTCACCTTCATGTATTTCAACACTATTTAATTTACCTTATGAACTTTCTTTAGACATCGCAGGTACTTCATACTTTTTCTCTTTCTTCTCAAGAACATTCTCCTTTTTTTGTTGAATGTTCTGAACTCTCTGTAAAACGTTAATAACAGGAGACACAAAAGATTGATCCTCTAATGTTTGTACATCATCATTGTACAAGGGTATAGGATATTCAGAAACTGGAGATAAATCACATTGTTCAAACTTTCTTGCATTTGATATGATTTGAGACGGAATGCTATGAGCAAGCATGAATAGGTGTCCAATATGATTATATGTCACATTAGCAGGCATAACCTTAACTTCAGAATTAAGCCCCTTGAAAAATCTACACATTGTGTTCTCATTGTATTCTTTTAGACCACTATAGATGATACAAACTTTAAATTCATATATGTATTCTCTAACAGTTCTATCACCTTGTTTTAGATGTTCTAATTTCTCAAAAAGAATACATTTGTAATAAGAACTCATAAAGTTTTGCATCATGGTTTTGCACTCATCCCAAGTTTCAAGTTTATTACTAACATAACTCCACCAAAATAATACAGAAGAGGTAAACTTATTACTAGCAGCCTGAATCATTTGAGCATCAGAAAAATCATATTTATCAAATTCGTTGTCTACTGATAACTCCCAATCAATATAAGCAACAAAATCATACTTATCATCGTAGAATGATAACTTAGATTCAACTCGTGCAAGATTATAGTCGGGTACCTCATATGCAATATGTGGAGAAATCATCATATATCGTCGAAGGTGAAGAAGTCGATGTTGAGCATGACCATCTTATATCCCCTTGCGTTACCCTGCCATGGTTAATAGGAAACAAGAAACATACACAAGAATATGCACGCTCCTATCAACTACTATGTAGTGGAAACTCAAATATCACACACACTCTCAAGCTTTTAACCAAGCTCTTACAATATCTTATCAAAGCAAGCGAAATAGTGACCACATCGACTCAACCTAGACCCAACGGAGGTTGGATGTATCGATGCCTTAGCAAACACTTGTTGTATGGCTGCAATCAAATCTGTTGAGTTCTAGGTAGGCTTAAATATGTAGCAAAAGAATAGAAAATGCTCAAATCAAAGAATGTAAAGTTGAATAATCATTCAAAGTCAGTACCATGCTGGTTATAGACTAGAACATACTGAAGACGCGAGCCTAGACACAAATGATACCACAAGATAGCACTTAAAACAACTCATGCATAACTCTGATATATGAAAGCCATCTCAAAGATAACGACTGATTTTCTCTTTTCTTTCTTTCTTTTTTTCTTTCGTTCTTCTTTTTTTCTCTTTTTTTGGTGCGGCTTTTGTTCTCTTTTTTTAAGCACCTTTCTGCATTTTCCTTCTTTTTTTGTCTTTTTTAGCAATAATGACTCAATGACCTGAATGCAAGATTACAGGGACTCAAATATAAATATAAATATTATATCTATATTTGGGACTCAAATGTAAAAGTCCAAACCCTAAAATTTGATCTATAAAAAAATGGAATGCTCTCATCCCATAGATTCTATTTTTGCAAACAGATGTCAAATCCAACACCGAAATAAAATTTTACCAATGTGTTTGACACGATTCAACACTAGGAATTAGACTTGTCTTGAGGGGAGTTGTCGGCAGAGTGGGAAGGTTCGGTATAAAAATGAATGAGATCAAACTTTTTCCTTCTGCGTCTTTTCCTTTCCTTGCCGCAACAAACATGTGGAGACCGAATCATGGAAACCCTAGATGCAACTCCTAAACTGACCAACCAAAAAATGCCCGAAATGAGAAAAACGAAACCCTAGCGGCGACACGATTTTGTTTTCGAAGATCCCGACGGCAGCGAAGATACGACAGCGACGGCGGCAACAGTGGTACTAAACGTGACCATAAATCGAAACTCTAAACGGACTAGACGCTAAGACCAGCAACACGACACGACGATGCAACACAAAACTCAACAATGCAAAAACTGAAAAGAACAATGTAGTGGCACAATGATAGCTAGGTAATGGATGCAATCTTTTTTTGCATGACTATTTTCTGTTTATAGGTAGATAAAAACTCACTGAGCAACGAAAGCTCTGATACCATTTGATTAACCTTGAGCTACACTCAATAAGCTCACGGCTTTGATTGGCCCGATCTTTCAGTGAGTTGATGATAAATACAATTTGGGAGAAACATTGATGACCCGACTACAACCGTACGAGACGTTGTTGTGTTGCGCCTTAGCGATCGATACACCTATCCGTGGGTTGTTGATCTTGCCGGTGCAGATCAACCTTATTCTTGCAAGCAAATCGAAGAAACAAACAAGAACAAGATAAAAGCAATCTGAATTACAAATAGAAATTGAATACAAATGATAAGTTGGGGTTCCGTAACGAGCAAACCGACGATCTAACCGATCACGGGATTACATGGCAAAGTAGTGAAGCTAAACTTTAATCTAAACAAAACCTGAGAAACCTTGAAGGGGCACCTAGCTATTTAAGGGGGTGGGAGGATTACCAAGGGGTTCCTAGGGTCGTGCTCCATCAGATTAGGGCACACCCCACATGGGCCTCACTTAGGCCAGGGTCTCAGATGAAGTTACAAGCCAATAGGCCTATTATAGGTGACGCAACACCTTGTCTTTGTGATTGCGGCCTATTGAGATGAAATTTGGAGATGAGACTAGATCCGTTGAAAATAGAACTCTGAGAGCTTTTCATCAAGTAGTCCGTGCTAAAAACGGAGCTCGTATGTATATTTGGCGGTCATTTGAATTCAGCAGTGTAGCAGGTGGCCAAATTGGATTCCAGAACTTGGATAGCTCAATCTTGACATCTTCTGGTTGACCTATGATGTGAGCCATGGTCACATCATCCTTCCCCATCTTTCTGCACGGAGGCGACATCAAAAGTTCCCAAGGACCCATAGTGTGTTGGAAATTTGGTTATTATTCGGCATATTTTAATCTAGAAAAACATCATACTAAGCATGACATGTATATAGTTGAATGATCTAGTGATAGTGCTAAACATGAACATGCTAATAACAAAATAAACATCATCTAGTAACATGTTTAATACTATAGTAACAAATTTAATATACCCGAAAAGCGTTTTGATACTGGATAAGGCATTGCTGGTATGGTTGCCTCTATTGGTGTTGCCGTTCTTCGTTCCGCCTCCTCTAGAGCCACCGTTCCCTGTTCCTGCAACAGCTTCGGTACTGGTGGTTGACATCTTGATGTAGAGGAAGAAGAGCCTGACGAAGAGGATGTAGTTTCGATGGAGCAGAACAGGAGCAGTTGCGCCGAAGGACGCTCCCCAAAAACTTGATCGCCCGTCTACCCGTGCAGGTACGCAAGTGGACGGAGTTTCGAAGGCCTGCTTGTCTCGACTACCCGTGCATGCAGGGGATTGGAACCGGAGACACAGAAGCAGCGCAGAAACAGAGGATGCTGAAGAGAATTAGAGGAAGATGAACAGATAAGGTGTATTCTCTTTCTATCCCCGAGATGGGTTTATATAGTGTGTGAGAGAGGAATCAAATCAGGATTCAATTCTATTCGTTACAGGAGTAATACCAGAATTAATCCGATTAATCAAATTAGTATTGAATCACAGGATTAACACCCGAATCAATCCAATTAATCAAATTGAATCAACCCGAATCCAATTAATCAAATTGGTATTGAATCAATTTGATATAGTGCGCACAGGATGTTAGGATTATCACCCTGGGTTTATATGATGCGCGAGAGAGGAAACAAATCAGGATTCTATAGTGCGTGAGAGAGGAATCAAATCAGGATTCAATTTTGTCTGTTTTAGGAGTAATTCCAGAATTAATCCGATTAATCAAATTGGTATTGAATCACAGGATTAACACCTGAATCAATCCAAATTAGGATTCAATTATGTCTGTTACAGAAGTAATTCTAGAATTAATCCGTTTAATCAAATTGGTATTGAATCACAGGATTATCACCCTGGGTTTATATAGTGCGCGAGAGAGGAATCAAATCAGGATTCAATTATGTCTGTTATAGGAGTAATAAGAATTAAGCCAATTGGTATTGAATCACAGGATTAACACCTGAATCAATCCGATTAATCAAATTGAATCAACATTGACGGAGCGTGAGGCTCCTCACCGGGAGACCGCGCGGGCCCCCCTTTGCCAGTTCGGCCGGGGGCGCTAAGTGAGGTTCTTCGCCCTTGACCTGAGGAATGTCAGCGAGAGAGGAAACGCACAAGACGCGGGCGACGTAGACAGGTTCGGGCCGCTGAGAAGCGTAACACCCTACTCCTGTGTTCTGGTGGATCTGAGGGTCTCCAACAATACAAAGGGAATTCTATCTCTCCAACGTATCCGCCGGAGTCCCCCCCTTCTTTCCTAGGCCTGGGCCTCCTTTTATCTGATCAGGGGTCACCACATGGGCCTCTAGCTGCTTAAGAAAGGAAACATTCTTTTTACAATGAGGGCTAGTCTACAGCCGGAAGTGACCTCTGACAGGCATGGTGCACGCCTTCTGCCCTGCTCGCCCGTTCTCCCGGTGGACGCCCGTTTCAACCTTCATTCAATGGCCAGCGACTTCCTCGCCATGTCTGTGCTGAAATCTAGATTGGATCTGACCGGGACTGACATACCAACTCCAGGAGTTAGCACGCCGGCTCCGGCTAGGGACGAGAGCCAGGAGGCTCTCATCATTCTGATGGGACGGGGCGAGGCGTGCCATCGGCCGCCTGTCGCCACCTAACCCGCGATCTGACCGGTCTATGACCGGTCACACACCGCGACCGGTCACGGACCGGATAAGCGTGCGCTGCGCCGCATTAAATGCGGCGTGGTGCGCTCGCCTGATCCGCTATAAATGCGGTTAGGTGAGCCCTGCTGTGCTCACCTAACCCGCACACATGGCGCCAAAATCACAGGGGGTCGGGGCGCCCCAGCCCTCGGGGCCGAAACGGGAGCGGCCCGACCCCTCGGGGAGACAGAGGAAGGGGTGGCCACGTCACCCTCGGGCCCGCCCCCCCCCGAGGGGGTCGGGACACGTGGAGGACCGCGGCTACCCAAGCCTCTAGTCATGACACCCCCGGTCCCATGTCACCGACAAACATGAATCAGGATTCATTCGATTAATCAAATTAGTATTGAATCAATTTGATATAGTGCACACGGGATGTTAGAATTATCACCCTGGGTTTATATAGTGCGCGAGAGAGGAATCAAATCAGGATTCAATTCTCCGAATCAATCCGATTGATCAAATAGAATCAACCTTAATCAGGATTCATCCGATTAATCAAATTGGTATTGAATCAATTTGATATAGCGTGCACGGGATGTTAGGATTATCACCCTGGGTTTATATAGTGCGCGAGATTGTTCTGTCGTTACAGGAGTAATAAGAATTAATCCAATTGTATTGAATCATAGGATTAACACCTAAATCAATCCGATTAATCAAATTGAATCAACCTGAATCATCCGATTAATCAAATTGGTATTGAATCAATTTGATATAGCGTGCACGGGATGTTAGGATTATCACCCTGGGTTTATATAGTACGCGAGAGAGGGGATGTTAGGATTATCACCCTGAGGAATCAAATCAGGATTCAATTCTGTCTATTACAGGAGTAATAACAGGAATAATAAGGATTAATCCAACAATTGTATTGAATCATAGGATTAACACCTAAATCAATCCTATTAATCAAATTGAATCAACCTGAATCATTCGATTAATCAGCGTGAGAGAGGGGATGTTAGGATTATCACCCCGAGGAATCAAATCAGGATTCAATTCTGTCTGTTACAGGAGTAATAAGAATTAATCTGAGAGGGTTTATATAGTGCGCGAGAGAGGGGATGTTAGGATTATCACCCTGAGGAATCAAAGTGCGCAAGAGAGGGGATGTTAGGATTATCACCCTGAGGAATCAAATCAGGATTCAATTCTGTCTATTATATAGTGCGCGAGAGAGGGGATGCCCTGAGGAATCAAATCAGGATTCAATTCTGTCTGTTATATAGTGCGCGAGAGAGGGATGTCTGTTATATAGTGCGCGAGAGAGGGGATGTCCTGAGGAATCAAATCAGGATTCAATTCTGTCTGTTATATAGTGCGCGAGAGAGGGGATGTCCTGAGGAATCAAAGTGCACGAGAGAGGGGATGTTAGGAAATACAGTGCGCGAGAGAGGGAGGGGATGTCGATGAGGATTCAATTCTGTCTGTTTTATAGTGGGTGAGAGAGGGGATGTCCTGAGGGATGTTAGGAAATATAGTGCGTGAGAGAGGGAGGGGATGTCGATGAGGATTCAATTCTGTCTGTTTTATAGTGGGCGAGAGAGGGGAGAGGGGAGAAAGAGGGAAGGGATGTCGATGAGGATTCAATTCTGTCTGTTTTATAGTGGGCGAGAGAGGGGAGAGGGGAGAGGGTATGTTAGGAAATATAGTGTGCGAGAGAGGGAGGGGATGTTGATGTCCTGAGGAATCAAAGTGCACGAGATAGCGCCCTCGCCACTCGGCTCGGCGCACGCGTGACAGTCCCACTACCATCTCAACCGCTCAACAGGTGCTCTCTAATAGCAGCCTATTTAAATTAAGATCTCTTCACTTAAATTTTTAAGGTGGTATTAATCATCTTAACATTAGTTATAGACCCATAAAATTTATTAGGATTAAATTGGGCCTAGCCCATTAAATCTGACATAGCGTCCTCTCCACTACTACCTAGGGGTGGGACCCTTGCATAGCTGTGCGATGTGTCGCTATCTTTGTGGAAGTTGCCGCCCCCATTGTCTTGCAAAGCCGTTGGTACCCCACTAACGCTGTCATGTGAAGCCACCACACCCTTTGAACCCCTGTGGAAGCCATTGCGTGAAGCCATTGCTACCGCCCACTGCCGTAATCGTCTTGCGAAGCCACCGCCTCGACGCCATCGAAGAATATGGAGGGGAGGAGAGGGAAATGAGGAGCTTGTACGATATTGGCCACCGCCTGGTGCTAGATCACGGCCTTGTCTCCCACCTGCCCGGGTACTAAGCCATGATCTTAGGTTTGTTGGCGTGCGCGCTAGATGTAGCGAGTCGCGGCGACAACCTGTGTGGCTGCGTATGAATCCATCGCCGGCGAAATCATCAACTTTGGCCACGAGCGCTCCATTTGATGGCTCCGATGCTGCGTCCTCCCGGTGTTCATCAGCCCAGTTATGGTTAGTTGCTCTACTGTCATCACAAGGATTCTCTCGTCTTGCAAAATCTTAGCACGCAGATCCATGAAGCCATATGCAAATATGTACACATAAACGAACAAGTTAGAAATAGTCTTCATCGCCTTGCGTGTATATGTGAGGGCAGATCTCTAGATTTCTTTTAAAGATATTATTAATCCATTTACAATAAGCATAAATCACATCAGTTAAATTAGCGGTCATTTAGATTAAGAATTTGTTCGTTCTTTGCTTTAGTTGCAAATGCCGCTGGTCGCCGCAGCTTGCAGCGATGCTGCCATTCTCCCATGCTAGTTGCTTGCCATACCTCACGTGAATTGAAATGTTGCCAAGCACATAGTACTAAGTTATACTCGTACAACTAAACACCACATTTCTTGATTAGTCAATCATACGATTTCTCACTACATAAATATATTCTACTGAAGACTTTTTCTAACTTTTTTCAACGCAATCATATTGTAGATACTGGTAACGATGAATTCACAATTGAGATGCACCATGGAGGATTCTTTTGTGGAGTTGGTGTTAATCGGCGCTATGTGGATGATAACATTTGCTAGTTTGACCATTGTGATTCTGATTCATGGTCTCTCCTTTGGATTGAGGACTTAATTGAGCAACTTGGGTACGATAATAGGTAGGGGCTTATTCTAGCAATCAAAGATGACATAGGTTTTGTGTTAGACATCTTTACCAAAATTTTGCGATCCTATACAAAGGTGAGGCACTAAAGAATCAATTATGGGCCATAGCGAGGTCAACCACTGTACCTGAGTGGAACGTTAACATGGAGAAAATGAAGGCATTAAACAAAGATGCATATGGCTGCTTGGAGGAGATCCCTCCCAACCAATGGTGCAGAGCTTTTTTCAGGGACTTCTCAAAATGTGATATTCTGTTGAATAATAATTCTGAAGTTTTTAACAAGTAAGTGCTTGTTATTTATGCCCTTTAGTTTTCATATAAGACATTATCATCATTTATCTAAAATTATTCAGTGCCATGTTAGGTATATACTTGATGCTAGGGAGTTGCCCATTCTGTCTATGCTGGAGAAGATCAAGAGCAAACTCATGAATCGAATATACACAAAGCAAGAGGAATGTAAGAAGTGTGTCTCTGACATTTGCCCAAAGATAAAGCAAAAGGTAGAGAAAAACATTGAGATGTCCAACACATGCTATGTATTGCCTTCTGGGATGGGGGTCTTCCAAGTCACTGATAGAAATAAGCAATTTGTTGTGGACATAAAAGCCAAACAATGTGACTGCAGACGTTGGCAATTAACTGGGATTCCGTGCAACCATGCAATTTCTTGTATAAGGCATGAGAGAATCAAGCCAGAGGAGGAGGTATCATTCTGCTACACAATTCAGTCCTTCAAGCAAGCTTATATGTTCAATATAATGCCAGTGCGAGATAAGACACATTGGGTGAAGATGAATGGTGTCCCAGTTAATCCTCCAGTTTATGAGAAGAAGGTTGGTAGGCCTAAGACAACAAGGAGAAAACAACCACAAGAACTTGATTCAGGCACAAAGATTTCCAAATCCATTGTAGCTATTGCAAGGATGTTGGACACAATAAGAAAGGTTGTAAGAAGAGAAAGGCTGCCCAAAATGGTAAAAGTGGACTAGAAAATATGATTAGCAAAGAACCTACACCAGAAGTTGAAGAGGATGATTGATGAGGACATCACTTCTTTGGATACACATACTACTTCTCAAGTTGTTATGCGAGGTCCAATCACTAGAGATCACGCCCGATAATTGAATTTATATATGAGCTCATTCCTAAGTACTTTTTTATGTGCTTTTAAGGATAGATTGCTACCTAATGATTTAATTATGATTAGAAACTATAGAGAGGACCATGAATCACTTGGAGAGAGGCTAGGAGATGGACAAGGTCATCATGAAAGTTCAAGCCAAGATGGAGATCCAACCCATATCAAGTTTGAGTCCACCTCAGGCTCCAGGAGCAGTCCACACTAAAATCTTCGCCTAGATTGCATTCGGACTTCGATTTCGATGTTCTACATATGTATGGAAAGCTAACGAGACTATCTTTCCAATGGATCTGGTCCCATTCAAAATTCCTTTCGAGTCAACGGAAATCATCAAAACAAGAAGGCGTTCAGAATCTGTCCTGGTGTTTTGTCACCGTATTTAGGCCCGTTGAGTCGTGTATCGTGTCCGAGTCCAATAGGGACGTGTCCAGGGGTCCGAGGTCAACTCTAGAACCTATATATTTAGTAGCCATCATTGAGTTAGGGTTGGGTTTTGCTTAGATTATTTCTACCATCTGTTGACGCCGAATCTGTACCGCCGATGTGGACCCGGCGCGCGGACACACGAAGGCCTGGGAGATCTGCTTAGCTCCAGTGCAGGTCCTAAAATTGATGAAGCGCGGGCGTGGCAGTTAGTTTGATCCTGCCACTGACAAGATATACAAAATAACAGAACAGAAGGTCTATCGGCCGATAGGCCGATAGCCAAAACAACCGATCGGCCGATGGGCCGATGGCACAGTTCCAGCCGATGCCGATGCCGATGCCAGCCGATGTAGTTAGGGTTTTAATCCATCGGCTGTGTACTGAGCAAACATCTATATAGAAACGATCGGCCGACGATAACATGATAATATAGCAATATAATATAACATAAACCAATCATATGATAAAATAAATATTGATCTAAAGATTGAAGCACACATCGGCCAAAGGTCCGATGACACAACATCCAAAAGATATATAATAAATACTCTGTTTTCATCGGCCAGGACCAATCTCCATGTATAAAACTCGTGGACCGATGCAACATTAAGATAACTCATCGGCTGAAACCCCGATGAAACTGTCACGCCCGGAAAATACCTTTCCCAAATGCTAGTGTATTAATCCCCGTCCCAGGAAAAGCCGGGGTACACCACACAAACTTGATACAAAAGACACATCTTTATTAATTATCACGATAATATTTACATTATTACAAAGGCACATAAGGCCTGACAACAAAAGAAAAACAGCAGCGGACTAGCAGGCCTACGGCTTCATCTTCACAGGCGCTCAACTGGGGGACTCCACCTAAGACTTCTTCTTCAAGAGCTTCTCAGACTGAAGGGGGAAAGATTGAGCAAGGATGAGTACAACCACCGTACTCAGCAAGCCACACTGAAAAATGCACTTAATGCAAGGGAGTACAAGGATTCATATATAGGGATATTTTGCATAAAATCAGCATTTCGAAACATTTAAATATTTAAAGGCATTTTTAAACCGACACGAACCTATCTCTAGTCAAAATTATCACCAAGCCGCGCACCGACGCGATCTTGCCTTATCCTAGGCCAACAAGTACTAACTTCAGTTATTTTAGTTTTAAACAGAATCAAATTCTAACTTGGGTACATTGCTCAGCTTGCCCATAACTGAGGGCGCGGCTATTCGAATAGATTAAACTCTGATCAGAGGTGTACATCTTTACCCACCAGACATGTTGCGACGTGCCACATGCCACCACGGCATACGGACGAAAGCCATGACATAACCTACCGCCTAGTATTGCCCTAAGCGAAAAAGACCGACGTAGACTTCCCCCGCCAGGTGCCCTGGGTCGAGCAGACAGTCTATGCCCCCGGGCGTACTGCCAGAGACGTCAACCCCACCAAGGGCTTCATTCATCCCTATCCGTGTCTTTTTGCTCATGGCCGTCCTAGATGACAAGTTAAGCCTTACCCATTAGACAAGTGGTAGTACGGAATATGCCTTGCAACAGAGGCCCGAAGACCGGTCCTTATGTCGGCCGAGGTGCGACTAGCAAAACCATACACCTCGAGCTCAGCCGAAAACAAGTTTGGGAATTTTGAAAGGGGAGTCCAACATGTCCAGGCTACCAAGCCTTTAATCCAATTAATCAAGAACATAGTGTTATTCCCAAAATCTAGAGATTATAAAACAACTAAATGTTTCTATTGAAGCAGGGCTAAGCATAGTCCTAAAATATCTAGTAAGCACCACATATAGAGTTCTTACTAGCTAGTTTTTGTTACCTAGGGTTGTCAAAGGTAAATACACAATAACCAATAATAAGGCTATAACAAGGATTGTAGGAAAGGCTAAATAAAATAGTTAAAACGCGGTAAATTTTAATAAAGCGAATGCAATAATTTAAATTAAAATACTTTTCATAAACTAGGATTCAATATGCTCAAGGAGAGCGTGACTTGCCTTGCTCAGAGAAAAAGGGGGGCTTCTAAAGCTTCCGCGACGAACTCGAACTGCACCACGGGAACTCCGGAACGACAGCAACTACACGAACAAACAAAACAAAGCTACAACGCTAAGAAAGAAACGACAACAGTACATAAAAACAACAGACACGGGTTCTTTAAGTTATAACAAAAACTAAACAGTTTGAACGGGTCAATTTGGGGCTCGTATGGCCGAGAAACGACCATCCGAAATTTAGGTGTAATTAAAGTGGAGATTTCCGAGTTGTTTAGTTATTATTGTAGCATTAAATTATGTTTAATGTAACATCGCTCGCGGAAAGAAAGGATCGAGCGACCGGTAGCCGGGACCCACAGGTCAGACGGCTAGTTCACCGTGGATCAGGTTCACAGAGACGATCCACAGGAAGGATGGAGTGAGACTATGCGTGTCAACCGAAACAAGTGGCCGACAAGCGGGGACTCACACGAATGCCACGTGGGCTGCACACGTGGGCAAGCACGAGGCGGCCAAACGGGCACACGAACACGACCACCACACGTGCACGCGAAGACCGCACAAACAACTGTCGACACCGGTGAATGAGACCGGGGCCGACAACAGCACGACGGGCACGAGGGCCACAACACGAGGGCTACACGGGAAGGACGAGGACGGGGCAGCGAGGAGAGGGGTTCTTACCACAACGCGACGACGGCGACTACCGACGACGAACGGAGCGACAACGAGGAGGACGGCTTCGGCGGTGACCCTTGAACGAAGGCGAGGACGACCTTGACGATGCTTAGCCGAGGACGAAGACGACGGCGAGGGAAGCAGCGACGACTTGACAGAACGACGGGCGGCACTTCGGTGACCTTTAGGCTTGACAACGAGGCGGATGACGACGAGCTGCGCTCAACTAGACGGGAACGACGGTCGGCGAAGACGACGACGACGCGAATGACCTCAGTTGACGAAGGGAGGGCCGACGACTAGGACGACGACCGGGATGGGCGAGGGGACGACGACGGCAGCGATGGCAAAGGTGAGATCGGCGTGGAACACGTTGTTGCGATGCCGACGACGAGGCGGCACCGCGGGGCAAGGAACGGTCGGCCGAAGGTACCACCGGCAACGAACGACGATGGAACGTTTGCGGCGAACAGCAAGACCAAGCCGTTGCCAGGGAAGAGAACGATGCCATGACATCGGGGAGGGAGATGGCGACGTCGGGCAACCCATTGGCAAGGCAGTAGGAGCTGCCGGAGGAGAAGGACGACGACGACGTTCTCACTGTTCACCGGCGAAGGGACACTTCCCGCGGACTTCCGGTGAAATGGAGAGGTGGCCGGGGAAAAGGGAGCGGCTGCGAGGCCGAGGGTGGCGACAGCACAGCCGGTCGGCGCTTGGGCGAGGTGGCACAGGCGGCCGGAGTTTGCACGACGGCGGCGGTACGAAAAAAAAGGGCGCAGCGGCCAGGGAGAGAGGAGGGGGAGGACGGCGGTGTGTGGGGAGAGAGCAGGAGGTCGGGGCTCCCTTTTATAAGCCGGAGGGGAGGGAGAGGGTCGCCGGGGAGTGGAGGAGACAGAGAGTTCGCCGGAGAAGGAGAAACGGCCGGAGTTCAATGGGATTAAATCCGACGAAATAAGGACGAATTGGAAGGGGAAAAGTTGGGGGAATTGATGAGGGAGAGGAGAGGAATCCATTTTTGCACTTTAATTGGGGAGGAATCAACTAGGAAGGGAGATCAAGGGAGGCGGCGCTACTTCTGTTCACGGGAGGGAGAGGAGAAGGCGGCAGCTCGGCTGGAGGAGGAAGACAACGATGTCTTCCCTCCCTAGGCTGGCCGGGCTGCGGTGGGGAGGAAGGCAGGCCGGCGGGGGGGTGCGGCTGGGCCAAGGGGAGGGGAGGAGGACTTTGGGCCTAGGGGGAAAAAAATGGCCCAAGAGGGAGGGAGAGAGGGAGGAGGAAAAGAAGACTTTGGCGGCAGCGAGAGGAGGAGGACTTTGGGCCGAAAGTGGCCCAAAGAGAGGGAGAGAATTATTTTTAGGTTTTCCATTTAATTAAGTCTGAAATTGGTTATTGTTGCATTAAAATTATTTCTTGTGCTCTGAAAATTCACGTAAAAATTGAGGGACCAATTTAGGGCATGGAGAATTTAGGAAAAATACTCCAAGCCACTTTCGAATTTTTCTTGCTCGTATTTTAGTGCTTGTGATTTCTTTTCAAATTTTAATTATTTCTATTATTCCTTTTAATGAACGATTTTTAACTTGGGATGAATTTATCAGGACGTGACAGAAACCCTTATTGGCAGCCAACAAGCAGGCTAGAGATTACGGTTTTAATCACGACTTATTAGATCAAACTGAACTGATGCAGCACTAAGTATGAAAAGAAAACGCAAGACCTAGACCATCAAGCCCTTGACTGATTTTCAGGGTGGTGGATACCTTAGCCAATCTAATCTAGCGAGGCGATTTGGTCGATACCGGCGTAAACCCTAAAACGAATCTCGGCCAATACGATGAAATCGAGAAGCTAAATCAGATTGACTAAGATATATGATAGTAGGTGCTTACGTTGTCGAGATCAGAACGTCGAAGCCCTAGCCCCGACAGCGCAGGCAGCCATAACGAGACATACCCCTCGTAGGAAGGGCATGAACTCGCCGAAGAAGACGAAAGTAAAAAGGTGGCGATGCGCCGAAGTTGTATTGATCGTGTGATAAAAATTACATGAACCTCGGGCTTACATATTTATACCCATAGGCTAACAAAGATCCTAACAGAATACGACTCAAACTTTCCTAAAGATAAAAGGAAACAGATAAAGTCCTTATTGGACACTAAACACACTTTCCTAAAGATAAAAAGGAAACTAACAAATTCTTCCTAATTAATAGATACAAGCCGCATCCTCCTCAAACTCGGTCTTCTCTGGATAAGATCTTCCTGAATCTAACAAGAATCCGACTGCTGTTAGTGATTGGTTTAAGAAAACCCCCATCGGCCGATGTAGAATTTTAGGCCGATACTAGTTTCAAGCAAATATGAACCTTGGGCCGATAGGGACTTCGGGACTTAACAAATTCTAGTGTTAACACCATCACAGTTTTGTCACTAGTTTGGTTTGTGAAACCCCAACTTCGAGTTCTTGATTAATCATTCATATGCAATTGAGTTGATGTCCTTCTTGTTCTTGCTTGTGTTCTTCGATTCACACACAGGGATTAGCCTTCTCGACGAGGTCAATCGGGTTTCGGCACGGTTGATAACCAGAGGGGACGTGGTGTTGCAATTGCAGGTTTCGGATCGTGTTGATCGGAAGTCGGATCGTGTGTGTCATGTTTCCGCCAAGTCGATAGTTATCTTCACCTGATGGAAGATCGGGCATCCCGTTGCCATCAAGTGGTATTAGAGCTTTAGGTATACCATCAGGTTCGTTTTTACCCTAGTATTATTTTCGCTTTCATCTAATAGTCCACAAAAAAGCCACACAAAAATAGTAGTCTTAGCTTTTTTCCTATCCTAGAACCACGTTTAGTCTTTTGCATAATTTTTGTTTCAGAGTCCGTAGTGTTGAGTTTGTGTCCTAGGTCAAGTTAGTGGTCGCTGGTTTAGAGTCGTGTTTGTAGTTCTAAATCTACCTATTGCTTTGTGCGAGAGCCTGCCTTGAGAGATCAAGTTCTACTTAGTTTCAGATTGCTAGCCGCCTTGTGTTAATAACCCACTTTCGCAAGCCCTCTTACATAGGTCGCAAACCGCCTTGTGTCAATCGCCCAGCATCGCCAGCCTCTTTGTTAGCCGCATAACCTATTCTGCAATTTTTACTATAGCCGGAGCTGCAACAGGGTGTGCGCGAAACCCTAACTTGCCCATCTATCTTAGAACAGCCATAACTTTGGCATACGAACTTAAAATTGGACAAATAAACAGTCTACGGACATCTACAGAAAAATTTGCATCCAATTTCACCTGACTTTGTCGAGTTCGTCTGAATTATCGAGCTCCGAAGTTCTAGCACAAATTTTAAAGCACGCTTCCAAAATTCCACAGGTTTCACCTTACATCAGATTGAGCTATTTCTTCATACAGTTTTGTTATTTTTGCATCCCTGGTTGAGAAGAAAATAAAAAAAATAAAAAGGAAGTAAAAAAAGTAAAAAAAGGAAGAAAAGGAGGAAAAAAGTGTATGAGTGTGCTATATTCTGTATTCTATTGTACTTCGAGCTGCTTTGAGTGACTTGGTGAGCAGAGTGTCCTAATTCCTTTGTTCCTTACTCTCGCTGGTTAGGCTAGCCAAAGGAACGTGTCTCGGCCAACAACTGTTACAAGTATTTGGGACATTTATTCATCATTACTATCTATTACTGAATTGTGTGCTACTAACAAAATTTTGGCCTCCTAAGCTACACATACATACTTCTGGTCAACACAGCTTCGATCCTTGCAATCTCTAGATCATGTCCTTCAAGGTATCATGAACCAGCCACCGGTTGTACCGTTCCCTAGCTTGGTATGTAAGAACCTTGTAAGAGCTTGGTAAGACCCTTCCTTTTGCTAGATATTCCACTACCCTTGTATAATAGTTGTTAGGGGATAATCCTTTTTGTTTTTTTCTCTTATGTGTTTTCGCTAACAATGTCAGGAGAAGAGAGCAGCCCGAAGGATTTCAATGAGTGTGTCAGTCGCACTCAGATGTAGGGTGCAATAGACCAAGCGATGAAAAGGGTGGAAGATTTATTTGGCAAGCTGGACGTGATAAACGCCATTGAGCGCTTGGACTGCAGGCTTGATGACATTGAGGATCGTCTACCACCCATTCGAGACAATGACCATGAACGTGACGAAGACGTTGTGTATGATGACAATGGAGAGATTGATCAGCAGGCAACACGAGAGGCACGACTACGTCAATGCCTTCGCCGCAATCATCATGGTATGGGAGGTAACATTTTCAATAATCAACACCATCTCGTCCTAATGATGATCCTTTTGCTAAAGTCAAGTTTACTATTCCATCATTTTCTAGTGCTTATGATGCTAAGGCATATCTTGATTGGGAGATGATAGTAGAACAAAAATTTAATGCACATCTAGTTCCTGAGATCCATAGAGTTAGGCAAGCTACTAGTGAGTTTAAGGACTTTGCTATAGTTTGGTGGACTGAGCTAGGAAATATCCAATTGCATAGCAGAAACGTTAAAACAAGCTATCCGTAATAGATTTGTTCCTGCTTCTTACCAACGGGAGTTGTGAAAGAAATTACAACGTTTAGATCAAGGTAATATGTCTGTTCAGGAATACAACGCAGAGCTTCAAAAGGGTATGATACGTTGTGGAGTAGTAGAGAACAAAGAGGATAAAATTTGTTGTTTTTATGGTGGGTTGTGGACTGAAATTCAAAACATCATTGACTATAAAGAATATAATATTGTCAACCGTTTGTTCGAGCTTGCTATGCTTTGTCACACCCTGAAGTTCCTCTTTCTAGCCTTAAAAATCATTTAATAAATAGCTTTAAGAAAATGTTTAATTTTAACCTAGAGCTAAACCCTAATTAATAAATGCATTTAATAATGGGAATTGGCATGGTGAAATTTTTCTTTAGTTTCCTATGTTAAAATACACTAACAAGATTTTTAGTGGAATTTTCAGAGTCTTGGAAATAATTTTAAACCAATTAATTGAATTCTCAGCATTAATTAATCCTAGGAAAATTCTTTTTCTCTTTCTCTTTTTCTTTTCCCTCCCTTTTCCTTTCTTTGGGCCGTCGGCCCGCTCCTTCCCGCCACTGCGCCGCTTCTCGCTGGGCCGGCCTAAGGCCACGGCTCAGCCACACGCGCGCCTTTCCCTCCCGCTTGGTCGGCCCAAGGCCACGACCCAATTGTCGCCACTCCTCTCCGCCCTGGGTCACCGACATGTGGGCCACACCTGTCGGGCCCGTCCCTATCCTCCCGTCGTCGGCACATCCGAGCCGCAACCGCCGTCACCCATTCCGTCGCCTTTTCTGCCCCCATCTCGCCCATCCGAGCCACCGCCACCCCTATAAAACATGCCGCCGCCCTTCTCTCTCGTTTTTCACTCGAGCCGCCCCTCCCAGTGCCCTAAATCGTCGCTGCACCACCGATCTTCAAGCTGCCGCTTGCCACCGATCTCCGGCCATCACTAAGAGCCGCTAGCGCCTCTGCCTTGCGTCGTCGCCGCCACCACCGCACTCTTTGCCGTCGACCGCCGCGAATCTAGCCGTCGTTCGTCGTCATCGTTGTCATCTTCTTCCCCTCTGGCCAACTCCGATGAGGGAATTCTCCTCCCTTTTTTTCTTTTTCCTCTTCTTCCTCCGGTCGTACGCCGCCGTGTTCTGCGCCGTGCGCCGCTGCCTTTCGCGTTGCCGGCGGTCGCCACCGATGACCCCTCCTGCCGCCGCACGCCATGGTCGGCCCGGTTGGCTTGGGCCGCACCCATGCCCGGTCAATGGGGCCTCCCAACCGTCCGATCTGCCATGCGGCAGATCGAGGCCGTTCGCCCGCATGCACGCATGGCTGCCGCGTCGGCGCCACGTGCGCGCCACGTCGGCGCAATCTCCTCGCGGTTGGGTCGCCGTGGCCGCCATGTGGTGCGCCCGCGCCCGCACACCCATGAGCCACTGACAAGTGGGGCCCGCTTGTTGACGCCGACACCCTCTTGATGACGTCAGCCCTAGGCACTGATTGTGCAATAAATCATTAAGGTGTTTTCCGTTGATAGTAAAAACACAGAGAATCTTCTAAAATTCATAACTAATTCATCCGAGCTCCATTTAAGCCCATTCAAGTCTCAGTAAATTCATAAAAAAGTCTAAAATCCATTAAAAATGGTTTTGTTCTCTGTTTCAGTAGACTTACAGCATGTTTTGCTTGTGTGCTTTGTTTGTCGTTTGGATTCCGGCGTTTCTAAAGCTCCACTTTACTTTGAAGTTGTTGGAGAGGTCCCTTCAGCACCGGAGCAAGGCAAGTCATGCATGTTCATCGATCATATTGTACCTATTTCGCAAAACGTGTCGCTTTCTGTTAAATATTGCATTT
Organism: Oryza officinalis; assembly: GCA_008326285.1. Lineage (NCBI taxonomy): Eukaryota > Viridiplantae > Streptophyta > Magnoliopsida > Poales > Poaceae > Oryza > Oryza officinalis. The sequence goes on along the minus strand of BDMV01000001.1, from coordinate 19,153,542 downwards.
ATAATCTCATGTGGGATGGTTACCTATTACTCAGCCCTAGCTTGTTTACCTCGTACCATTGATAGCATGGGTATTAATTTTATTAGATTTTGGGTTTAGGAAATGTTTAGCCATGCTTAGACCAACTAGATCACTATGGGGAATCTCACATGTAATTTACATACCTTGGTTCATTAATATTATTGTTGGACCTGTACCATTAAGATAGTAATATAACTAAAATTATGACTAATGATGGGTTATGGGCGCATGGTTTTGATAGGCGCGCCCATGGTAGTTAAGGATCGGTTCGCGGGAAACCTTGGAGGAATTAGCGTACTTACCACAAGTCAACGTGGGCAACGGCTGGGCTTGTAGTGTAGCTTTTTCCCTTTCCGACGTACCCAAGCAAGGGTGGGCGTGATGGAGTTTGGATGAGCCTTGCGACGGTCTATTCAGCTTTCGGATTCACCTAGGCACAAGAGGGTTGTCTACCTTGGTTATAAGGGTAGGGACGAAACCTGAAGAGTGGTGCAATTGGATAGGAAGGGTTATGCGAAGGGTCCTGTCACAGTTCCTTTTTGGCATATCATGGTGGTATGCCGACACACAGTAACATGTTGTGGGATTGTGTCTTGTGGGTATAGTTGTACACCTCTGATCAGAGTAAAACTATTTGAATAGCCCTACCCGCAGTTATGGGCGGTCAACCAGCTTCACCATGATTAGTCTCACAGTAATAATTTGACTTATTTGGAACTGGTGTAGTTCAGGTGGTTGGTTGGGCCTGTCACAACGTGGTGTAGCGTTGGAATTATCTGAATTCATACCCTCTTTTATGATATGACTTGCTGAGTACAGTGAGTAGTACTCAGTCGTGCTCTATTTTCCCTCACCCCAATGTTGGAATACTATTCAGATGAAGGCTACTCGGAGTAGTAAGCTTAGTTGCTATCATCAAGTAGGGATGGCAATGGGGTGGGACGGGGGTTGGTTGGGCTGGAACGGCCCCGTCCTTGACCCCCGACCTCTCCACCCAGCCCCGGCCCCGAGTGGAGATGCGGGGCCAAATTAGCCCCCCGCCCCCAACCCCTCCGGGGCCCCGTAACCCGAACGGGGCCCCGCAATGGGTAGCTACTCCATCCAATGAGCACAAAAAATACAAGACAATCATCAATTCAGCAAGAACAATTATTGTACATACTTCACACATCATCAAAAATAGCATGAATACTTGAATAGCATCATCAAAATTCAGCAAAACACAAATATTTCCATGATCCATCATTCCATCAATGAACTTAATGCATGCATGGCCACAAATAGATCACCACAGGTCCACAGCAAAGGATCACAATTTACACAATCACACATGAGTTCAAGGAATCAAGGTTCAAGTTCAACACATGACACATCCAAAGGCTCCAAGCAAGCAAAGTCACGGTCTCTAAGTCTCACAGAATGACATAAACATAGTAAAGTCCTATTAGGCTATTACATTGCCAACATAATAAAATATATAGGTAGATAGATACTTTGCAATTCCAGCCCATCCTTCACTGTCCATCAAAGAGACAAAGAGCAAGAATTATCTTCTGTAATATCCATTCCTCAAACTTCAGTGACAGTAGATGCATCATCCTGAAATGAAAATTAGAGTAAGCATGTGTATGTTATAATAGTAGAAACAACAAAGTGCAAGTGTAGGACATACCGATTCTGATTCATCCTCAAGGACCGTGTTGAATGCATTGATCTTGTTAGCAAATTCAGCTAATGTCATACAATGTAATTTGCAATTAGATGGAAAGGAAGAAACATGAAAGGACAAATTGAAAGATACAAAAGTGAAAATTAAAATTACCTAACATGTCGGCACGACCCCATGCTTGCATACACATAAGTGCCTCCACAAGTTCAGGTTTAAGCTGACTACGATTTGGACTAATCACCCTCCCACCAATACTAAATGCTGATTCAGATGCTACTGTTGTAATAGGGATTGCCATAATGTCCCGAGCAATCTGTCTCAAAGTTGGATATCTAATTCCCCCAAACCTCCACCAATTGATAATATCAAAATCTTGTGTCCTAGGCAACGGTTTCTCATCCAAATACAAATCTAACTCAGTGCGAAGCTGTGAGGAAGAGGCAACTGATTGTCCAGACATATATTGATCAAATATATCAAACACCTCATCAAATCCTAATGGGGGGCAACACTGCTAGAAGATGCATTGCCTCCATCTGAAGTTCCAACACCCTCTTCCACATGATTTTGGTATTGTAGCACTAATTTATACAAGTCGTCTTTCACAACATTAACTTTTCTTGGTGCCACCTCTTCTCCATAAATTTGTGTAAACATAGCAGTCAACATATGAAGTTTATATCTAGGGTCCAAAACACTAGCAATAGCCAAAATACCATGCACTTCCTTTCAATACTTCTCATACTTTATTGACATCAATGTGGTCATTTTTTTAATGTTTGGATCATCACTAGTGGACCATTTCTTCATAGCCAAATATACACCACAAACCTTAGGAAAGAACAGATTTGCAATAACATACTTACTACCAGAAAAAGCCTCAGTTGCATCACAAAATATTTTCAATCTATCAAAATGCTCCCTAACAAACTTCCAGTCATCAATTGATGGACAAAATGGAGTATACAATTTTTCACGAAGTCCAAGTTTTGCAAATACTTCTTGATATAAAATTGCAATGCTAAGCATAAGATAAGTAGAATTCCATCTGGTTTTGCAATCAAGAGCTATTTTTTTCTCATACTTAACATTCATTTGTTGGGCCTGTTTTTCAAATTTCTCATGTCTTTTTGGTGTTGCTGTCCAAAATGAAACACTCTCACGAACCTTCTCAATGATTTTATCTAGGATAGTCATTCCATCTTTCACAATCAAATTCAAAATATGTGCACAACAATGCATATGCACTAATGAACCATTTAACATAAGAGTGTCGACAGGCAACTTATCTAGCATCATCCCCAAAAGGTTCTCCATTAACTTGTCATTGGTGCTACAGTTGTCAAGTGTGATAGTAGAAAGCCTACTCTCCAAGTTCCAACCAGCAAGAACCTCATACAAAATTTCACTAATAAGATGAGCGGTATGCGGGGCTGGTACATAAATAAACCTATAAAACATAAAACACCACAAGAGAACATTAATATAGAGTGAAACAAATGATAAGAAGCATGATATAGGGTAATGTGCAGCACATAATCAATATACCTCAAACGAAAACTTTTCAAATTCCAATCATCATCGATGAAGTGAGCGGTGATTGCCATGTATCCTTTCTTTTGATGAGTTGCTGTCCATAAATCAGTAGTAATGGCTACACGGCTTTGAAGCTTGTGAAAATAATTACTAATAGCTACCTTGTTAACCCCAAACAAGTCTACAATATCATTCCTAATTGTGTTTCTGGACATAACCTTGAACAAAGGCTGCAATGCACCACAAAACCTACGAAAACCAGTATGGTCTACAATAGAAAGTGGGTACTCATGGAGGCATATCATCAGTACAAGTTCTTTCCTAGCAACCTCTGGATCCAAGATATATTTCCCTACGGTAACCCTCCCTTCCGCAACTGTTGCCATTTTCAAATTGAACTGTTTTAGACCTTTTCTAGCCTGCCTAGACTTGCAAGTTTTAATATGGTCTAACAAATGTTTAGTCCCGTTTCTACTTTCTGCACCAAGCTTGTTGTGACACCATTTGCATTCAGCTTTCCACACATCATTTATTTTCTTCTTATCAAAATCTAGCCATGCTACAGATTTCAGCCTCTTATTATCATGTTCTACTTCTGTAACTTGTGAATCCATAGGTTGTTCCTGTTCGATGCTTGGAGCATCATTCGGAGTAGAAGACGGTGGCAATGCAACCTGGGATTCACCAGTGGCAGTAGGGTTCGACATTCTATCCAAAAATAATATAGTTCAATAATAGATCAATCAAACATAAATATCAGACACAATAGGTTCAAAATCTTCATCTATCCATTCAATAAATAAGCAACTAAATTTTGTTCATCTACCAAACAATTTTAGACACAATAGGTTCAAAATCTTTATCTAATCCATTCAATAACTAAGCAACTAAATCTTGTTCATCTACCAAACAAAGTCAAACTACCACACACCCTGCCATGCAGTACCAAACCATGTTCTAATGTTCTATGCCATCAGATCAGAAATTCGAAATGTAAAGTACCAAATAAATGAAAGAACGCAGAAATATAGATTGAGAAATACATCTCAGTGCGTGAATCCTCTGCTTGCCTGGTGCCTGCGCAGCTCCGCTCGCCGTGGGTCTATGCCTGCGCGCCACCCGCTAGCTGCGCCTGCGGGCAGCCCGCTCCTTGCGCCTGCGTGGCGCTGCTGCATTTGTGCACCGCCGCCGCGCCGCGCCTGTGTGCTGCCGCGCCTCACCCGTGCGCCGTGCGCCTGTGCACTGTCGCCGCGCCTCGCCCTTGAGCCTCCGCTGCGTGCCGCCACCGGAGGGAGAGGGGCATGCGACAGAAGTCCGGAGGGGAGAGGAGGGGAGGGGAGGGGACTGGGGAGAGCGGCGAGCCGGCCAAATCCGACGACCGGAGAGGAAGTGAAGGGGACTGCGCAGTGTGCACGCGGCGCGCCTGTGTGGCTGTGCGGCGTGGGACTCGGGAGTCAGGAGGATAAGGTTACGGTAGGGTTAGGTTTTCTTTTCTTATATATCCCGATTTCAGCGTTTCACCAAAATTGACTTATTGGGCCTATAATGGATTATATTTTGAGAGGTAATAATATACCCCGGGGCCCCGTGGGTCACCCGCGGGTGAAATGTTCCCCCCGTCCCCTCACCCGCCAAAATACGAGGCCCCGGCCTTGACGGACCCGCAGGGCAGAAATGTCACCCGCCCCCGTCCCGGTAGGGGCGGGTCTCCGTAGACCCCGTGGGGAAAATTGTCATCCCTACCATCAAGAATGCCCGTGGATTGGAGTCGCCGCGCTGCAAGCGTCAAGCTTATTTGTTTAGCTCGTTTGTTTTTCCGCTTCATTTATAAGACTTTTATTATGTTTGTAAAACATGGATCTGTGTATCAACATTGTCGTTTGTGTAGCCTAGCTGTTCCTGCACAGGGGTCTTAATGCACATTCAGCTTGGAATTCTATTTTGGGAATTTCTGGGCATGACATGCTTGCAAAGAAGGAATTGCAGGGCCGCCAACAAAAGAACACGCACAATTTCGGCAATTCCATCACACCAAGGGAAATAAACAACACCGCGCCAGTTAAGTAGTCGACGAGCGTTCGCCCTACTCCACCACCAGCAAGCATGCGACCTTCTGCCGTCGCTGCAGCAGCGCCATCACCATCACCGTCTGCTGTACAAACTTCAGATTCAGGTAAAACTTCCATGTAGGTACCCACCAAGAGTTCCTCATCCGTCGCTTGCACTAGTCGCACTTCTGCCATTCAGTGCCACCATTGCCATGGGATTGGACACGTGCAGAGGAATTGTCCTAGCCAACGGGCATACATTGCCACAGAAGATGAAGGTTACATTACCGCCTCTGATGTGAAAGAGGACGACCTTGCTGATAGTGCTCAAGACAAATACGAAGGACAAGCTTTTGGTGGTGATGATACATCCGCCTATAGAGCTGTTATTTTTTAGCGAGTTCTCAGCGCACAGGTGGAACAAGAAGAGAAGCTATAACGCCATAACTTGTTTCAGATTTTCTTCGTCATCAAGGAACGGCGAGCACGTCTTATCATCGATGGAGGAAGCTACAACAACTTGGTGAGTTTTGATTCCTTTCGAGTCAACGGGAATCGTCAAAACGAGAAGGCGTTCAGAATCTGTCCGGATGTTGTGTCACCGTCTTTGGGCCCGTTGGGCCGTGTATCGTATCCAAGTCCAATACAGACGTGTCCAGGGGTCCGAGGTCGACCCTAGAACCTATATATTCAGTAGCCGTCATTGAGTTAGGGTTATGTTTTGTTTAGATTATTTCTGCCATCGCAGTTTCGTCGCTAGTATGATCCATTGCCATGTTGCTTGATGACGGGCGGTAAGAGGTTTGCCTGTAAATAGCCAACCCCGGTTATTTTGCAAGCGGTCCCCTTGCAGCCCTTTGAGAAGGCGATAAGGGACCTGTCTGTAAAATAGCCAACCCCGATTATTTTGCAAGCAGCAAGCCCTTTGGAAGGGCGGCAAGGGGCTACCTGCAAAATAATCAGTTCTCCTCCAACGGATGTGTGTCACGTCATAAAAAAACGTCCTTTGGAAAAGTGATTTTTAAAAAACGCCCTCTGAGAGGGCGTTAGGGGTGTAGATTTGTAAAACTTTGAAATCAAAAATTATTTTTTAAATATTTTAATAAATAAAATTAAAAATTAAAAAAATTCCCTCAATCTTGGTGGATTAACGTGAGCTAACATCCGCCGCCGCAACTCCCGTCGTCCCATCTCAACTTTCCCCATGACACCGCTGCCGCCGCCTCCCCTGCTCTCCTCATTCTCCCCGCCACCGCTGCTGCGATGGTGATGAATCCAGTGGCCAGCGATGGGGCTATTGGTCGGCACTGATTGGCAGGGGCCACCGGGGCTGACCGGCGCGGGTTGCAGGAACGGCAGCCTCATCCTCTGCCGCTGCTCGCACGGCCGCAGGTTCGAGTCAGAATAATTTTCTTATTAGAGTTGGAAAGAGAATCCGTATATGTAGCTCACCCAAGATCGGAATCGGCCTCGTCCCCTGTATGATCCGTTGCCATGTTGCTCAATAATCCTCCCTTAAGTAGGGTAATAAGGAAGTTGGGGAATTTGGATTTTTTTTATTGAATAAGGAGGGGTTTGATTGATCGATCGATGGAGCAGGCTTCTTCTGTTACCGGTACCGGTGAATTGCTGGATCAGGAAGCTCCACCTTCGATCCCCGGTCTCGATTGGTCCCAGCTTCCTGCGGACCTGCTCATCCGCATCTTTGGCACGCTGGAGATTCCAGATATTTTCAGCTCCGGCGTGGTTTGTCGCTCCTGGCATGCCAGCTATCGAGAGGCTCGCCGCCTCGGTATTTGCTCCAATAACCCCGGGCCCTGCCTTGTTTTCTCGTCTAGCGACCGTGATCCTAGTGTTGCCACCCTGCACAGCCTCACCACAGGGAAGGACTACTATGTAACCATGCCAGATCCTCCTTTCCGTACCCTTTCCGTACCCGCTACATTGTCGGGTCCTCCCATGGCTGGCTTATTACTGCCGATGAGCGCTCTAATCTGCTCCTTGTCAATCCTGTGACTCAGGCACAGATCACCATGCCTTCACCAGAGACAATAAAGAATGTGAGGATTCGTTGCAATAATGAGGGAGTGCCAGACGGCTATGATCTTTTTACAATGGATATGTCATCACGAGATTTTGATACTGAAACAGAGCCAGATGATCTTTCCTGGGAAGAAGGCCGGTTTTACTTCTATAAGAGGGTTGTTCTGTCAGCAGATCCATCCAGTAGAAACTGCACAGTAATGATCCTGCACCTGCTAGATGATCTCCTTTCCTATGCAAGGGTGGGTGACACTCATTGGACCTGGATCAATGTTGATGAGCTATGTTGCAACTATCATGATGTTTTGTACAAGGACGACGATAGATTGTTCTATGCAATCCGAGACAATGGTGATGTTCATGCTATTGATACCAATGGACCCTCTCCAATGTTAAGGGTCGTCCTGGACAATAAGAATTCACTCATCAATAATACCAAATATATTGTTCTGTCAGAATCAGGTGATCTTCTTCAAGTATGAAGGTATTATAAACATGTCAATAAGGACAGGAGGACCAGAGAATTGATTGTCTATAAGGTTGACCTTGTTGAACAAAAGCTGCTGAACTTAAGGATTTTGACGGTTCGTGCGCTATTTATAGGTTTCAATAGCTCCTTCGGTAGAAGATTTCCCCATGTTAACTCCAAATAGTGTCTACTGTACAGATGATTCAATGGAATATATTTATTGTGTTAGATTTGGTTTCCGAGAGGTTGGTGCCTTCCATTTGGAAGATAGTAGCTTCACTGATCAGCCTATTGGCTCACGGTTGAATTGGCCACCTCCTATTTGGTTTAGGCCATCATTTTCAAAAGGTAATTAGATTTATTGCTTCAAGTTTTACAAATTTTAATTTGTTGACATCTCTATCTATGCATATTCTTTTGTGATAGGTAAACATTGCACTTTGATTTGATTGTTCAGTATTTGTTGGTCTCCGTAATTTGCTATTGCATACCGTATGAATAATAGAACTCAGGTGGTAGTTTACAAGTTAGTAGATGTAATGCTGTTACTGCCTAACAATATAGTTGGAAATGTAACAGATGCATTACTGAAATCATGGAAACCACTACAAACTATGTATACAAATTTTAAAATATTGTCAACACAACATATGTAATACACCATGTATTTTTTTTAAAATCAAACTTGATTCTCTTTGGAAGGGATATGTATAACACAAAAACAAATAAAAGAATAATACTAAAATATTCCAACTTCACTTTGTTCTATGTCAACACTATTCATATTTTTGTTTTTGAATTTTACTAGAAAAACTGCCCGTGCGTTGCAACAGGAAAAAAAGAAGAGAAAATTAAAAAAAGTTAAGAAAGATTTATATTATGTAATTAATTAAAATACAAATTTTTCGAAATACTTGGGTATTTCTAAGTAGGTAGGTGTAGAATTAAATTAATTTACAAGTAAAGTAAAGTAACTGTAAGAAATAAAACTACATGGCTAAATTCAATTTTTGTTAAATTATCCATGATTAATTACACTCTCTGAAATTTTCTTGGAATTTTCTGAGGTCAATTGTTAATTTTAATAATACAAACACCATTTCAATATTTATTTAAATAAAAATCTAAATAAAAACCTTCCTTTCTTTTTTGGTTAGGTTCGGCCCAGCAAATAACCGAAAGTCTAATTAATCTCTCCACATTCTCTTTAGGCAAGATTCGGCTCAGCAAGGACCAAAAGTCTAATTGACCTCCCTTTCGGCCCACTTTTCTCCTTTGTCTCCTCCATCTCAGCCAAAACAAGAAACCAAGTCTAATTCGTGTTGTTGACGGACGAAAAAAAAGTGACGAAAGCCTTACTTATTTTTATATTAGGTATAGGTATAGATATAGATATATGCCAAACAACACAGAGCATTATCTTCAAATTTTTACATGTATATAATAGTATGTCCTTCTACTTAAGTTAACTTTTTGAGAATTTTCTTAGAACGTTTACATGGTTTTTTGCGAGGTCTCCCTGATTCACTGAATTTGTGGTTTTCACCTATATTCCCCTGCTATATGAATATGTTATTATCCGTCTAAGGTGGCATCTCTAAAATTAATAAATACCACCCAACTATTTATTTGATTGTTGCAAAGATTATGCACAATGGAGACAGGGAACTTTTGATTTAAACCGTGACCTTTGTTTATACATTCCGTTTATTGTTTCGATCGTCGTTTCGTTGATTTAACTTATATTGTTAAATCAACCTGAACTGGAAGCAAATCGATCAACCTGAACTGAAAGTAAATTGATGATAGTATATTACTACTACCATCAATTTGCTTTTAATTTTAATATATATATATATAACTCCATTCCGTTTTATTGTTTCATTCATCAACCTGAACTGGAAGCAAATTGATGGTAGTATATTATATTACTGATTCAAAGACAAATTGATGGTAGTATATTATCTTAACGATCGTCACCTATTTTTTCGTTTTCGTCCGTACGCGTATTTTTTTCACATCCAATTTAGCGCCTTTTTTTTCATTTTTTTTCTAGCGCCATGTGTGGTCATTGCCCAGTAGGCTAGGTCAGTTACAAGCCCGCAGGCTTACAAGTCTAGGTCCGCCCTCACCGTCTCCTACACCGTTTTGCGCCGCCTGCGTCCATGAGTTCGGTTCTGTCCGCACTTCCTACTCTGTTTTTCTTTTCTTCTGCTTTTCCTTTCGCTATTTTTAGCGCTCACACAAACGTGATTTTATAGATTTATCTCGTAGGGAAAAATACATAAATATGATCGCAGGCAAGATATACATATAGAAATAATAGAAGCACATAAGAAAATACAGATCACAAGGCTCTTCCTCTAGGGCGTCAAGCCACCTCCAATCAATGTCGATTTTAGGTTATTATTGAACTCAACCTTGAATACAGTTACAATTTCAGTATATTTATATAACTCAAGAAATTTTACTAGATTTATAACTGCTTATTGTCCACATAAGCTAGAAGTACTTAATGTTTGCACAAATCAGTATGAGTAGTTAAAAACATTGTGGGAAGGGTTATGGAATAACTAATATGTTATGACCTGTAAGCTGAACAGTTGCAGTGTATATGCATAAAAATAATGTTAAGAGCAGACCGAGTCATATGAGAATTATAAGACTCGTCATGAACCATGCATGCTTGCCTACAATTGTGAATTGACTATAGATCATAGTAAAAAAAACTGGACCGAGAGTCGACCCGCTCTAGCTGTCGGTTCACTGGGTCACCGGTCGAACCGCCGGTTTTTTATTTATTAAAATTATATTTGATTTGCATTATTTTTAATATAGAACCATCACAAATTGATGAAAATATGCATAAATAAACTAATATATTTATTATTATATGGCCACACCATGTAGTGTGGTAACATAATAAGTTTATAATGCCATATTGTCATAGGACAAATTAAAAACCGGTTCCATTTTAAAAAACCACCTAGTTCACCGGTTTTTACCGGTTTGATTGTAGGGACGGTCTTTAAGCAGAACCAAGCCGTTTTTTCTAGTTCAACCGTTGGTCCAGTCCGATTTTTTGTACTATGCTATAGATAATTCTGGCAAATCCTAGAGCCAGACGTGATATGATAAAGAAATAAAACAAAAAATGACATTAAAGAAAATAACGCAAGATGGCATGGTATACTGACTTACTTTCATTGTGCATGTGATGCATCTACCAAAAAAGTACCTTCGCTCATGCAAAAGCAACCCGAGTTCAAAGCTACAAAGAGGAGATTAATATTTCTTTACCGATGTAAGAATTCAAGATCAATTTGTTGGCACAAAACACCTATTATTGGGACACAAACACCTACTAGATCTTACCTAACGATCCATGCAATTTCTTTTTGGGCCTCCTGATGGAGTACTATCATACCCACTATCACCCCCATAGCTGCCCAAATAACCACCAACGCCAGGCATCCCAGTGCTGCAGAAGCCTTTAGGTTTAGTCAACCCTGAATCATGTGTAAGTGTTATGATAGTACTGAATGTTACAAACTTAGAATATCATATAATAGTATGTATATTGATTTGAAGGGTGTCACAGTAACACGTTGAGGTAATGAAATTAATATCACATCAAAGTAGCATGAAAATAATGAATTGATCTAGTCTGCAATTTTTTTTGAACAACCATGTTATATTGATTGGAACAGTATCACAGTAACACCTTGAGGTAATAAAATTCACAACACTTGAATATTTGCACAAATCAATATGAACAGTGTCATTTAGAGGTTGAGTATCTTTTCTTAGCTGTTAACCTTCAAGGCTAAATTCAGAGTACCTGAAAACTAACCAATTTAATTAAGATTGGTAATTTCATGCCAAAATAGATTTCTGACCAGCAGCGGTGAAAACATGAACCCAGTTTCTCCTCCGCTCCCAAAGTTGGAAAATAGATTTCTACAGGAATTGACATAGGAAAATGAATAGTTTAGATACTTCTGGTAATCCGCAGAGCCAAACATGATAATTTTTAGTTGATTAACCTTGCTAAATTCAGAGAACCTGAAAACTAACTAATTCAATTAAGATTAGTGTCGAAACTTGGTTTCGGCAATAGAAATTGGGGGTAACAGTCAAGCGCCAAACATGATGGGTTAGTCGGGACAAAGATTTAGACAGGTTCAGGCCCTCTCTAACGAGAAGTAATACTCTACTCCTGTTTCGGGGATTCGATCCGCCGAGTGGTTTATTGATCTCTTGATCTCTTGAATTCGTGGATTTGTGTACTCGTGTACTTGTGTCTCTGTCTATCCACCTATCCCTCAAGGGACACCCCTACCCTCCTTATATAGTCTCGGAAGAGGGTTTACAAGTCGGAGATCCACTCATATTCTAAGTCGGACTCCTCTATCTTACCAACTTTAGACTATGAGCCATTACCTTATCTCAATGGTAATGTAATACCCAAGTCATAGCCGGTTTACATAATCATGGACATAACCTATCCCCTATGGTAAGTCAGATAAGCTAGCCAAGTGGGTATCCGGTACCCATAACTTCCACAGTAGCCCCCGAGATCTTCACAGTCGACAAGATAACTTTGCCTCAAACCAGAATAACACATAGCCGAATGACTCCTTAGCCAAGTGCTTCTATCACCGAGTGTTTCCATCATCTCTGTCTGAGTCTCCCGAGTGCTTTATCATCCAATAGAAAGGCTGTGAAGGGCTGAAAACATCTCAGAAATTTCTTAAGAATAAATATTTAGGTGCATCGACTGATGCACCTAATTAGGTGTAGTCCCCGACTATGTGTTTAGTTAAACAAACTAAGCATATAATCACGAACTATAATAATCATACTCTCCTGAGTTAAATAAATGCCTAGCCTAAGCCAAAATCAATCATAAAAGATCATATAACACATAACCTTATAATCAAGACATAGTGTATAATGAATCTAAGCACTCGGCAAGCTCATGCTTATCCGAGCCAATTTACCCGAGTCATCTCAGAACAAAATACTCAGCCGACCCTCAGGGGTAAAAAATCCGAGCACTCGGCAAGCTCATGCTTATCCGAGTCGTTGTGCCTGAGTCGTCCCGGAACATACAGCTCAATCAATTCTCATGAATAGAAAATATGAGTTAATAAATTTATCAGTCATCTGAAAAATACGACCAAAATATTAAATAGCTCTTGCCATAATATTGGTCTTGATAAAAAGAGCACACCAAGATGGCAAATCAGCATTGATAAATAAAAAATCAAATGCTTTGTAAAAACCAAACAGCTCCTGCAACCTATAAAAAAGTTACCAGGACAGTTATAAAAAACTTTACTGTTTGTCACCTTCCAAGTTACATCGTACCAACCTTCAACAAATTGTGTAACTGCTATATGAAAGGATTTCAAAGGTATTGGGCAGTAAGACACGCGCATATTGCCAGAGCAAATCTGCTTAAGTCCCTAGAGACACGTGTCAAGCCTCACCTGTAATATGGGCCGTAAGCTTTTCATGGGTCTCGGCCCAATCATGAGAAAGCTTACCGATACCCTAAAATCTCTGAAGCACCGGAGTCTTCCCCGCCGCTTCATCTTCTGATCTGAAAAGGTTATCCCTCATGGGATGCACCAAAATAAATTTGACAATTGAATCCCGACTGGCGCAAGAACTCAGCTTGAGACCCTCGTAGGAAATAATAATTGATCCATACCATTAATATAGGAGATAAGCTCGTGGCCCTGTATTCATGTTGCATATATCCAGAATAAGTCCAAATTGAAGGTATGATCCTCGTACTAGAGCTAGTAAGCCCCTGAGCATGTTGCTTGTCCTCTTGTCGTAGTCGAAGTTATCCATTGGTGACAATTGATGCAGTCGGCATGAAAGCGAGATCACCAATGTGAAAATAAATTGCCCATCAGAGGTAACGAAGATGTCGGTGATGGAGACATAGTTGCCCATCAGCAACGATAACAAAATCTACAACCATGGAGACGTAGAAAATAGTCGGCGGCAGCAAACATGACCAGCAGTAATGACGACTGGCAGCAGAGATGGTTGGCTCGAAGAAGAGAATATCAGCCGGCGGCGACCAAGGCAAGTCGGTGTTGAAGATGAAGACGCACATCAGCAGCAACGATGCAGGCCGGCAATGACGGCGAGACCACCAGTCGGCAACGACGGAGATAGCCGGACGATGAAGACGAAAATGCTAATCAGCTGCGGCGTAATAGGCCATCAATTGTAACAGACGCAACCGGTGGTGATGATGATCCGCAACAGGAGATCCACGGAGGAACAAGTAATGGTGCCGATGGTAACATCAATGATAATAATCCATCAAACTGTTGAGAAGATATTGAAGCCCAAGTAGTTTCCTTGACGCTAGCATGTGTGTGGCGAAGAACTCCAAACTCCATGACATACAAATTAAATCTTGAACTTGATATTTGAAAAACTTGGAGTAGACTGTAGCATCAACTGAGTGCCAAAGTTATCGGTGAAAATGTTGGAGTCGCTGAAGTAGAAAGCTTGCTCTGGAGCGAAGATTTTGAGTCTTGTATTTGTGTAGCCCCTGACTCTATGCTTAGTTGGGAAACAACTGATCATAGAGTCAAGAACTATAGCTTGTCATTGAGTAGCCATTGCTTGAGTGAAGATACACATTGAGGATGTCATGTTGAGTCTCTTGGAGACGTTGTGGTTGGTGAAGTATCGAAGCTTGCGCAGTAGAAGCAATAGAACTAGTCGACGATGAAAACGTAGACGCCCAACAACGGTGGCGTGAAAACCAACCGTGTAGGCGGAGATACCAGTCGACGGTGGCGAAGGCAAGCCGACAATGAAGTCGTAGACTCCCAACAACGGTGATGTGTCCAATCAACCGTGTAAACGGAAACACCAGTCGGCGGCGGCGAAGGCCGGCCGACGATGAAGTCGTAGACGCCAAACAACTGTGATGTCACCAATCAACCGTGTAGGCAGAAACACCAGTCGGCGACGGTGAAGGCAGGCCGACGATGAAGTCGAAGACGCCCAACAACGGTGATGTCACCAGTCAACCGTGTAGGCAGAAACACCAGTCGGCGACGGCGAAGGCAGGCCGACGATAAAGTCATAGACGCCAAACAACGGTGATGTCGTCAATTAACCGTGTAGGCGAAAACACCAGTCGGCGGCGGCGAAGGCAGGCCGACGAGGGAGTCGTAGACGCCCAACAACGGTGATGTCACCAATCAACCGTGTAAGCGGAAACACCAGTCGGCGGCGGCGAAGGCAGGCCGACGATGAAGTCGTAGACGCCAAACAACGGTGATGTCACCAATCAACCGTGTAGGCAGAAACACCAAACTGCGGCGGCGAAGGCAGGCCGACAAGGAAGTCGTAGACGCCCAATAACGGTGATGTCACCATCAATCAACCGTGTAGGCAGAAACACCAATCTGTGGCGGCGAAGGCAAGCCGACGATGAGGTCGTAGACGCCCAACAACGGTGATGTCACCAATCAACCATGTAGGCAGAAACACCAGTCGGCGGCGGCGAAGGCAAGCCGACAATGAGGTCGTACACGCCCAACAATGGTGATGTCACCAATCAACCGTGAAGGCGGAAACACCAGTCGGCAGCGGCGAAGGCAGGCCGACGATGAAGTCGTAGACGCCAAACAACGGTGATGTCGTCAATCAACCGTGTAGGCAGAAACACCAATCTGCGGCGGCGAAGGCAGACCGACGAGGAAGTCGTAGACGCCCAACAACGGTGATGTCACCAATCAACCGTGTAAGCGGAAACACCAATCGGCGGCGGCAAATGCAGGCCGACGATGAAGTCGTAGACGCCAAACAACGGTGATGTCACCAATCAACCGTGTAGGCGGAAACACCAGTCGGTGGCGGCGAAGGCAGGCCGACGATGAAGTCGTAGACGCCCAACAACGGTGATGTCACCAATCAACCGTGTAGGCGGAAACACCAGTCGGCGGCGGCGAAGGCAGGCCGACGATGAAGTCGTAGACGCCCAACGACGGTGATGTCGTCAATCAACCGTGTAGGCAGAAACACCAATCTGCGGTGGCGAAGGCAGGCCGACGATGAAGTCGTAGACACCCAACAACGACGAAGTTAGGCTGACGAGGAAGTCGTAGACGCCCAACAACGGTGATGTCACCAATCAACCGTGTAGGCGGAAACACCAGTCGGTGGCGGCGAAGGCAGGCCGACGAGGAAGTCGTAGACGCCCAACAACGGTGATATCACCAATCAACCGTGTAGGCAAAAACACCAGTCGGCGGCGGCGAAGGCAGGCCGACGATGAAGTAGTAGACGCCCAACAACGGTGATGTCACCATTCAACCGTGTAGGCGAAAACACCAGTCGGCGGCGACGAAGGCATGCAGACGATGATTTATAATTGATCGATCCTGCAGTATAAACACGTAGGATGAGTAGTGCCTGATGCAAACATAGTACTTGAGGAAAATTCAAGCATTTCAAAATATTTATAAGTGTGTATTTCTCCTCTTGTTGGTTTTGATTTCCCCAAGTAGATGACTCCTCACGTTTAAATACTCTGCCCGACTAGTCATTAATATGAGTTCGTCATTAATGGAACAAAGTTTCACATATCAGAGTTTACTACTCGGGTACTTTCATAATTGTTTAGAGCAGAAAACAAATTATCTTATCTCTATGCTTTTGATTTCTTCCGAGTAATACTTAGCACCTTGCGTTATACACTCCATCCAACAAGCCCCTGGGTGCTAGGATTCGGCCCAAGGGCAACTATCCATCGACAAACCAAACGGAAAGCATAGGGAAATAGAGTTTCATAACTCGATGGGCACTTTTTTACTCGGATTATTTCGTAAGCAATCGAGATAAACATTAGAAAAATCATCTCAAAAATATGATATAACATCTGTAGCCCCCGACTCACTGCTCAACGGAGGACTAGTTGATGTAGTGAGGCAGAGGAGAAAGAAAATATCATATAAAGAAGAAAATTGTTGATGACTTAGCTTTTTGGTATTTCCATCGGTGACGGTAGAGGTGGCCGATCTAGGGACAATGTCGTCCATCAATGGCGACGAAGACACCAACCGAAAAAGCAGCGTGGAGGCGACCGATGGTGGAGGTGAAGGTTCCCAACAACGTGACAAAGATGCACGGCCATTGGAAGTGAAAACACCAGTCGACAACAGAATCCTCGTGGAGGCGAAGAAACGAGTCGGTAATGACGAAGATGACCGATGGTGAAGATGATGTCACCATCAACAACGGCGGCGGAGCATACCAACCGTGGAGGCGAAGAAACCAGTCGGCGATGACGAAGACGGCCGACGGTGAAGACGATGTCGGTCTTGGCTCGTTCCTCTTGTGCAATCCTACGGGCCATGGCTGAGTCGGTCTCGGCAACTTTGGCCATGAGGATGTTGAAGAACTCCGGAGCGTAATCGTAGTCGAAGTCAGAGTCGTCGAAGTCGTTCGTGGAGATGTCGTAGAGGTTGTCGAAGTTGGAAGAGCTGAGGTAGTCTGCAATCTCGGTAGATGAGCGCGATCCGAGTGGTTGAATCATGGCGGCGATTTCTCTGGAGCTCGGACCGCGGCATGATGATGAAGAAGATTCTCCCAAGTGGATCGATTCCAGCTCGGAAGATAGAAGATTGTGGTAGGTCTTAGCGTCATTTGGTAACCCAAACGGCGCCGCGAGGTTTCCCCCTCCCGACTGGTTCGAATCCGAGTCGAGGAGAGAGGTCTTGCCAAATTTGTCGGTGATGAAGTCAAGGCTGCCGAAGCTGAACGCCTGCCCCGGAGGAAGGGCGAAGTCGTTGATGCCTGATGAAGATCCCATCGCGCTTGTCGGCGAGATGAAGAAGAAAACTTGACGCAGAGCCCCTACCTGGCGCGCCAACTATCGAAACTTGGTTTCGGCAATAGAAATTGGGGGTAGCAGTCAAGCGCCAAACACGATGGGTTAGTCGGGACAAAGATTTAGACAGGTTCAGGCCCTCTCTAACGAGAAGTAATACCCTACTCCTGTTTCGGGGATTCGATCCGCCAAGTGGTTTATTGATCTCTTGATTTCGTGGATTTGTGTACTCGTGTACTTGTGTCTCTGTCTATCCACCTATCCCTCAAGGGACACCCCTACCCTCCTTATATAGTCTCGGAGGAGGGTTTACAAGTCGGAGATCCACTCATATTCTAAGTCGGACTCCTCTATCTTACCAACTTTGGACTATGAGCCATTACCTTATCTCAATGGTAATGTAATACCCAAGTCATAGCCGGTTTACATAATCATGAGACATAACCTATCCCCTATGGTAAGTCAGATAAGCTAGCCGAGTGGGTATCCGGTACCCATAACTTTCACAATTGGTAATTTCATGCCAAAAAGCTTACCAATTTCCAACCAGCAGTGGTGGATACATGAACCCAGTTTCTCCTCCACTCCAAAAGTTGGAAAATAGATTTCTACAGGAATTGACATAGGAAAATGAATAGCACATTAGGATCCCACTGAATGTTGGAATATCACAGTACAATCAAAATAATGAAGTGATATAATCTGCAAATATTTTTAAACCACCATGTTATACTGATTGGAAGAGTATGACATTAACACCTTGAGCTAATAAAAATGTTTTTAAGGCCATGGTCAAAGCATGCCCTAGATCGAGATGGAATGAAGATATAAATCTATGGCGTCAAATAATCCTCCCAAACGTTCTGTTTCGCAACAGGTAAAATATTTATTAATTATTCTTTAATTTTTAATCTGAATTTTAGTTTATTTTCTTAATAATATTTCTGCGTAGTCTTATGTTTATTTTTTATTACCAATTTCAAATAGATTTAGTTGGACTCTATTTTATCTTTTTTTAATTAACAATTTAATCCTCCCAGGGAACTATCTGGCTATTTTGTTTCACTATTCATGCACACATGGAAATATAACGAACTATTATACCAGATTTTTAGGTCATTATCATGACTCTTAACATTATCTTTTTCCAAACAAAGTATATTTACACATACCGTGCTAACCTTAATCATTTACATACAGGATGGCAACGAACTAAGAAAGCATTTTTTTTTGCACAGCTATTGGCGTTCCAAGAGAACGAATGTGCAGGAATATGCCTGATGGTGTACAAGACTTGCTAAAATGTATCCTGATAATGGAAGTTAGAAATAGTTGTTATATTTTAAGTATTTCTACATTTGTAAGAGCAACTTCATAAAAACATGCTTTAATCAGTGTGTCTACTACTAATGTTAGACAGCTATGTATTTGTCTCTGTGTACCGAACTGTTATTGTTTCCCATTTCACCAAAAAAATATCACACGAAAGCATCGGCACTCAATCAATATGGAGTAACAGAACAAGTTTTTAATGAATATAGTTGCACTTATCCACTCAAACCAAATAAATCAAATAAAGTATGGTCTGATCTAATAATTCTGACGAAAATGAAACCCAGCTCTAAAATTGCCAAATCGTCAAACTAAAAAAGATAGCAAAAGCCCATATCAGATTAAAAAAACTTACCAGTTCAGGCACCTCGGCTGCGGCTTCCGAGACAACCTCCGGTGACATCTCCCCTCCATCCTGGCCACCATCCCTGCCTCCAATCCGCAAAACAAGCTGCTCCTCCCCACCGCGGCAACCCAACCAACCTCCCTTCCCCACCAAAGAACTCCCAATCCAACCTTTCCACAACCAGACACCGCTCGATTTCAAGCTTCAAACAGCACCTCTCGATCGGCCTCCTCGACAACAACATGGAGCAGATGGACAGTGTGCTCCTCCTCTGACCCCCTCACTCGGATACACCACGAAAGCTGTGCAGCGACAAGGGGGAAAAGGAAGTGGCCGGATCCAGGAGAACCGGGCACTCTAAGTGATCCCGTGCCTCTGCCATGCGCTGTGCAGCCCTCTCCAGCTCGCCACCGACGATTCCGAGAAGGAGACCACCGTCGCCGCCAGGAAGATGACGACCAAACCCGTCGGACTCGAGCTCCAATGGGCCAGAGGGGCGGCAGAGGAACCGGCAATGGAGATGGCTGTGGCGGCGGTTGGATCCAAGCGAGGAGGGGCGATCCAGCAGCAGCGAGGGGGAAGAGCTCTCCACCGATGATTCCGAGGAGGAGGCCACCGTCGCCGTCAAGAAGACGACGACCAGACCTAGCGGACTCGAGCTCCAAGGGGCCAGCGGGGCGGCAGAGGAGCCAGCAATAGAGATGGTCACGCCGGTGGCTGGATCCAAGCGAGGAGGGGCGAGGCTGCCTCAATCCGCTTGTCACCGAACTGCGCCGTCGAGGAAGCTCGATCCAGTAGCAGCAACAACGGCTTGGAGCCGGTGGTGGATCTAGCCGACGACAAGTAAGTAGGACAAGGTGGTGAAGAGTGGCTGCTCCTCAGATGAGAAGGGAGAAATTGGCGGGAAGAGAGATGAAAAAAGAGAGAGCGATAGAGATAAGTCTCTCCGACCAGGTGACCAGTCACAATATTTTTACTCCTCGGTAATGTACGAGCTTGAGTGGCAATTCTAGGACGCTGGGAAAATGAAAAAAGATTTTCCCGAAAAACCTTAAGACTTTAGTTAATTACGGTCAAGTGCCATTGTGCTCTGTCTTGTGGTAATCAGGGGATTGAATTTCGCTGAAAAGAAACTATTTTTTAACATACACGTACCTACTTTACAAACAAGTAATGTTTTCTTTTATTATTAGTAGCAAAATGTCTGAGACCGTTTAATGCTACAAAATACACACAATTAAAATACTTCCACTTTAATATTTGTTTGAGATAAAAATTATCGATTGTAAAAAAAATAAAATTTTTCACGAGACACGACAGATTAGAGTCTGTGTGCTATCTATCATCCATGCATCACACGATCGGTCTCCACGCGAGTTCACATGCGATTTTGAAAGCGAGATCGCACGTTTGCCACACGAGAGTTGAGAGAGTAAGAAAGTGTGCGTGAGCATTCTGGGACTATGAGTAAATATGCAAAAGTAATTTTTATCCATCCTCATTATCATTGGTTTTATGATAAACTAATCTATTTTAAATACATTTTTTTTGTTAATCACACAAATTTTCGTCCATCGCCTCTTGCTTGAAAGTTGTGAAAAATATAATTTATTGTATTCTGATGTATTACATTGACCATCTAATGAGGTATATATAGGAGTACATATAGGGTAGAGACTTGGAGTACAAGAAAAGTTAGAATATATTTTATCTCTAAAATTCTATCTATAGGACTCTATTTTATTTCTAGGATTATATTTCTATGATTGTATCTTATCTCTATAATTTGTGTTTGACTCTTATCTCTAACCGTATATATATATACTTCTAACATTCCCCCTCAGTCGTAACGGGAGCGAAGCGAACGATTGCGATTGGATTTGAAATCTTCTGTTTCTTCATCTTCTTTGACTCACCATCATTGATTGCATCTCTGATGGATGGTCCTTCATCTAGGTCGGTGCCTGTGTCTCCTTCTGGTGTCGTCCCTTGACTTTCCTCTATTCCCTCTTGCAGTCATAGCGGGAGTGTCATGGATGAATACAATGACACGGACGCTTTGACTGGAGTTACTGTAGATGATTTTTGCTATAGACGTTTGTCGATGTAGTCGATCATGTAGTAGTTGTGATCGTAGTAGTCATGGTAGTCGATGTAGTCGCACATAGCCGAAGGCAAAAAAGATATTTATGCCATGGTGTGAAGATGAAACTATAATTGTTAGCATCTTGCACATTGTAGGTGTCAAAGGATGTCATTGGGGACGTCTTGAATGTCAGAGGACATTGTTGGCGATGAGGCCATCACATGGATTGGTTCTTTGTGCCATGTAGCGGTCATCACAATAGTGATGCCAAGTTGATGCGGTTGTTGCTGTTGTAGATGACGTGATCGATGCCGTCATCGATAACGTGGTCGTTGCCGTCATATAGGACGCGATCGATGTCGTCGTCGATGAAGAAGCGTCTTACAGATGTATCTGTCAAAGACATGAGACGTCCATCCTTGTAAACGATGCAGCGATAGCGAGGTACCATGTTGTTGAAAATTATCGGCGATGACGATTGTGTTGTTGTAGTCGTATAGTTGACAAAAAGAATTATCGGTGTAGGTGTAGATGAAGTCGCTGGCAGCGAGGTCTGTGCACGCGGCCGTGCACCAGAGCTTCAGCTTGTTGATCGTCAAGAAGATGAAGAGTCGGCGAGGTGATCTGCGTTCTTCTTTCCCAAGACGTGCCATGCATGCATGTATTTGCATGGATTACTGGATTAATTAGGATCATGTGCTTGAATTCTCCTCAGTCTTTCCGTCGTGCTGCTTCTTGTTGCTGATTAGTGGATGTGTGTAGATGGCTTCGGCCACGGATTGTGAATGCCAGCTGCTACGAATGTCGTCGGTGGTGGAGTCACGGATCTTTTGACGTTGACCGTCGGGCTTTTGTGATTAATCTCTATCTTTACCTCTATATATATTATAAAAATTAAAGATGATTCTATACTCATCTCTCCTTTCGTCCGTCATCCGTCATCGATCAAGACTACATTTCCTTATCATATTTGGTTGTCTACGTTTCATATAGCATCCACATCCTCTCACGTCGTAATTGCAAAGAGAGTCCCATTTTTCAGCCCACGAGCAAGTCACAACCCAGCGCGACGCAAGGCGATCCACCACACTCCTATCCTATGTTTTGTGGTCATCAATGTATATATCCTATTTTATTTTTACATGTTCCCCGATTTTATGCATGATTGCTATTTTCACCGTTAGCCTATTTTTTTTGCGTACATCTTCCGATAGCTCGTCCGACGTCCGCGTGTTCCGCTATATCAGATTCTGAAGCATGTTAAGTGGACATGCGTGATTGCGTGTATCTCTCCTCAATATATCAATGCATGCACACGATCCATCGACAAACATAAGGTGAAAACTGGCAAGGAAGCTGCGACGGCTGGTGGTGGTGGGCGGACGACGATGTTGCTTGGCGGCGGCGCGAGGATTAGCATCTCGGTGGAAACGATGGAGTGGGCAGCGTCGATCACAGCCATCAAGGATTTAGCGGAGACAATCGATCTAGCACGCCACGGCCACGACCGCGTTCCCAACGACGCCGACGCCTCAGAGGTCGTCTGCTTGTCGTTGTCTCTGACGTCATCCGCTCTATCCTCACCGGCTTCGTTGACCACTGCAACCGTCACTACGGCAATGGGGACATCGACGGACAGCCTTCCATACGCCAGAACATGTATACCTTCAATGACCCGCTGCAGCGGTTAACGATGAGCAGATGATGGACGACGCCAACCTAGACACTGTAGCCAACCTCCTTTACCCTGCCATCTTCCTCTGCATCGAGGCAGTACAGGTCGACCTGGTGGCTGGTGTCCCAGCCTCCAGGGAGGTTGCCGGGTGGTGTGAATGCACACAAGTTAGCCTATTCATCTAATATTGTTGTTAATCTTGTGAAATAAATTTTTGCAGGACTACCATGCAAATGTACACGTACCAAGAAAATTTAAATCTCCTTTCCTAAATTCACCTAAAATCATGTTTTAGATGACATGATACACCAAACCGTATTTTATATAGGCAATGTGTAGTCCAATTACGATATATATTTGTCGCATCGCATAGTCCAATTGCGATAGCTAGCTCGACGCAATATATACGTTTGGATACATGAAAAAAATAAGAATTTGTTGTAGTGTACAATGATCCTCGTGGTTCAATTTTTTATTCCTTTCTTAGATTTATTATTCTATTGCAACACACGGGCTAACACGATATATAGGAAAAGCATATATTATAATTGGATGTTGCTCCACTCATAGCATGAGGTATTTTTGTTACCCGTTGCAACACACTTGCATTTTGCTAGTTATTATAAAAGATGATTTTGCCGATAATTTGGTACGTCGTTCGTATTTGAGTCAGTTTTTAAATTCGTTTGTTCTTGAAAATACATAAGGAGTCATATAAGAAATTCTTTTAAAAAATTCGCATGCTAACTTAGGACGAGAGTCGAACTCGCTTCAGAATGTTAGCCAAGCCATAAGAAAGCAACGTGTAGGATATACCATCATCCCAACAAGGGTTTCGAATTGGATATCATATCAAAATAAAAATCCCATGTATTTTTAGACAAAAAAGTATCTAATAATAATATGATTAAAATAGCCTTTATGCTTTGGAACACATAGGTATTTTTCAGTAGACTTATATTCTTAAAAGAGCAACGAGAGAGATGACTTATATTCTTCAAAGAAAGAGCAACGAGAGAGAATGCCTGCCTATTTTAATATTTTTAATTTGAAAAATAATTTGACTAATAATATAGATATTTAAATTAGGTAATTAATAAGTTCAAATCAACTATAGTTTAGAATAAAAAAGCAAAATGATATGTGCCAAGTACAATCTAATAACAATAAGATGTTAGAAATAATATAAATTCAATATTTTTACAAATTTTAAGTACAATTCATAAATAAAATTAAATATAAATATAAATTTATATATAAGTGATAATATAATAAAATGCAAGTTAAAATTATTAATAGGAAAAGTATTATTAATAAACAATGATATTGATGTATTTATAAATATTTTCACGTACTATGCACTAAGTGTCAATGGGTGAAACGGATGATTTACCATGTGACAAATAAATTATTAAAATTGTTTTCATCCGTCGTAACGCACAGTCATTTTGGTAATATATTACTAATTCAAAGATTTGACGAAAGTAGTTAACCATCTTCAAATGGGCTTGTGGTGAAGAATTGAGTCGGGCCTAGTTCAAATCATCTGTTTGCTGGCCTAATGGAAATTGATAATTTGGGCCTGAACCCTCTGAATTGGATTGGGAACTCCTCTCTCCTTTTCCAGACTTCCAGCCACACCACCAACGACGCCGACCGTCGCCGGAGGCGGAGGCTGCTGCCGTCGACCACCGCTCGCTAGTCTCCGGTTGCCGCCTCGGCCCTAGGGCTCCACGGCTCAGTGCCTCGGTCCAAATTTCAAAGCACTAAGATAGGACTCTTTCTGGTCTTTCGATCCAGGCCTCAGTGGCGGCGGCGATGGTCTGCTCGCCGAAGAAGGCTGGGGCGGGGGCGGGGGCGGGGGCGGCCNGTGCCCAGAGTGCCTGGAGCGTCGAATCCTTTCGGGCCTCTCGGGCTCCTGCTTCTCCTTCGTGCATGGCCTCCACGAGTCCCCTCTCCCCTTCGCCTCCGCGGCCGTCGTCCAGGTCTTTTCGCCACCCCATCTATCTCTTCGTTTCTGTGTGGTTCTGTTGTGGTGCCTAGTCTCAAAAGTGTTGCGGTGTTGCTCAACCTTTGGAGCTTCATTTCATATATCCTTCCATTGCCTCCGCGTTGTTGGAAATCCTTCTCTTGTTTTAGTGGTTGTCGAGCTTTTGGTTGTATTTCTGACATGATTGTATTTTTTTCCATCTCCTGGTATTGCAGATTGCATCTGATGGGGCTGATGAATGTAATGGGAGGTAGGGCTACAGATTCTTTGGTTAAAATTACTTTGCATATTATCTAAAACAATTACCTTTTGTGTTGATGATATTTTCTGGTAAGATGGAAATTTAGCTGTATATGCTCTTACCTCTTTACAATATCACAACATTATACTTCAGTTAAATCGTTGATCATGCAAGTAATGGAAACAATCGAGTAAATCACTAACTGAACTGTAGCTATTTTTAGCAGTCTTATATTCAGTGCTGCTGCAAAATTCCTTATTTTTCACTTGGGAGTATCATTAAAGCATATGCTGGGGCTTTTCTTTGGACATTTTAACAAGGTTGGGCACAAGAAAGTTTGACATTGTTAATAAGTACATCATTTCTTGAAACAAGACGCATGGAAAATAGTAACCATCTGCAAAACAACTCGAAAACCATTTGTACATCTATGCAGTTTTTGGTTATTAGAGCTAGTTGTATCTTGTATGCTGACTCACTGATCTACGTCCTTTGTTTTCTTAACTAACTGGATTGTCCTCTTCCTTTTGTTTTGTTCCATCCTTATTCAATTGATGCTGTATATGTTGCAGCCAGCAGAGCTCTGGTTATTTTGTATTGGTGGGACTACATGGTGGCAAGGCACTCTTGGATATTCAAGAATGGTAAAGTTTCTTTTTAGGTACTATCTTTTATACCCAAAAGGCTCCCAAGTTCATCAACATTTAATATTCTCCTGCAGTGAGAGTAATTCCTTGGAGAATGGAAGTCAGATAGATCTGCAGGGCAAGGAAAGCACAGATGCTGATGACAACCACAGGAAGCAATCAATCATAAACACAATTACTAAGTTAACTCCTACTCGATATCTTGCTAGAGTTGCCACTTCTGAAATTAGAGAGCTTATCTCAAGTTACTTGAATTTGACAACAGAAGAGAGTGTGATGAATTCTTTAAATCTTTTGTCTGAAAATAAAATTGTTGGCTCAGGAGGCTTAGATTTTCTCAATTTTACTGGATTTTCAGAGTTCAATGATATACATCCTTCTGGCCATGTCAGACATCCCAACATCTTACCTGTTTTAGGCGTTATAGAAAGATATGATTGTTGCTACATGTTGCATCCAAAGTCTCCATATACCTTGGAAAACATCATGCACTACAGTCCAGAGGCATTGTGCTCAGATTGGCATATTAGATTTCTCATCTACCAGATAATATCTGCTTTGGTGTATCTTCATGATTTTGGAGTTCATCATGGTAATCTGAAACCTTCAGCCATCTTTATGTCAGATTCTTTATGGCCTTACCTGAGCATAAGTGATATATGTCCTGTAAAACAGAATTGTGGTTTTGCTGAGTCGAAGCGTCCAGCTCTTACCCTATGTTGTTTTGAGGATTGTTCTTCAAGGGCCATTTATTCTGGTTTCAATCTGTCATCATCCTTAGATTGGCAGTCTTACTCTAAGCGATGGTGGATGGGTGAATTGAGCAACTACGAATATATTCTTGTCTTAAATAAGTTAGCTGGTAGAAGATGGGGTGATCCAGCTTTTCATACAGTAATGCCTTGGGTAATAGATTTCACAGTGAGGCCTGATGAAAATTCTGATGTTGGTTGGAGGGACCTCACCAAAAGTAAATGGCGACTGGCAAAAGGTGATGAACAACTTGATTTTACTTATTCATCATCTGACGTTCCACATCATGTTTCTGATGAGTGTCTCTCAGAGCTAGCAGTTTGCAGTTATAAAGCAAGGAGGCTACCAAAGAACATCTTGAGATCTGCTGTGCGTTCTGTTTATGAGCCCAACGAATACCCATCTAACATGCAAAGGCTATACCAATGGACTCCTGATGAGTGCATTCCAGAATTCTATAGCGATCCTCGGATATTTGTCTCTCTTCATTCTGAAATGAGCAATTTGGCTTTACCTTCCTGGGTGACTTCTGCAGAGGAATTTATTTGTCTGCACAGGGATGCTTTAGAGAGTGATCGAGTCTCGCAACAACTGCATCATTGGATTGACATAACCTTTGGGTATAAACTTTCTGGGGAGTCATCTGTTGAAGCCAAGAATGTAATGTTGCCTCCTAGTGATCCAGCAAAGCCTAAATCAACTGGGCGGCACCAACTTTTCACGAAACCACATCCTAAGCGACTTACTAGCACACCTCACTCTACCTATCATAATAAAATGGAATCTTGTGCTAAATGCCAGGAGGGATCAAGTAGCACGACTACTGGTCTACTATTAAAGGACCACATTCCTCCAGCTATGTCATCACAAATTGATTATCTGGAAGAGTTTGAGCAAGCAAACGTGTTTATGGAGCTTGAAAATCATTTGTGTCCAATATATGATTATGCTAACGATTCTTCTTGTTGTTGCTCTTCAGTCAAATATGATAAGAGCCCTTGTTCAAATCAGGATATTGTGCCTCCAGAGAGTGTGCTATCAGTGGCGCCTGATTTTGATTTTTGTTCTTTTCTTGAATGCTTTGAATCCGATGATAGTTCTCCAATGGGTTATCAAGAGCTGTTGCATTGGAAGCAAAAGTCTTGTTCAGTTAATGAGCATCATGCAAATGATATATTTTCTGTTGGGTGTATCTTAGCAGAAATCTATTTGCACAGACCACTTTTTGATGCTGATCTCCTATCTGCATATAAAGAAACTGGCATACTGCCAGGAGCAATTCAAGAATTGCCTATCCACGTTGCTGTTCTTGTTGAGTCATGCATACAGAGGGAATGGAAAAGGTATTACAAAGTTGTCTGTTGTTTGTAATTTATAGTTTTGTATGTCATCATGGCCTGTGTTTTTTTCCCTTAATTTTTTAAAAAGAAACTATTAGACCTTTTTATGAATTTGTGATATTTTGCAGGAGGCCACTGGCAAAGCACCTTTTGGAATCACAATACTTTCCTCCATCCGTTCGATCTGCATACATGTTTCTTGCTCCACTTCAACTTATATGTACACCTAGGGACCGCCTTAAGTATGTTGCTAAGCTTGCAAGTGAAGGAACACTTAGAGCTATGGGGCAATTTGCTGCCGAAATGTGTGCACCCTACTGCCTACCTCTTGTTTCACCATCTTTGTCAGATATTGACACCGAATTTGCCTTGGCTCTGCTTAAAGAATTTGTGAAGTGCTTAAATGTCCAAGCAACCAAGGATCTTATACTGCACATCATTCAGAAGATCTTACAGGCCGGTTAAAATATCACTAGGAAATATTCTCATGTAGCTTTCTTCCATTTCTGGGTCTTGATGTGTGCAATATAGTTTTTATTTATTCCAACAAGTCCTTTTTACTTGTTGTAGGCACCAGAATATTCACATCTGAAGGTTTCCTTGCTCCAAGATTCATTTGTGCGAGAGTTGTGGAAAAAATTGGGAAAACAAACTTATATTGAGAAGGTGCATCCTTTGGTGATCATGAACCTATACAATTCACCTAACAAGATTACTGCCTCTGCTGCATCTGTTGTTTTAATTGGTTCAAGTGAGGAACTAGGGATACCAATAACTGTTAATCAGGCAAGTCTTGTTAGTAACCTTTACTTTTTTGTACCACCGTAATCCTATGTATTACTAATTTATTCTTCATTTTATCCAGACAGTTTTACCGATAATCCAGTGTTTTGGCAAAGGTTTATGTCCTGATGGAATTGATACATTGGTCAGGATAGGTAACCCAATTAACCGTTTTTTCCTTGTGATGAAGCTGTTAGTTCTTTGAACGGTACTTGACATTAGTCATTACAGGTGGACTTCTTGGAGAGAGTTTTACTGTCAAGCAAATTCTTCCCTTGCTTAGGAATGTTATACTTTCATGCATTGAATCCTCAAAGATCAATAAGCCTGATCCACAACATAGTTGGAATTCTTTTGCCCTCATGGATGGTTTATCTGCATTGGAAGGCCTTGTATCAGTTCTACCTGTCAAAACAATTCTTAGAGAGCTTCTTCAGGTATTTTGGTGTCAGACATTGTTGAATTAATGACAATAAGGGGAACAAAATGGATTGATTTTGGATTCTCTTGAATCACTACTAACTGAAGCAGTTAATTTTGAAACTGATCCAATTTCATACTCAGTTATCACTTGCTTGAGAACAATTTGATGATTAGGAGATACCAATTCTATAGTTTAAAACTTTTAATAAGGGCATAAAGTCTAATTGAAATCTAGTACGTTTCAATGCCCAAATGCAAAAGCAGATATTGGACAACTCTCACTATCCATATCTTGAGAAAAGTTCTTGTGACTTTCAGTATGCCCCCTTTGAGGTCATTCCACCATGGTCTTCAACTCATGTGGCTCATATGTGGTGGTTATTTTAACAAGTAGTCTGTAGTTTGACTGAGATAAGTAGCGTAGTCACCAATTTTGGGGAAAATAACAGGGGCCTACCTGCCAAACCTCCATCCTCTTGTTTTTCCTTCCTCACCCTATCTTCCCCTGAAGATCTGAAGCTGCAGGAGCAGCAGCACAACGCTAGCCCTATCCAGATTGGTTAAATATTTCATGTTTCTCACGCTTGTCACACCGCACCTCACCATGGCTTATCATGCAAAATGCAGAGTTGCAGACTATGGAAATTGGAGTTCACATGAATTAATTCTAGGATATTCCATCATGAATGTATTGCATGCTAGTTCTGTATCTGATAATTGTGTTTTTATAGTTTTGATGGTGGATGCAGATGCCAATTATCATTTATTGAATTTTTGGTAATGATCTGAATAGAAATTAGAAAAAATTGCTTGACTGGGAAATTGTTGCTCTACTAAAATTGGAAATATAATCCAATGGCATCATATCCTTGCCAACTCTAAATGTACTAAATTGTTCTTCCTTTTGCCCACATTTACAGGACCAAGTCTGTCTTCATATAAAGGTTCTTACGCAGGTTCATTTGAATCTTCGTGTGATTCAGGCAATTACTCTTCACAGGCATAACTTACTCTCACTAGTTATATCTTCTATCAGAACAACATTAAATCATTGACGTCAAATAAATTTAGTTAATTTCTGTGTTCTAAATTAGGTGGCTGCTAGTGCACTTGTTGATCTTTGTCAACAAATTGGACCAGAAAATACGGCTACATATGTGCTTCCACATCTAAAAGAGCTTTTTGCTGAACTAGCATTCTCTCATGAGTCTTCTGGTCTTAGTGTTCCTACAAAAGGGTTAAAGTTCTTCGATGGAAACAAAACAGAGCCAGCTAAAATGGAATCTAGGATTGATCTCGTGTAAGTAGAGATTTATGTGCTCTGATATAATTAGCTTTACATGCTTCATGACATTTACTCGGTGAGGTGAACTTTTGTAGGTTTCTCTTGTATCCTTTCTTGGCAGCACTTGTTGGAATAGAGAAGCTCCGTGAATGTTACTCTACATGGTTTCTATTAGAGCAAGCTCTTCAAAGATTGTATGGCTGGAAGGTATGGAAGGTTGCGTTAGCTTCTGCAGTGTCGATTATCTTTTGTGTGTTATTTGGGAGGGTGCCAGGAGGAAGAGAGAGAAAGAGGGGTTGGGGGGTTACGCCCTAATCATATTAGGGCAGTATGACACATAATAGCAATCCTAGGGATTGAAACATTGGTGATCGGGTGTGAACCCCTTATTTTAGTGCTCATATGTCATGAGTTCCTTCACTTTTTTTTACTCATTGCTTCTTTTTTTTTCAGTGGCAGCCTTCCACTGACCATTCTGGCAGTAGTGAAAACAAGAAAGGTCAAAGGTTTCGGTCTGGGAATTATACCTCATCTGAGCCTGCTCCTACAAAGCTTGTTGCAGAGATTGGTAAAAATGGTCGGAATATGGCAGCCTCCAATCAAGGATCTAGGCTTGAGCATGGGTCATCTAGTGACAATCTGTGTGCCTCAACTTCTGGAAATCAACCATGGTTTTGGTTCCCAAGTCCTGATCGTAATTGTTGGGCACCAGATTTTCTTGGACGTAGTGCTGGTATGAAGGATGAACTTCCATGGAAGATCAAAGCTTCAGTCCTTTACTCAGCCCGGGCCCACCCTGGGGCTTTGCGGTCATTAGCTGTTCATGATGATGAGTGCACAATTTTTACTGGTGGAGTTGGTCCTGGTTTTAAAGGAAGTATCCAGAAGTGGGAATTACCAAACATGAACTGCAGTTCCGGATATTATGGGCATGAAGAGGTCAGTTTGTCCTATTTCCTTCATTTGGCATTTTTCTTATTTTACTCTGCTATATGATAGGATGGTTGTCTTTTCTGGATAACTACATACACCTTGTACTGAGGTCTAAGGAACACAGTATGCAATGCTGGTGTTTTGAGTGGTTTGGTGATATTATGTCTGGATAAAAGCATGATTCACAAGGATGTAAAATATGCACTCTCCAGGATGTTCTGTACTTCTGCATAAGAGATTAAGAGGCATGATTTGCATGATACCATGATTGTGATCAGATCATGTGGGCCTGGTGCTCAAGTTTTGCTCCCTCTGTTCAGTTTTATAAGGCTTATTTATTTCGGAAAGTCTTGTAAGACTAAAATTTGGCCATTAGTTAATTTTTCATAAAATATAGTATTTTTTAACAGCTATGAAACTAATACCGTTTGACAGTACTTTGAAGTAAAAACCTGATTGTATAAGTTTTATACACTAAGGCTGCGTTCGGCTGTCTGCTTTCCAAACGCGCACAGTAAACACGGAAAACGGAGCGGCCATTAGCGCGTGATTAATTAAGTATTAGCTAATTTTTTTTTCAAAAATGGATTAATTTGATTTTTTTAAGCAACTTTTGTATAGAAACTTTTTGCAAAAAAATACACCGTGTAGTAGTTTGAAAAGCGTGCGCGGACGAAAAGTACTGTGCGTGCGGGAAGTTCACACTCACGAACACAGCCTAAATGTACTTGTTTGTTAACTAGTTATTAGTCAAAAGTTTTCAAGTTTGACTTTCTGAAATCGAAGTACGGCTTATAAAAGTGAATGGAGGTAGTACTTCTCAATAACAAAAAGAAAATGCAACAAAATTTTGTAATTGAATATCAGTACAACTGCATTGATGCCACAAAAAGAACTGCAAAATAGACACAATGTATCTAGTAACAAGTAGCATCCCCAGAGAAATGGTAAAGTTAATGTTAAAAGAATATATATATTTGGTAAACTATTGTTGTGCAAAGTCTTACTCATTGATGCACTCACTAAATTAATCCATACCTTACATACGAAGCCTTTTCTTAATGTACAGACATTTTCTTGTCTAATTATTCTTATAAATTCTTCAATATTTGCATAGGTTGTCAATTCTATCTGCATCCTGTCAATTACGGGAAAAGTTGCATCTTGTGATGGCACTATTCATATATGGAATGCACAGACAGGAAAACTCATAGCAGTTCATACGGAATCATCTATTAGCTTTCCTCAGCAAACTGCATCTATTGAGCAGGCAAACATGCTTAATCAGGATGCCCTCTCAGGTGGAATATTGTCAAATGCATTTCGTGGTAGTTTATATACAACTATGCATTACATGGAATCCAAAGATAAACTTGTTGCTGGTATGGGAAATGGTTCAATCAGGTATTGCACTTTTTTCTCCATTTTTTGGAATTAGGGCTTTTGACTGAGTGGAATGTATGCATAGACAAGAAGTGCTAGGTTGCACACGTGCACAATTTTGATGATCTTTGATAGATGCTGCCATATCAAAATATAGAAAAAAAAAAAACTTCTACACTTAATCAGGTCATTATTATGTAACATGAGTTTTACACATTCCTTTTTTGTTTCTTAGAGGATTAGCCATTCAAACCTGAGAACACGTTTTGTTTCTCACCACCCTAGAAATGCTTCTAATTGTTGTATTGCACATTGATTGCGTTCATGCAGATTTATTGATATTTGTCGAGATCAGAAGCTGCATTTATGGAAGAGTGACTCAGATGAAATCTCTTTCTCATCGCTTGTATCAGCTATTTGCTCATGTGCCTCAGACAAGCTGAAGAAAGGCAGCACTGCAGCTTCATCTTCCTGGATAGCAGCAGGTTTAAGCTCTGGTTATTGTCGATTGCTCGATGAACGTAGCGGAAATATTGTTGCAGTTTGGCGAGCACATGATGGTCACATTACAAAGGTATGCCAATTTTCCTAACAGGCTACTACCAAATGTCCACAAATAACCAGGAAAACATGACACGTCTCCTATTCTACTATCTGATTTATTTTCTATTTGCACATACAGCTAGCAGCACCAGAGGATTACTTGATTGTATCAAGCTCCCTTGACAAGACTCTTCGAGTTTGGGACCTAAGAGGGTATTGCTCAGTTAACTTTTTATTCAATTTACCTAGTCTGATGCCTCCTTTGCTGATTAAATTTATATGATATTGTATGCAACATATCTAACCATAAGACCTAAGAGGTGCACATTTATTTTTTTCTTTTACTAGTATTTTTTTTTGTAAATTTAGTGCTAGGATATTAACCATGACACTTATTACGCTCACAACAGAGGCAATATATGCTTCAAGTTTAGATTATGGAATACTTATATTTCCCATAGCTTATATGCTATTTTCACTTTGAACTTTCATGGTTTATTAAAGATGTTTGTGGCAAATGTAACAGGAATCTATCAACCCAGTCGAACATTTACAGAAGTCACTCAGATGGTATCATTAACTTTTCTGTGTGGGGTCAGGATATGGTATCAGTTTCAAGAAACAAAATTGCACTAACTTCCCTTTCGAGGCCAACAAGTGAGGTATGTACTTTTTAATATTCACGCCTGCAATTACATGATCATGGAAACTTTGATATTTGGGACAGTAATATAGGTCCCTTTAGCAAGTTTTGGACATTGTGTGTGTTGGAATTCGATTGGTTCCCACAGAAGTAATGGTCGATGTATTGTCAATCTATCATGCAGATTGGACATCAGCAGCTCACATTTCAAAACCTCTATTCGTCTGACCGAGGAGTGAAATACAAAAACCTGTCTGTTCTTTCGACTATTTCTGTGCTTCCTTTGTCAAGATTGTTTGTTGTTGGAACAGAAGATGGTTTTCTCAAAATCTGCCAATAGTTGCCTGTAGTAGCGGTAATCATCTCTCCCTCATCGAGTTATTTTTCTTTAGTGACGCTTCTCTTCCTTGTATTGAATTAACTTTCTTTTTGGTGGTGCCTTGCTCATGTACCGCACCCAATTTCATCAACTGTCATTGTAGAATACCGCCAAAGCGATGTAACGTGTTGTAAATTCCATGCGAGTAAAAGCTTCGGTTTTGTCTAATCTTCTCTCTAGCAATAGCTTAGTGTTGTAATGAAGCCGAAGCTTCTTTCCTCTACCCCCCCAAAAAAGGGGAAAAACAAGCCTCCCCCCCCCCCCCCCCCCCTTAGTTTCAGTAGTTTCTTAAGCTAGCCTCTTTGCAGTGGTTTTTATGAAGTGGGAAGATATCATGTGTACCACTAGTATTTCATTGAAATTTAGCATCCCTCGTTGGATTTGGCCATAGCTGTCTTTACAACTTAGCAATGAAGTTTTATCAGAAGAGTGCTCCATTGCCTTAGTGTATGTGGGATATGTTCTGTTTGTAGAGACAGATCACAAGTATGCCAAAATGCCAATTGTTTGTAGTGCTGATTAGAGTTGGTCTGCATGAATCTGTACAGAGACCAAAATTGTGGTAAAATGATATCCTGATTAGCAATCTGCAGCTATATCACAAGTGATCTCCTTGGGACACTAATAGTCTTGTTAACCTCACAATCTCTTCTGAAAACTTGTACACTTTGTAGGATTTTGCTGTCTCCTTTTGCTCCTCCCATGAGCAAGTGATCAAACTCCCCTGTCGTTTTCTTATTGGCTTGTTCTGCTACAGAGCAACCTGATTTTCTGCATTTCTGTAGAGCTGACATGAATCATGGTAGCTGTAAATGCGGGTAGTTGCGTAGCTCTGGTGGAGCTGAAGTAAATTGGAGCTTACTGGCCTGCCATGAATGCCTGTTTACTGCGCCCTGCAGGCCTGCAGCCCTCATTTCCTTCCTCCTCTCATTTTTACAGACATTGATTGACATCTGCAGCAAGGCCCTATTCACCATCAAATTACTGCGTACTAATCACTGCATAACAATCATTTTAAGTAAGGTCAAGCATTTGCTTTCTGGT
Organism: Oryza officinalis; assembly: GCA_008326285.1. Classification (NCBI taxonomy): domain Eukaryota; kingdom Viridiplantae; phylum Streptophyta; class Magnoliopsida; order Poales; family Poaceae; genus Oryza; species Oryza officinalis. Next base: position 19,118,053 of record BDMV01000001.1, on the reverse strand, counting down.
CTTCATTGAGCCTGAGCTGCACAACTATGGCAAGGAATACACTTCATGGTTTACCTGTGGTAAGCCAATGTTTCTGTAGCTTTTGTAGATTGTGTCATTAGTCACTGACAGGTGGGTGTTAGACATGTGCATTCCTGCATGCATGCGGGGCCCACTTTCAGTGTCAGCCATATGTGACTCATCCAATCCAGTTCACTCATGCACAGTCCAGTAGTGTCCAGTGTCTACTGCTCCTGCTGCTTTAAATATAGGCGAGCGTCTTCACTCTTCGCAGCTATAGCTAGTTCTCCACACAACACAACACTACAGCCCAAGCAGAGCATAGTAGATCGAGCAGCTAGCTTAGCTTAGCAATGGCGGGGATCAGCAGCGTCGTCGCCGTCGGGCTCCTCCTGCTCGCCGCCGGCGCCGCCGCGTGCCACGGCGCGAGGGCCGTCCCCGGCGAGCCGGAGCCGGCGACGTACCGGCCACAGAACGTGTACGGGTTCGGCGGCTTCTACCCGGGCCCCAACATCAACTGGGTCTTCCCCGGCCCGAACGGCGTCACGCCGCAGGTCGGCTTCGGCGGGATGCCGGGTTCCTCCTCCTCCGTCTTCCCCGGCGCCGGTGGTGCCTCGCCGCTCACGCCAGGCGGCGGCGGCGTCATCGGCATCCACGGCGCCACCAAGAAGCCGTGATCATAGGGCATGAGGCTTCTTGGCCCAACCCTCTTAAGTAAATAAGAATGAAGGCGTGCTTAGCTAGCTAGTAATATCTAGGTTCGTGTTTATGTAGTAGTAGGTGTTTAATTAACTTTGATCTGTATGCTGTATCTGTGTTTTAAGTGTGTTGTTCTGTGTGAAACTAATCTAGGTTGTTTGTGCATGTTGTTAATCTCATCTACATTTCCACTTCTTCAGAGGTTTACTGTCTAGTAATGGAGTGGTGGGTTATTTTTAAGTTCCATTCTCCCTATCCTTAAGAGAAGTTCATATCTCAGAGCCCACGTATTAGTAAGACATTAATCATTGCATAAAAAAAAACTAGATAAAACTTAGGGATATAAAATGAGGGAACGTATGCACACAAGACTTCTCGGTGCATACCGACTAATAAATTTCATCAAAAATTATATAAAAAATTATACATGTATTAGTATTATTATAACTATGTGTAAAGTCTCATCTTCAAATTCATTATACATAGGGAACAACAAAAAAGATAAAATTTTTATCAGAAATTTTATCTTTTTTTACCGTTAAAATATAATGAATTTATGGTTAAAACTTTACACATAAGTGTAATATTATTGAAAGTACTTGTATAATTTTTTAAAGATTTTTTTTTTGATGAAATTCGTTAATTGGTGTGCACGATATATACACAAAAACCTTGTGTGCACAGGATATGTAGGATATGTTTCCATAAAATGAATAGCACGTTGAGTTCAAAGGGGAGATACTGGAGGAAGGCATTGGTCTCTTGTAGGTGGTTTTGCAGGTTGAAGATGTTGTACAGCTACTTGGGCTGGGCGATGTTCTTTCGGTAGGCTAGACTGCTTGGCTGTTTGGATTTGTATGGACTCTTTTTTGCATTTGGATACGGGAAACTATTTTGATTTTTTGAGGAGATTTCTCTCGTTGTTTTGTATGTTTTTTAAATAGTTATGAAAAAAATTGAAAAGATATATTAACATGTGATATATCATTTCACAAACATGTAAGTTCAAATTTAACATTTATATCTCACAACGAAAAAAACAAATTAAACTATAACTAGTTAACGTATATTCACAGTCAAATTTGGTTTTTTCGTTGCGAGACGTAGAAGCTGAATTTGAACTTTTATATTTGTGAAATGATACATCACATGTTAATAAATCTTTTTAAATTTTTTCATATCTATTTGAGTGACATGCAAACAACGAGGGCACATCCTCGAGGATCAAAATCCACTCCCGATACGGGAAACTATTTTGATCCTGTTCTTTGGATACTGTTCTTTAAATTAGCAAAGCTTGAAGAGACAACATGGATATGCACGTATTTGCTTGAAACCCTCTCTTCAGTTGTACAAATCGCTTTATTATCGCTAAGCACGAAATAATAATAGCCATATGCATTGCGCTGGACATGTACACATTGCTGGAAGTCTGCAACAACTGAATCTGTTTTGCTAGCTCACAACAACGGAATCATGCTATTTTATTAGTACGATATCTGTGCAACTGGTAATTACGTTCAATGTAGTCTAGCTATAATGGAAACTGAATGCGAGAGCCATTTCGTCAACATTTCGCCAAATTTCTTCCTTGATTCATGACAGGTTCACACCAAGCACTCACCCAAACACAAGCCAAAACAGAAAACAAATTAAAAACAACAAGAAGAAAAACTTCCTCTCCAGCAACTCTTATTCACGTTAAAAGCAGCAGCAGCTAGCAACACCGATCACAAACTTATTGCTGAAAACTCTGAAGAACACCACATCAACTACCTTAGCTTGCTGCCACCTCATCTCCATCATCCATGGTGGTGAGCTCAAGCTCAGCGGCGGCAGCATCGCCGCCGGCGCCGCTCCTCCTGTTGACGACCCTGCAGTTGAGCCTGACCTCGCCCTGCGTCCCCGTCTTCACCTCGATGCCGCCCATCTTCACCATGGCCTTGACGAACTTGCTCTTCCACCGGTTCTCGCTCTTGACGAACTCGTCCACCGACGCCCTGAGCGTCGCGTTGGTGAGCAGCGCGTGGTCCGACGTGAAGAGGCCCAGGTTGTTGGTGAGCCCGACGTAGTACTTGTTGTCGAGCGCCGCCGGGGTAATCACGTCCATGTCCACCGTCGTGTTGGGGAAGAACTGGCTACTGTTGGAGGGGCAGACGGCGCGGAGGAGGGACGCGTAGGCGGAGCTCATCGTCGGGTCGACGTCGCTGCCGGCGCTGAAGTTGTAGAGGCGGTTGGTGAAGGAGTCGCAGTGGGAGACGCCGATGGTGTGGGCGCCGGAGAGCACCACCATGTCCTCGGCGGTGAGCGACTTGTTGGCGAAGCGGGCGACGAGCTCCGTGGCGTTGAATATGGGCGGCGGGAGGTTGTCGAGGGCGTCCTGGTCGATGGAGACGTTGCCGTCGCGGCGGCCGGCGGGGACCTTGTAGGTGACGTTGCCGGAGAGCGCGACGCTGTCGCGAGCGGCGAAGGCGAGGATGTCGGCGCAGGAGACGGTGCGCGGGCACACCGCCTCGACGGCGGCCTTGGCGGCGTCGATCACCTCGAAGCCGCGGAGGCTCGGGTTGTTGGGTGGCGCGGTTTTCTCGGTGTTGTTCCCGTCGATCAAAACCGAGGCGTCGCAGCCCTGCAGACATTGATAAAAAATTGAAAATTCTCTCTCTTTTCTTGATAAATAGATAGAAATGGTTTACGTCCCCGCGGCCTATTGAAAATTCTGTTGCAGTTCATAAATATTTTTCACGTTTCTCTTTACCATTTCCTTGAGAAATTATCTCGGTCTTTGAACTCTTTACACAGTTTAAATTTCTCTCAATTGTAGAAACGGATGAACTTATTTATCCATTGGCACTTCAAAATTCTCTTGCAGTTGATATATGCTTCTATATTTCTCGTTTCTTTTGACATAGCTTAGATTTCATTAGCTTAAATAATAAAAATTACCCCTTCACATTTTAAATATACAATCTCAAATTTCAGGTGTGATGCCGGATGAGCAACGATGATAGCTCACTAGCAAGGAAGATGGACGAGTAGGTGTGATTTAGGGGGGACACAAAGGGTGAGAGGCGATGGAAAAAGGGATCACAATCGAAGGGATGAACAAGGCCAAGTGAGGTGGAGGAAGATGAGATGTGTATATATGATGGGTATAGCGTGAGTGGCTGGAGAGAAAAGGAACCCAGTGAGATGGGCTGGGAGAGGAGAGCAATTGGTTAATTTTGTCTTGTTTGGAATAGACATTTGAAGGATTTTAGTGCTATGACAACTTCCCATATATATCCCATTGAACAAAGGAATTAATGACCCTTTAGTTTCTAGGCTCACTACTATAAATTATCGGGTTTCCTATGGTTAAATTATGCCCCTGTATAGTAGTGGATTAAGAGCTCCATGGCATCTTTTTTTCCCTCATGTTTTTCTATAGAATATTGTTCCTTACGGGCTACATTCATCCCAAGGAACATAGGGATTTCTAGTCTGAAATTTTCAGCTGCCAGTAATGCAGGGGTGCCAAGGGGGAGGGAGTCAGCACGAGCGTCATTGACGTCGAACCATATAACTTCGGCTACGAAAAAATGTTTATTTCTAAAATAAGTTTTTACAGAAGTCGAACCATATAACTTTGGCTGCGAAAAAGGATTTATTTCTAAAATAAGTTTTTACGGAAGTCATTTTGTAAAGAAAATTTTAAAAAATGATTAAAATGTAAATTTTCAGGATTTCTAGTAGTGGCATGAATCTTGGAGCAGTACAAAGTATCCATAAGTAAATTCAGCTGTGGTAAGTAATGTTGTCAGGTTGCTAGGAGTATCTGCTAAGATTCTATATACGTGTGGCTCTTTTTTTTTTTTTAAAAAAAGAGCTGGTTGATGTTGGCACGTTGCCATCTGCTCAACTTGTTTTCATGACCGTACCCTGATGCTAAAAATGTTGCCATCCGGCATCCAGTAACCAGTGTAATTCATTGTACTAATCAAGATAGATAGGAGATTCAGCGGAACATGTGTCGTGTGTGTACATGGACGCCCCAATGCCAAATTTGATTTGTTTGTCGACAGTTTGGGAGAAGCGTCCTAAAAAAAAAGAAGTTTGGAAGAAGGCCGGGGTCTTTACTCCAACTCTGCATATTATTTCAATTCCTGCACCTATCTGTCTTGATGTATTTAGCTAAAAGTAGCTAGATTATTTTCTGATAAGACACTGCACTTTCCAGCAATCCAGCTACGTATGTTTAGCAAGAAGGAGCTGCTGTACCAATTAATCTCTGGTCAAAACCAGCACAGGTCTTTGTCTTAGCCATACCCACCTGTCTAGGACTAACAGTATATAAAAGGACTTCTGTCTAAGATGACTTTTTCTAATTCGGTTCCTGAAAAATATTGAGAGTTATAGATGCCTTGTAGTATAAGTTACTGGGAGATAAGGGGTAAAACTCAACCTCTTTGGGACGAATGAGAGTTGATTAGGCGAGTAAGTATAAACCAGCTATAAACATATATGAAAGAGATAAAAAAAGAAAAAACATTCTACATATTTGTAACCAGCTAAAGCACATACTTCAAGACGCTATATGTATTCAAGACGCTATATGTATGAGATGTGGGACCAAATATTAATGGTATGATATATTTATAGTAACTATTATATAAATAGACTATTAGAGAGGTGGAACCAAATATTAATGATATGATATATTTATATTAACTATTATATAAATAGACTATTAGATTGGCTATAAATAATTCGAAGCTAGTTGTTGACTATACTATTAAATTTGCTCTTAAGGTCATATGGTGGATCATCCTATTCAAGTCATAAATTTGGCATGGTTAATCTTCTTAAATTTATTCTTACGTGAGGTTAGGCCTCCCATCTATTTAGGGCCTTTGAATCGCATGAATAAAAAAACTAAGGAATAGGAAAAACATATAAGATTCTGACAGATTTGCAAGTGTAAAATAGAGGATTGCAAAAAACAGAAAAATATAAAAATAACCATTTGATTGAACCACATAAAAAATGCAGAAATCAAATGGAAAAGATAGACTCAAAAAATATTTTACAAGAGGTATACCTCTTGCTAACTTTTCTTCAAAATATTTATAGAATTATCCATTCTATAAGATTTTTAAAGGATATGATAGGATTCAATCCTTTGTTTTAAAGACCTTTATTGAAATTTTTTTTTTAGATTCAAATCCTCTAAAATTTCTGTATTTTTTTTTACAAATCAAAAAGCCCTTAGATGTGTGATAAAGACATATTCACGTGGATCTATGTCCACGCGTAAGACTTGTACTCGAAAAAAATCTTCTTCTTGAGAACTCTTTTTCTGCTTAAGTTGTCGGTATGATATAGTCAACTATGCTGGTATAAAAAGAACTAGATGCATGTGATTAATTTATATGCAGATTACAGTTAACTGAAAGTGACGATATATTGATGGCATGCCCTTTTCAATATGTTATTGTTCTACCTTTGCTGAAAGAGACATATTAATTAGAAATAATTAAGTTCCCAATGTTTCAATTTTCAAACTATACATAAGCTCTTCATTTTTGGTTGGGGCACCCCATGGTATGAAGGACGTGTTCTTTTTTTTTTCATAATCCATGGATTATCACAGACACACTTCCCAAGTTGTTAATTTATCATTATTAGCCACAATTAAGAATCAACGGTATCAACTTTTGTTTTAAAATTTGGCCACTAATACATTTGGAACTCTATATTTGTCTTATGAAAAAAATATTTCATTGTTTATTTTGTTATAAATACTTCCATAGTGTTATAATTCTATTATTATACTTTGATGTAAATTACAAAAAAGTTATCAAAATCATTTGTGAAGAGCGCAAAAGTCAAAAAGTGAAGTAACCTAGCATTGGGACAGTACTATCTGGTAAATGGAGTCGTCTGTGACTTTAATTTCCAAGTCAACAGAAATGCTACTGTCGAACTGAATTTTACTATCATAATCCAAAAAAGGTTATAAAATTATAACAAAATATATGTGGTCTTCTCCATAATCCAAACCACACGTATTTTAGACAATCTATGGGGTCCAAATTAATATATCTTTTTTGAGGAACCAAATTAACTGCTATATTCTTTTTTGCGAGAAAAAAAAATTAACTGCCATAGTTTGACTGCACACATTATAGAGCAACATGATTTTGCGAACTACAGTGATCTGATTTTTAAACAGTGCTATGCCGATCTTTTACAACATTTAGTCATAAAATATATCTTAGCTAACTCTCCCAAGTGTATAATCTGAAAAATTGACACCTTTTCTTTTATCACCGCTACGGTGTTTATGTCCTTCTTTTAACTTTTCAAAAAAAAGTTTGTGTCGTTTTTGTACAAAGAAAAAACAAATCAACCAAGAGGTTAATTAGCTGTTCTTGCACAAAACAGTGCAGGTATAAGCAAAACTAATTAAGATCGTGATATATGGATGAACACGTACTCTGACAAAGCAGTCATGGAAGTGCAGCCGGATGAGGCCGGGGGCGACGCCGCTGTTCTTCTTGAAGGCGGCGGCCACCGCCTGCTGCACCAGGCGCTCCGCCGACGGGCATGTCTTGTTGTAGAACCCGACCTTCAGCCCGGCACCGACCGCGGCGCCGGGGAAGAAGGCGACGAGGAAGGCGAAAAGGAAGAAGAAGCACTTCATGGCCATGGAGATCATGTCAGCTACTCAACTTAGCTATGGCTGCTTGTGGTGAGGTCTGGTTCATGTGTTGCAGAGCTTTGCTAGGTATTATAAAGGTGCTTATATAGCATAATAATGGAGTGGATTTACACTTTTTTTTTCTTTTGGAAATGAAAGGAGTGGTTTTACGCTAGAAATCAAATTAAGGACAGGCTTGTCAAAGAGTAGGTAGTGGCAGAGCCAGATATTGGTCAGGTACATAGCTGAGCTAATTAATGTATTTTGGTAACAACTCCGTTTTAGATTGTTTATTATCGTAGCAATTCTTAGACCAAATAAATATAAACATGAAAAATTATATCATTACCCTTGTTAAGTACATCTTTTTTTTAAATTAGTCATTAACTCCGATTAGTAACTGTGCATGGCTGCATTGATAAATAATCATAGGGAGGGGAAGTCACCTCTACAAACCCGTTGAATATATACGAGAATAACAAGCATTTGATAAAAGAATTGAATATGCTAGAATATTGACAAGTAATCTGAAACGGGTCGAGTAGCCATCTTAGAAGATGTCCTACCTCTGTTTGTTAATATATGACACTATTGACATGTTAAGATCTATTTAATTATTTGTCTTATTTAAAAATATTATGTAGTTATCATTTATTTTTGTTATGACTTGATTTATCATTAAAGGCTTCTTTTAGCATGATTTATATTTTCTTTATGTTTGCATAATTTTTTTAATAAGATCAATGGTTAAACGTATTTATAAAAGTTAACGGTGTCATATATTAAAAACAGATAGAGTATTTAAAAAATTTTATAAATTTTTATATGGACTATCTAGGATTAAAGAGATAAGCCTATGGCTAAAGCTAATTATCCTAGTATTCTCCCCATCCCCCAATAGTATTTGTAAGTAAAAGCTGACTGATACGACATTGATACTCTACACAGCACAAGTGGTGGAACCATTTGCTTGCTTTTCTTCTTTTTGAGTTCTTTTTTACCAACATGCTCCCTGCCATGCTGCAAAGCAACCAGACCCATTGGTGTATGTCAGGGAGTACACTGGAGTAGGCTGGGTCGATCTCCTTTTCGTTTGTGACCTACTAACCTCAGAGCCAGCATTGATGACCAATTTTGTCAGGTCCCCATGGAAGAAAATAGTTGATTCCGGTACCAAGTTGATGAGAGAATCGTTGCAGCTACAGCTGAAAATATTAGTCCTAGTAACAGTAGCAGCTGCCGTCTGCAGCTGAATATTACTCCTATTTAGTACTCTCTCTCTATATATATATATATCTCAGCTGATGCTGGTTTAGTTATTTTTCAAACAAGAGTAGGTGAGTGAGTACATCTTGATTTGAATGTCCGTCGGCGTCGATCTTCTCCGGAGTCCTGAGGAACAGATAAGAGATGAGATCTAGTACACATGTATTACTCAAGGATTTGCAATTGATTAGCTTCATGATTTGACACATGTTCATGAATCTTAGTACACATGTATGTGTCTAGTGGGGTATACGTGGTGTGCCCATGCTCTTGTTGTTTGAAGGCGTGTGTCAACAACGTGTACACATGTACGTCTGTAAATAATTGTGTCTCTAATCTAACGTTGAAAGTGTATTTTCATTGAGAAATGATTTCCCTCGGACGTCATTGGTTTTATTATATTGCAATCAGTATTTCAAAATAATTCTTGGTCAAGTGACGAAAAATCCTTCGACGTTTTGGCTAGTACGTGACGTCCATTTTCGTTATTTTGAGGGCTTTAATTTGATTCTTTCCGTGAAGTTTCTGCAGACTCTGCTCATGGAAATCGCCACAATTAACTCATATATGGAAGGTCACACTTGGCGCGAGATATGCGCATGATTATTTATGTTGAATCACGTACGCTGCAGCTTAGTTAGACTTGTCTAGTTAAATAATCAAATTATTCAGAAGCATCGATCTACTCCGCTTTTCTTGCTTTACTTGGTTTCACATGACGCCCGCATTCCCATGTTTAAGAACGGCATGCAAAATGTTTTAAAAAAGTAAAAAGAGAGAGAACGGCATGCAAAAGCCAAAAGAGTAGCTAGTTTGGTAAACACCGAATATATTCTTTGCTTACCATGATATATATATATATATATATATATATATATATATATATATATATATATATATTGCTATTGTAAACTAAAAAAAAGTGAAAGAAGGCCTGATGCGCTGGCAATTTAATTAACTGAACTTTATCGGAGTAATAAGTAGACGTGTTTTTGCTAGCTGATATTAGTACATGATTGCCAGATGTAGATGCATGGTACGGTGAGCTTAATTGTGTACGTGAGGTAGGTGTTGACAGCCAGCAATACATTTTAAGATTATGAAAATACATTTTATTTACCTTTTAAGGTAGTTTTTTTTCTCCGATGTGGAATTCAATTTAGCCTCTACGACAAGATGTATCTGGCCATTTAAAGGCAGATCTACTAGCTAGTATTTTATAGTTTCAAAATAAGTATTTTAAAATTTATTCATAATCAAAATTATAAAAGTTTAATTAAAAAAGTCAAACACCCTATATATTTTAACTTGTATCTATACGCACGCACACAACATGATAGGGGACGAAAAATGTACACGTATTTTCGTTGACCCTGAAATTCACCTAATCACACGGTCAATTCGATACTTCGATCACGGGGATCACGAACTCATGATTTAATTGCAAAGGCTGACTCGTTTTCATCGACAGAGCCGGCCGGCCGGATCATTTAATTTCAACAGTTTGAAATTACTCCCATCACTAGTTCACAATAATAATGGAAGTACGAGAGTGTACTACTCGTAGGAGCACATGCTCAATTTTAGTGTGTACTACCATTTAAATAGCCGTAAAGTTTTTGTAAAAGAATATATCCGTGTTCATTTGTTATGGTTTTTCAATGTTCTATGCATAAATATGCTCCGATACATTTTTAATTTTTCTTACCAAAAAACAGAAGCCACCATCAGAGCTCTTAGTGACTCTAACACACTACTACAAAACCCTTATAAGTACCGAATCATAGGTACTGATTCATTTAAAACCGACACCAATTAACTTTTTTACCTCAGCACGCAACATGAAAAAAAATATAGAACTGACATTTTTGAGCAACTATAGATACCGGTTCTAGAGAAAACCGACACCTATACTATTGGTCCTAATATTTTAAAGAATCGGTACCTATATAGGTGCCGATTAATTAAAAAATATCAACTATAATATACTATAGGTATCGGTTTCTTAAAAAACCGACATCCATATAAAACTGAGCCGAGCCGAATTGATCCATCCTTATCCACTCACCCGCCGCCCTTATTGCCCTCTCTCTCGTTTTCCTGCCGCATTGCTTAATTTCTCCCATCCTCCCCCTCTCCCTCCCCCTCCGGCAACTCTGTTTAATTTCTCCCATCCTCCCTCTCCCCCTTCCCCTTTGCCCCCATACTAACTGCAGCGGCGAGTATAGCGTGCCCCCATACTCGGCCGTTACCTCCTCGTCGTCAAACCCCCACCTTCATTGCCATCTGCGTCATTGTCCTCCTCGTCCCCATCTCCATCCTGCTCGTGCGCCACCCAGATCGTGCCATGGTGCTGCCCATCGAGACATGGAAGGCGTTCTTCTTGTTGCTGGATCTCACTACCGACGGAGGTGAGTCCTCTCCTCGTCCATTTTTCACAGCGCTGCCGTCTTCTCCTCCTCCTCTAACATGCCACCGTCCTCCCCTTCCTGATCCAGATTGCCGTTGGATCCCGTCGCCTGTCGCTGCCGGATCCTATTGCCCAGGCTAGGAGCTAGCGACCCATCTCCATCTATGTCGTCGTCCTCCCCGTGCCCGCCTCCATCAGCTGCGGTGGCTCAACTATCTGCTGCCGGGGATCAAGAGGGACAATGTCTTCGACAACAAACTCAACCTTAGGCTCCACACTCTCCTCCGTACCAGGCTCCCTTCATTTTCTACTAATTCATGCATCCCTGGCTAGGGTGGTGGGCACGGCATCCACCACGGTGGTGACTACTTTTTTTTTTCTATTTTGAAGATTATAGGTGTTGGTTCTGAAACCGACACATTTGCCGATGGGCATAGGTGCCCCCAAATTGGTACAGGTTGGGAAATTGGCACCTATGGTGGGTTCCAAACCAGCACCCATTTGGGGTCCTAAAGTAGTGACATGTAGAGGGCGCCTCATGTGTTGTCGGTGTTCGGTCCGTACTCCATCTCTTGCGTTCGTGCCAGCGAAAGGCAGAAGAGGACCCGTCTCTCATCTTTCTCCAATAAGTTCTAGGGTTTTCTCTAAATAAGTGTGTAAAAGTTTTAGATCCACTAAATAGATTATGGTGTCTTTTTAAATACTCATGAAACTAGATTTGTCTAGAGTTTTTTTTGCTTTTCTTTATTGATGTCTCCTGCTTTCACTGGATCATCAAAGAAGACCTAGGAAGGCATGTCTATTGGGTTGCTGATGATCCAATCGGTGGTGTTGGCTCTCGGGTCCGGGTCGCCAATTTGTTTGGCGGTAGGTTGTAAGATTCATAGAAGGATTGAAGATGGTGGCCGATACAATTAGTTCATGTACTTCTGCATGTGCCAGAGTTGTCTAGCGTTGTTGTTGCGCTCGTCTACTCGCACCTCTTACGTGTTCCAAGATGTGGATTTTTTTTGTGTTGGCAAATTTTACATCTCTTATTGTAAGAACATGGTTGTAGTCATTTATCGTATCTTATACGATTAACCTTGCTTTGAAAAAATTACTTTGGTAACACTTATACAGAATTGCTAAATCGCACTGCCTTATATTGCTACTGGTTGAGGAAAACCCAGTACTAATAGGGGGTTTCTCGGCCACCCACCCAGCCCATGTCATACATGGGCAATAATCAGCACTAGTAACATCACATCAGTGTTGATCATTAAAAAGACTGACATTAAGAATATGACTACCGATTCATTAAAAAACTGACACTGATGGATATCGACCTGATCCAAGCTGATAAGTTGGCTGGTCGATCGACTTTTTAAGGATGGCTTAGGATTCTCTTTGTCTCTCGATCTCTCTGTCTTCCTCTTACTCTCCCTTCTTGATGCTGCCGCTACTGCCGCGCCTCCACCATACCGCCACCATCGTCGGGTCACCTCCCTCTCTCCCTCTCCCCACCGCCACCATGTCTCCCTTTCCCCCTCTCTCCATATCTATCTATCTATCTATCTATCTATCTATCTATCTCTGCCCAGATCAAGCAAATTGGAGGAGTGGCAGGCCGGTGAGAGAGATTGAGTGGCTTGACCAGCGGGCGGTGGTGGCGTCACCCGTCCCCTCTCTTGGTAGGGGCAGATCTGGCTGGTGCAGCCTACTCGAGCTTTTAATTTGGATCTGGTGTGGAGCGGCTGTAGGAGCTATAAGAAGAGAAGGCAACAATACATATCTAGGGGAGAGGAGGAGAAGACAGTCTTGAGAAGAAGATAGAGGAGGCAGAGAAGGAAAGGCTGCACCGGAGGCCTCTTGCTTCAAATCTAGACTTGGACTTGCTGCCCCGCCAGTATGAAGAGGGAGCAAAATGACTACCACGGCTTGAGGGAGATGACAACGGCAATGGGGATCGATGAGGTGTCGACAGCTCCTCTACAATGATGGTGGTAAGTCCAATCTGGTGTTGGTGTTCTTGACCTATTGAATGTGTAACAACGTTGTTCTTGACAATGGGGATTAGTCTTGAATATGTAATTGAATCCATCTAATACTGTATATGATGTTCATTGACGAATCTATTTTGTTATCGAGTTGAATCCAATGTGACGTTTGGTTCTGATGTTTTTGATTTGTTCTTGGATGCGGATTGATTAGGGGGTACGGATGTGGATGTGAATCTCAAGGTGGCGCTCAAAGCATTGGCTCATCGAGCCGATTCTTCAAGCTGGCCTTTTTTTTTACTCATGGAAGCACATTAGTGCTGGTTTTCATGTGCGTCTAAGAGGGCTGGTTGGGGAACCGGTACTAATGAGGTATCTATATAGTGTAAATTTATTTAATCTACTTGTGAAAGAAATAAGAACACAAACAAGTACACATAGTCTTGCATACTTATTTTGAATAGCCAGAGATCCATTTTTTCTACGTATGCGTATGAAGTTAACCTTAATGTTTTTGGTAAAATATAAGTAGCGCCGTAATTTATGCATGAACATAAACCAAAAGCCACGCAACTTTTTTTCATGCATGGTAACTTTCACTAGTACAGATCCTATCATCTGTGACGGGCTCAATTATACCTGGACTACTTGGGCCGTCAGAACGAAGTCATCTCAATCGAGCCTAAATTTGCACCATTGTAGATATACTTGTACAGTCATACTCTAGGCCCAAGTGCATATAGCCCGTCACCGATGATACTCATCTATGACGGGCACAGATTTAGGCCCGATTGAGATGACCTAGCATATCTCAATCGGGCCCATCTACAGAGCCCGTCAGAGATAAGGGTCATCGGTGACGGGCTCCAAAGATGGTCCAATTGAGATGGTTTTAAAGCCCGTCACCGATGACTCATATCTGTGTCGGGTTTTTATTGATGCCCGTTAGAGATAACTGTGCGCCCGTTAGAAATGTCTGTTCATTGGCCCGATTGAGATATATTTTGCACGCTATAAAGAGACCACCCGACTGTTGTATGAAGTTATCCCACTATTCACTATTTTGGTGGGAGGTTGAAGGGGGCAAATTTTTATGATTTTTTTCCAAAGAAAAACAGAAAAAATTTAGAAGTAAGTAAAAAGGTAGTAATAATTTTTTTTAATTTAGTAGTATGTTAACTAATATTTTATTAAATTTTGCAGCGATGGATTGAAGTTGGATGAATGCGACAACTTTGAAACGTCATTGCAAGGAGTATAGAGATGGTGTTTTAAGTTTTATTAACGTTGCGGAGGAGGATACGAGAAGAAAAAATAGCAAATACATGTGCTGTCCATGTAGAGATTGCAAGAATGATATTATGTTTAGCGGAGAGGAGGTACACTCTCACATGATACAACGGGGATTCATGAAGGGCTACACATGTTGGGTGAAGCATGGAGAGCAAGAATCGGGTAGTGGTGCAGCTGCAGACAGAAGTGGTACAGACAATCATGAAGATGAAGATGAGCATGACATGTTTATACCATCTCCATTGGGCGGTGAAATGGTTGATGTGGATCTTGATATGCTGCAAGAGATGTTACGTGACGTTGAGGAGCAAGCTCACAACGAGAGAGATTCCATGAAGTTCAACAGGTTGGTCAGTGACTCCGAGACACCTCTATACGCCGGATGCAAGGCAAAGCACAGCAAATTGTCAACTATCTTGGATCTAATGAAGCTGAAGGCAAGTAGTGGATGGACAGACAAGAGTTTTATGAAACTTTTGGGAATATTGAAGGCCATGCTTCCTGAAGAGAACACATTGCCCGAGACGACATATGAAGCAAAGCAGGTTCTGTGTCCCTTGGGGTTAGAGGTCCGTAGAATTCACGCTTGTCCAAACGACTGCATATTGTACCACAAGCAATATGCGGACCTAGATGCTTGTCCTGTATGCAAGGCTTCTCGATACAAGCGAAAGAAAAGTGCGGGAGAGGGAAAGAAGTCAAAGCGGGGTGGTTCGGCGAAGGTTGTGTGGTATCTACCTATCATTGATCGCTTCAAGAGAATATTTGCCAACCCCAAGGAAGCAAAATTAGTGCGTTGGCATGCCGAAGATAGAAGGAACGACGGTTTGCTAAGGCACCCTGCGGATTCGATTCAATGGAGGAATATCGATCGCATGCACAAAGACTTTGCTGCCGATCCCAGAAATAAGAGGATATGTCTGTGTACGGATGGCATGAATCTTTTCGGAGACATGAACTGTTCTCATAGCACTTGGCCCGTTCTTATTGCGAACTATAACCTCCCGTCATGGTTGTGCTTCAAAAGGAAATATATTATGTTGTGCTTGTTAATCCAAGGTCCGAAATAACCGGGCAATGATATCGATGTGTTCTTGGAGACTGTTATCGATGATCTTGAGATTCTTTGGAAAGAAGGTGTGGAAACTTGGGATGCATATGGTCAGGATAACTTCAAGCTATGAGTTCTATTGTTTTGCACCATTAACGACTATCCTGCACTAGGTAATCTTTCTGGACAAACCGTGAAAGGAAAGAAGGCTTGCTCTGACTGTATGGAACATACACGCAGTAGGTGGCTGAATAAATCAAGAAAGATGGTTTACATGGGTCATAGGAGATGGCTCTCGCTACGCCACGCCTTTAGAAGAAAGAAGAAAATTTTCAACGGTCGGAGAGAACTTGGAACTGCTCCCAAGGATTTGTCTGGAGACGAAGTCCATGACATGGTCAAAGACATAACTAATGAGTTTGGGAAGAAAAGAAAACGTGGCAAGGCAAACGATAAGGGTATGTGGAAGAAAAAATCCATATTTTGGTGGCTACCATACTGGAAAGACCTTGAGGTCCGACATTGCATTGATCTAATGCACGTAGAGAAGAACTGCTGCGATAGTTTGCTCGGGCTACCGCTTAATATGCCTGGAAAGACAAAGTACGAGTTGAATGCTCGCCTAGATCTAACATTCCCAGTGATCTTCAGCCTGTTACGGATGAAGAAACAGTAAGAGTGTACCTCCCACCAGCTTGCCCACATTGTCGAAGGATCAGAAGATCACAGTGCTATCATGTCTGGTTGATATTAAGGTTCCTTCGGGCTATTCAGCAAGGATCAGTAAGTACGTTAAATTGGAGGATCTAAAACTGGTTGGAATGAAGTCTCACGATTGCCACATGCTAATCACACAGATCTTGCCAATTGCTATCAGAGGCATTCTACCACCCAAAATCCGTCACACGATCCAACGACTCTGTGCTTTCTTCAATGCAATTGGTCAGAAGATTATAGATCCCGAAGATCTAGATAAGATGCAGGCTGATATTGTCAATACCCTGTGTCACTTGGAGATGTATTTTCCACTGTCTTTCTTCGATATCATGGTTCATCTCCCTTTTCATCTAGTGAAGCAAACAAAACTATGTGGTCCAGCTGTTCTAAGGGAGATGTACCAGTTTGAGAAGTATATGAGAGTTCTTAAGTCATACGTTCGAAATAGAGCAAAACCGGAGGGAAGCATCATTGAAGGGTACACGACGGAGGAGGTTATTGAGTTCTGCATCGATTACATGGCCGAGACTGATCCTATTAGAGTTCCTACGTCTCGCTACGAAGGAAGGTTGGCAGGCCTTGGCACAACAGACAGAAAAAGAATTGTACTCGATCAGGCATCGTATGCGCAGGCTCATTTCACTGTGCTACAACATATGGCCGAAGTAACTCCATACTTTGAGGAGCATCTAGCGAAGGTCCGACAGGAGAACATGGGTCGATCAGATATGTGGATCAACAGAGAACATAGTACTCGCTTCAACGAATGGTTCAAGAATCGTATCGCACGGTCGACCGATGGAGCAAGTGAGATAATACGAAGGTTGGCAAGGGGCCCAAGCTGGGATGTTGACACATGGCAAGGGTACGATATCAATGGATACATATTCTACACCGTCAAACAAGATGACAAAAGCACAGTGCAGAACAGTGGAGTCCGTATAGATGCATATCAGGATCAAGCTGGATCGAACACATACTATGGCCGCATAGAGCAGATCTGGTAGATGAACTACAGGAACTTCAAAGTCCCTTTGTTTCGTTGCAGCTGGGTGAATATCCGCACTGGTGTTAAAGTCGATAGGGAAGGATTCACTTTAGTGGACCTGGCCAAGGTTGGATACGCGGACGAACCATTCGTCCTAGCGAAACAGCTCGAGCAGATTTTCTACATACAAGACCCCGCAAACAAGAAGCTGCACGTCGTTAGGGATGGCAAACGAAGAATTGTTGGGGTTGACAACGTTGTCGATGAGGAAGAATATAACTAGAATCTTCATGTGAGACCTCAGATTGACCTTGACGATGATCCCAAAGACGAAGTGGCATACGCTCGTTCTCACCATTCGGAAGGCATATCCTCGTAAATAGAGTCTTCGTAGTACTGTAATTTGCAAAATGATATAAGTAATGAAGTATTTTGTACCGGTGCCTTATGATCTGCATATTTTAATTTCATATGGTTTTTAAAATTTAATAGCAAGTTTACACTATTTAAATAAGGCATAGGTTAATTATAATATTTTTTTAAAATTTCATAGCAATTTTAAACTAATTTAATAAGACATATTTTAATTTAACATAAATTTTACACCATTTAAAAATGTAATCGCAATTTTAAATTGGGTATAAGTTAATTATAAATGATTTTATAACTTAAATATCATTATTAAATAAATTAATAAGGAATATTTTAATTCTATAGTGGGATGAGCTTATCTCTATCGGGCATATAAATAATGCCCGTCAGAGATGAGGTTATCTCTATCAGGCGTAGTAGTTCTGCCCGTCACGGATGTGTGTCATCCGTATCGGGCTTGTTACTTATGCACATCACGGATGTGTGTCATACGTATCGGGCTTGTTATATGTGCCCGTCACAGATTGTCATCCGTATCAGGCTTGTTACTTGTGCCCGATGGTGATGACCTACGACTAGGTTTTCTACCGATCCAGATATGACTCTGTATCGGTAGAAAACTAAGTTTTTCCTTTTCACTCCTCACCGACCACCGCCTCCTCCCTCGATGTGCCTCTTGACCGCCGCCGCCGCCTCCTCCTTCTCACTCTCCTCCTAGATGTCGCCGCCTCCTCGTCGCCGTCGCCTGCTCGCCGCCGCCGCCTCCTGGACGCCGCCGCCTCCTGGACGTCGTCGCCGTTGCTTACCTACAACGACGCTGTCTTCACCGACGAGGACTTCGCCAGCATCTCCCGCATCGGGGACAGCAGGAAGGTTTGGTTAGTGAATATATCAATGTCATTGTGATGTCCCGCTTATTTGTTCCTGATCGATGCTATTGTGTTCTTATGTCATCTCCGTTATAATGTTTTAGGTATTGATGGGTTTGCGTAGTGAATATATCAATGTCTAGGCTCCTAAGTTTATATTGATGGGTTATGTTTCATTGTTTAATGTTCACTCTGTAATAGCCCATGATATCTAGGCTAGGCTAAGCAAGAAAAGAAAAGATTGGACTAGAAATAAAACCTTCATTGTGAATCCATAGGCATCTTTGCACTGTACTGTAGAATTTAGTATTTAGAATTTACGGAATGAATTTAGTATGAATTAGTTTGAATTTAGTGTCAAATTTGTTTGAATTAGTATGAATAAGTATTAAATTGCAATGAATTTAGTATGAATTAGTTTGAATTTAGTGTCAAATTTGTTTGAATTTACTATAAATGGGGGCCATTCTGAATTAGACTGCCTATGCATATAAGTTCTGAAATCTGAGACTTTACTAGTTCAGAAATTTAAAACTTTAGTACTTGTTCTAAATTTCAAACTGTACTTCTCTGTCCTCTTCCTGCCACTATTACCTTGTTCTGCTCTGTCCTCTTCCTGCCACTATTACCCTGTGATTTCTTGATAAATGGCCAGTGATGAATGCTCAAAAACAGACCATAAGAACAGACCATCTACACTTATTCTTTTTTTTGGGAACTACACTTGTTCTTTTTTCATACAAACAGCCCATCGACACTTGTTCTTTTTTTTAGGAAGCTACACTTGTTCTTTTTTGCATAATAACAGACAATCTACACTTGTTCTTTTTTGCATAAGAACAGACCATCTACACTTGTTCTATTTTTTGGGGGGGGACTTCACTTGTTCTTTTTGCATAAGAACAGACCATCTACACTTGTTCTTTTTTTGGGGGGGACTTCACTTGTTTCTTTTGCATAAGAACAGACCATCTACACTTGTTCTTTTTTTGGGGGCACTACACTTGCTCTCTTTTTTGCATAAGAACAGACCATCTACACTTGTTCTTTTTTTTGGGGAACTACACTTGCAAATGATTGTAATTGATGCACAATTTCTAAGCAAAACTGAGGCCATATCTTAACCTTAGCATAAGTTATATACACAACCAAAATAAGTTTTTCTATAAATTTTTTTAACTTTCTTGCCGTACAACAGTTATATAGAAAATGTCGCAGCAAGGCGAACCCATGTCAGCGACTACTAGTGGGACAACATCGAGCCGGGCTCCTAGGACCCAGAATAAGATCCCTAAGGAAGTGTACACCATAACAGAGGTGGACGATCTGGGATTTCCGATGGCTCCTATGAAAGCTGTCAAAAAGTTCTCAACGATATGCGGAGTCCTCGGGAGGCGGAACTTCACCATTTTGAAGGACCACATCGATCTGGTCCCACAGGAAGAAAAAGATGAGGCCTGGAAGCAGTTCAAGGAAAGCTTCGAATACCCCTAGAGGCCGAGGCAAGACTCAAGCGGCAGGCTATCCGCAAGATGGGCAACTTGTGGAAAAATTTCAAAACCACGTTGGTCACCGACTACATCCTCAACCCCGTCCAGCCAGAACCATTCGGGAAGTACCCGTTCAATTCACGGGTCGTGTGGGAAGAGTTCCATGCCGCAAAATCAACCCCTGAGTCTCGGGCAAAAAGCGAGGCCTATAGATGGTTGCAAGCAAAAAACCTTCACCCGCACCGGCTTGGCACCGGAGGCTACGCCGGGAAGCAGCACGAATGGGTCAAGGAGGATGAAGCTGCTACAGAATCTAACACGCCGCCAGTTCTTGGTGATATCCTGACCACCCGAGTAAGGAACTGGGCAAGGGTAAGGGTGAAGAAGAATAGCGATGGAACACTTACGTTCCCAAATCCTGAAGATCAAGCGGTGTACCAGAAAATCGTAAATACCACACGTAGAGTATGTTTCGTTAGGTTGTATCGTACTCTTGATTAAATTCGTCCTAACTGTATTGCAGGTCGAGATGACTGCTGAGAGACAGGCCTCCGAAGAGGTCTGCTCACAAAGACGCGAGGATGACATGCTCACAAAGATGCGAGGATGACATCCTCACGAAAGCGTTGGGAAGCGAAGAACACCGTGGACGGACAAGGGGCATTGGCTCCAATGTTCCATGGAAGCTTGGGTTTCCCCAATACGCGTGGCAGTACAGGAAGCACAGGCTTTCAAAGGCACAGAAAGATGCACGCCTTAAGGAACAACTTCGGGACGAGATTAGAAACGAGCTCCGAGAAGAGTTCGATTCGAAGTTGTTACAAGTGGAGGCTCGGATGGAGGCACGCCTCAGGGAAAGCGAGCCTACTGCCGCTCCCATAGTAGAAACGAGACCCATGCAGAGGCGTAGCAGCTACGCATCTACTAGGGCGGCGGCACAAGAAACACCAGCCCCCACTGCGGTGGACCACATAACGGTAAAACCAACACAAAACGTATATGTTCTCTTAGCACCACAGTACATTATAACATATTATAAAGACACGTATGAATCTATTGCAGGGACCCACATCGTGCATCCTAGTCGTTAGGGTGACAAAAGACTTTGCAATTCCTGCCGCAGAGGGTCTTGCGTTCAAGCCCACGCCGGAGACCCGAGTGCATGGGAGGCAGCTGTTAGCCGGCCATGCCAAAGTTCAAGTGGACATGGTGAAGCCCGATTGGGATGGCTTCACTCTCCCGCTCCCACCAAATGACGAGGTTCTGACCCTTGGAGTTGCACGTGGGACCTTTATCCAATGGCCCAAGCAGAACATTCAAATAAATATAACTCCTAGGCCAGCACCAAGTGCTTGTCCGGCGCCGCCGCCGCGTCCCCCTCCAGCTCTTGTATCTGCCCCTCCTGCCGTTGAAAAAGAAGATCAAGATCTCCAATTGCAGTATGATACAGATTTTGGGAATGACGGACAAGAGGTCAGCAGCAGAGCGCACCTCCCCCTAGCTCCAAAAAAAGAAAGAGGGCGGCATCTTCTCCACCCAAGCTTGGATCACGCAAAAGAGCTGCTGGAAGGGGGAGAGGAAGAGGAAATGTGGAAGGGCCGCTTCTAGCTTCAAAGAAGCTAGATCTTGGCAAGGCGCCATCAGCTCCTCCTAAAGAATTCACATTAGGCATGCCATTGGTAGGAGATGACGCCTTATCGAAGATGAGCCCTGCATGCAAGGAGTTGCACGGGTACTACATGGAGAGGTCCAACGCAAGGAGGAAGTATAGAGAGACCTTCATGACGGGCCAGCATGATAGACAGCCGTTCCTCGGCCCTGAAGGCTTTATCGCCGTAGACTTTAAAGATCTATGGGACCTTTACAGGGTGCGAGCGGTCGACACCAACCTCCTTAAGTGTTACTCCTTGTAAGTATTCTTGCTTACGAGATATGGTAATAACTATCCTTGTATTATGCTTACCCGGATTCTTGTCTTGCTTCTAGGTTAACTTGAAAGCATGTCCATCATAATGCTCCCCATGTTGCCTTACTCGATCCAACTGTTGTCAACGAGATAACTATGAACTACGATCGAGCCAGCATGGTAGAATATATCAAGGACTGCTTATGGTCCCGTCAAGACAAGAACTTCATTATGTGTGCCTACTCTGAACAGTAAGCATGTACCCTACTTAGAATCAAATTTGCGACGCGTATAGCTTTAGTATTTAACTTGCAATTTATTAATGTCGCAGTCGTCATTGGATTCTCCTAGTCATAGTGCCGAAGTGGAGTTTGGTATACTACCTTAACTCCAATACCAAAAAAGAAATATACGATTGGTCGGCGATCGAAGCTGCCTTGAACGATGCCTGGGACTAATACGTGGCAAAAGGCGGGAGGCATAAGGAAGGGCATCCCACACTCGGTCACAAAAAGGACTTTCCAATACGTCAACAAGTTGACAACCAGTGTGGGTTCCACGTCTGCCATAACATGAGGAGCCTCGCAGACAAGGTGACATTGCTCGACCTTGAGGTGTGTGCTTCAGTTGTTTATATACATTAGAGAGGAGATAGCACGATTCATACTAACTTTCCAAGTATGTAGACTAACTTGGCGCCTCACATGCAGGAAAAACTTTTGGCGATTCCGGAAAACAACTTCGATATCATTAGAGAGGAGATAGCACAATTCATACTAGATGATCTCTTGTCGCCGAAAGAAATGTTTAGAGTAAAGTCCTAGCCGAAAGAAATACTTTTGCGACAAACATTTGATTTTTGTAAATATTCTTTGTAATACAATTCTGCACATTCTTTTGTATATATTTGCATTTCTTAATTACATATAAACTTGTTCCAATTTATAACTCAGTTTTACAGGTTTTGATACATGTCGGCGGTTTGGAGAGCAAAAAATGGATGTGAATGACATATATATATGAATGGGTCTATGGATGTTAATGTATATATATGAATTGGCTGTGAATTGGGTTTGATTTTGTGAATTAGCTGTGAATATCTGATGAAATGCTGGAATATGCACTGAATATGGTTGTTGGAAATATGGTTGCTGGAACTGTCATTTTTTTTGTTAAATTACTCATCCCTGACGGGCATTTTAAAAATGCCCGAAAGAGATACTCATCCGTGACAGGCTCCAAACAAAGCCTGATAGGGATATAGACATCCCTGACGGGCTCCTAATCTAAGCCCGATAGAGATAAGTCATCCGAACCAGGACTATTTTGACTCAACAGGTGGGGTCAAACCTATCGGTGACATGCTCTTTCGAAAAGCCCGTTAGGGATGGTAGTCATCGGTGACGGGCTGAGTAGTTTGCCCGATTAAGATTAGTCATCCGTGACGGGCTCCTACCTAACCTGGTCTGACTTGTATTGCTTGGTCAATCTTATCTGTGACGGGCTACATTGTTAGGCCCGATTGAGATAACGTCCATCCGTGACGGCCTTGTGCCCGATTGAGATAGTTTCTCGCATCACTGACTTTTGGTCAGTGACGGGCCCTACCCGATAGTGATGAGGGATAATGTCCGTTAGAGATAGCCGATCACGCGCTAGTGTTTGATAGGTGTTGTACTTATTACCATTAGCCGGTCATCTTAATTATAGTTGTATACATGCCTCGTCCAGCGCAGAGACACAACACACATCAAGTGGTGCAAACAAAGCCTCACCAACCAACCAGACCTGCCATGGCCGTACAACACACAGTGCAAGCACGAGTCATGCATTATTAATTTTACATCATCATATATGCGACGTATATTATATGGTCAGCAAGGTATAGCTTAGCTCGCGGCGACCTCACCGCCGGCGCCGGGGAAGACGGTCTCGATGATCATCCCGGCGGAGGACGACGACGTCGACGGGGCGTTGATGGCGCTGCAGTTGAGCCTTATCTCCCCCTGGGTGCCGGTGAGCACGTCGATGTTGCCCATCTTGATCATGGCGGCGACGAACTTCTCCTTCCACAGCGTCTCGTTGGCGGCGAAGGCATTGACGAAGGGCAGAAGCGTGTCGTTGCGGATGAGCTGGTCGTCGGAGAAGTGGAGGCCCAGGTTGAGCGGCAGCAGCTTGTAGTAGTTGTTGTCCAGCACCGCCGGCGTGCTCAGGTCGATCTCCGTCGTGATCAGCGTGAACTGCCCCGTTGTCGGCGGGCACAGCGCCTCCAGCAGCGCCTGGTACGCCGGGCTAATCGTCCCGTTCGCCTAATCAATATAGAGATCACCGTAAAATCACATATAATACTATCAGACGCCGGTGATTTTACCACGATACAACTTACTGGCAATATATAAACAATCCAAACGTAGATTAATTTGCCTACCACTTAAATTTGAGATTGTGGTATAAAATTAAAAAAGGATAAATTTATATACTTGTATGTTTTGGTGTGGGGGACATTCCGCAGATGCACAGCGTATAGCGTAGGGATCGATCTATGAGTGGTTTCCCGCTCGATCACATTCCTCACACCCGTTATCGTTCATCATGGCAAAGGCGCCGCCGGGCACTACAAGTCCATGCGTTCCGCACCGTAAGCCACCACGAGCACGCTGCACCGCTGCCTACAAATTAAGAATGTAAGCAAATCGATCCGCGAAACCACTCATAACACAAATAAATGGATAACTCGTCAGATTATCCACTTATTTGTATTATAAGTGAATTCGTGGGTCGACTCGTTTGCACCTTTACTCGATTTAATTTTTTCTCGTCCCTTTCTCTCCTCTCATCCACTTCTCGTCTTTTGAACCACCTAAGATCTTATAGCTGTCTCCTCTACCTAGGTTGAGTTCGTTAGTTGGGTTTTCCAACTCCAAACAGTACGCACGGAAAACAGAACGTCAATTAGCACGTGATTAATTAAGTATTAGCTAATTTTTTTCAAAAATGGATTAATTTGATTTTTTAAGTAACTTTTGTATAGAAACTTTTTGCAAAAAAATACACCGTTTAGTAGTTTGAAAAGCGTGCCCGGAGAGAAAAATACCGTGCGGCGGTAGTAACGTAAGTGCCGAACTCAGCACTAGAGGTGGTAGTAGCCATGGAACCTAGCTAGCTCCCCACCATCTTGTCACACCCACGTGATCCTATAAATGTAGTTTTAAAATTAATATGTCTTTGTAGTTACTTTTTTCGTCTTAAAATATAAATAATTTTAGTTGAATAAAACGAATCTGGACAGAGAGTCTGTCCAGATTCATCGTAAACATGGTCTCATTCAACAAAATTTTTTTACATTTGAAATAGAGATAGTATATGACAATATATATACTACTAGTAGATGTTAAAAAAGGCTAGTATATTGTACCAAGTCAGTACGTGTAATATAAAATTCTAAAGGACTAACATAATTTTTTGATGTAATATGGTAGAAATCATTGTAAAAGTTTTCTTTTTCACGTACCAGACGTTCACGGTTCTTGAAGAGGAAGGAGGCACAGTGTGAACGGCCGATGGTGTGGGAGCCAGAGAGGATGACCATCTCCTCGGCGGTCAAGTTCCTGAGCTTGAAGCCATCGACGAGTTGCGTCGCCGTGAGGTTTGGCCCGGGGAGGGTGAAGGCGTCGGTGTCGATGGAGACGTTGCCGTCGCGGCGGCCGGCCGGGATCTGGTAGAAGGAGTTGCCGGTGAGGTTGACGCTGTCGCGGGCGGCGAACGCAAGGATGTCGGCGCAGGAGACCGTGCGCGGGCAAGCCGCCTCGACGGCGGCCTTGGCGGCGTCGATCACCTCGAAGCCGCGGAGGCTCGGGTTGTTCGGCCCCGCGTCGCGCTCCGCCGTGCCGTTCGGCGAGAAGATCAGCACTGATGCGTCGCACCCCTGTCACGCCATCAACAAATAAATAAACAAAGAGCAAATTTCGCAAAATTACATATACTTTGACCAAACAAAAAAAACGAAATATCCCTGAACTATCATATCATGGTCGACCAAATTACCCTAAAACACAAATATCAGACAATTTACACCCTCAACTATACAAACCGTATAAATAACCCCCGTGACTCAATCCGTTTTCGTCCTATGTGACAGTCCACTCAACAATAATTTTTTTAAAAAAAATCAGTGAGGTCCACCTGTCAGATTATCTCTCCTCTCTATTTATCTCTCTCTATCCCGACGCCGAGCTTCCCGCGGCAGAGGCTAACGAGTCGCGCGCGACGGCGGCGGACGCCAAGGAGGAGCTGCGAGCCTCCTTGTGCGCGCGCCGGCGGCTGTGAGCCTCCTCACGTCGTAGGTCTAGAAGGAGCCGTGCATGCTGGTGAAGACCGTGGAGGAGCCGCGCGCATCGGCGGAGACCGAGGAGGGGCTACGGCGACTGCGAGGCTGGTGAAAGAAAGGAGGAGAGGCCGGTGGCCGTCTCCTCCCCAACCTTCGCCGCTTTCCCTCTCCTCCCTGACCTTGCGCTTGAGGAGACAGCCGCCGACGCGTGTCTCCTCAGCCTCCGATGAGAGGAGGCTGCAGAGCTCCAAGATGCATCCGTCGGAGCTCCCTCGAGGCGGCCACGCGAGCGCATGCGGGAGAGTAGGATGGCGGAGGAAGCTTGTTGTGCAGAGATGTAGGAGGAGGAAGCCCCGCTGCCGAGCTCGACGAGCCGATTGCCGTTGTGCGCTTCAGGGAAAGGAGGAAGACGGAGGGAGGAGAGAGGAGCTGATAGGTGGATTTCACAGATTATTTTTTAAAAGAAATGTTGATTGGACTGCCACACGTACGCCACGTAGACGAAACCACTCTAAACTGAGTTAGGGGGTTATTTGTCCAGTTTGAATAGTTGAGGGTGACAAATTTCTGTTATTCGAATTCAGGGGATAACTTGATTGACCACGATAGTTTAGAGGGTAATTCGCACTTTTTCCTTGACCAAAATATCACAAATTATAAATTTAGATAGGGTATTATAATAAATATTACAAATTTAGCATTAAATTTATTACCGAACTATAGGTTTTAGATGGGGTATCATAAATTAATTAAACTGCAGATTTAGCAATAAAATTATCAGAAAACTATATGTTTAATATCAATTTAATCACAATGCTGCAACATCTTCAACATAACAGTTATTCTAAGGATTCAAACCTAAAACTTGTATTTGTGTGATAAGTTCAATTTTAAGTCAAAATTTGCTATAGGACATTTAAAATCTATGTAATTTGCTGGTAGACATCATAAAAACATGTCACGGCTGAAAGTCACCCTAAAAAACTGATAATTTGCCGAATGACACTTTCGGCTCAATCAGAGAGAGAAATTTTAAAAAAAAGAGAATGCCCCAAGGATCAAAAGCTTTTGAGCTGAGGCTGAAGAGAAAATGAAATATGATGTATACTAGTAATGTATTTGTAGTCATGTCAAATTTAGAGTTGCATAATTTCTAAATTTTTAGTCTAACGTTATGTTTGAAACATGTGGCACTAGCGACATTCTTGTCTTTTTTTAAGAACTTATCTCTCCAATTGAGCTGAAAGTGTCATCTAACAAATTACCAGTTTTTTAAAATGTCTTTCAACCGTAACTTACTTTTTATATGTCTATCAGCAAATTACAAAGTGTCCTTAGCACAATTTATTTAATTTTAAATCTATATTTTATAATATTTTATATTAAATTTGTAGTTTTGTAATAAATTTGATATATACAGTTATGTGATATAATGCTTTAAATACGTAGTCGTGCGATAGTTTTCTTTAAGTGTAGTTTTACGAAGTCTACTCATAAATAAATTTGTAAAGGCAGTACATATAAAGAATTAAAATACACTTCTCAACATGTACTTATATATGAAATGCATATACGCATAAATATGGCTAATTTACTGACTTCACTTAATTAGGTGCTAATTAGCTAATCAAGTTATTACACTTCGATCAGTAAGCTGCCGGACTAATCCTTATTTAAGGGACTTGCAAGAAAGGTCTAGCTATATAAGATGACAAACGCATGATTTGACTATAAGAGATCGATAAATTAATCCTTGTCGACGTCCATGGCCTGGATTCAATATGGTAGGTGTGCCATGCTGCATCTATATATACAAATGTGTAAACGACTAAAGTACTTGACGAGTATATACCATGCATGTCTAGCTAGTTATTCGCAGCAAGTATATATATAGACAGCAAAAGTACCAATCAAATACCCCATCATCCTCAAATGTTTATACATCTAGATATAGATAAGCAACAAAGTACGACAGCAGCTGTTCATCCAACTCTTTCATAATTTCACATATTGATGTGCTAAGCTGTGCATATATATCTAGCTAATAACTCATTATAAAGAAGGTGAAAGATCATGGCTTGTACTATTTCCACGTAGCAGGGGTCCCAGCTCCCTCTGAATCACTGAATATAGTAGTAGTCGCCATCTAAGATAGCGAAATCTTAGCGAGTTTTATAGAACCGGATTAGAATTTAGAATATTTTTTAAAAAAACAAATTTGAGCCAAAAAAAACAAATTTGAGCAAATTCGATTTGCCCAACATTTTAATTTTGTATCGACACTCAAAATCAGGAACCATGACATGTGGCGGTGCCGCGCGACGGTGAAAAGTCGATATCCATTCCATACAAGTTGAAGAAAGGGACCTTGACACAATTGTGTGTGCCAAATCTGCTTATCTAGATGCACTGTATCGACATCCCTGCTTAATTTATATAGCTGTTGATTAGGCCCGTGTTTTATGTGTCTATCATGTAAATGTACGGTGGAAATTACTGTACTAGATGGCAACCAAGAATTTAAACCACTCTCTATATGTTCTCGA
Organism: Oryza officinalis; assembly: GCA_008326285.1. Lineage (NCBI taxonomy): Eukaryota > Viridiplantae > Streptophyta > Magnoliopsida > Poales > Poaceae > Oryza > Oryza officinalis. Next base: position 19,089,461 of record BDMV01000001.1, on the reverse strand, counting down.
AACAATTTCACATATAGTGAAGGTGATACCAGAATGACGACCAAACTTTCAAGATGAAATTAACTAATTCGTTTTCGATGTATGAAACTGGCAAAACAACAACAACAAAGGAACATTTTTCGTTTCCGTTTGATTTCCTTGAAATATAATTAATATCTCGGTTTTTTTAATTAATTTCATAGCTCACAAGTAAAATCAAGTTTGGTCTTGAAACTTTGTACGATGATTGTCTAATATCAACTTCCCTACGTATGAGAACTTTTTTATTTCTTAGATCTTTTAAAGAATTTTTTTCAAGTTTCCACTTAGTTAAGCTGTGATTTCGATCACATATTTTCACCAGTTTGATTAGATAGCATAGCCGAGCAATCACCACTCGACCTAGGCCAAACATTATTTTTAAATAAGATATATAGCTAGCCTATAATTAGCTTATTCTTCTTTCATACAAAAATGGATATTCGGAATCTACTCTCTTTTTCAAAAAGGAAAACTAATCGATCTCTATCAGTACTACTGTCCAATGTGCATCATTCATACATATGTACTGTTCCTATGAAAAGTCTATATGTATCTTGAAATCTAGAAATCGTGTACAACACACTTACAAACACTTGGGTTTCAAAGGAGCGTTCTTCCATACGAGAGCGCCTTGCTACCATTCAAATTAACAGCCATAATTCTTGTTTTTTCCCTTTAAAAAACGAATTGCCACCGTTCTACGTTTCACACACTGCTTAGGTAACAATTATTGTTTAATTTATGAAAAACAATGACTAATTATAGATCTTTTATTCTACGGCAAAGACACGGTCGTATAGATATAGCTTGCTGCCGCGCCTTCGAGGCTTGCTAGCTTCGTCCTTGTTAATTTCTAAGAAAGATCCTCTCTCCAACATCTATGATGATGATAACAAATCATTTACTCTCTTCGTTTCATATTACAAGAGTATGTTCTAAATAGCTAATTGAGCTTAACAACTTATCATTTTTCGTTAGCACATTTTTCAAACCATTGAACAGTTTATGTCTAACGAAAACTTTAGAATATGCTTTAAAAACAAATAAATCTATTTTTTAATACTTTAATAATTAATACTCAATTAATCATATGTTAATAATGTTTTTTTGTTTTATGTGCAACTAATCAGCCGCAGCCTACGGCCGAAAAGGATGCAGCCAAGTCGTTTTCAGTTCATACTAAATCAAACGTCTTTAAATATGATCAAATTTATAAAAAATATATATACTAGTAGACAAAAAAAACTACTAGAATACATAATAATAAATATAATGAAACTAGTTTAGTGTTATAGATATTAATTATAATATATTTTTTAACTTGATAGATGTTTAAGTTAAAACAAATCAAAACGACGAACAGTGTGAGTACTACATATATGCACTGCTACTTAGCTCCATCAATCAAGCATGCACCAATTTAGGTACAGATGATCGACCAGAAGAGAAGCGGTTTAACTGAGCATGTGCATGCATATATGTTTTCTTTACTTTTTATGTCAAGCTAATAAAAATTAATCAAGTTAATTTAATTCCCTGTAGTTTTCTTTACTGTAAACCTTTTCGTCCTAATTCTCAGTTAAAAGAAAAGGTTTAGTTGCTGACTTGCTGTTAACTAAGCAAGCTGCAGCTTTATTTTACGTCTTATGACGACGTAACGAGAGCTAGCGCGCGAGACGTACCCTGACGAAGCAGTCGTGGAAATGGAGGCGGATGAGGCCGGCGGCGAGGCCGGAGTTGTTGGCGACGGCCGCCACGACGGCCTGCCGGACCAGCGCCTCGGCGTTGGGGCAGCTCGTGTTGTAGAATCCCACCTGAAGCTGCCCCTGGCTCGCCGCCGGCAGCGCGCACGCCAGCGCCGCCGCCAGCAGCACCAGCCCGGCCAGCCACTTGCTGCTCGCCATGGAGTACTACCAAGGTTTACTATTACAGTAAGCTACCTCTTGTGCAGCTGTGAGAGATATTGTTCGAAATGGTAGCCATTAGCACCGGCATTTATAGAGAGGTTGGCCGCTGCAGTGTCTGCTTACTAATTAATTACAATTAATTCAAAATCACAGTACTAATTAATTAATTTTGTCATTGAAAAGTGTCAGAGAGAAAGGTAGTAGCTAGCTACTCTTCAAATTTACTACTCATTTTAGCTTGGTCTAAGTCAAATGTTTTAAATTTAACCTTCAATTTCAAAAATTTATATAGTTTAGCAACTTATGAACTATATATTATGAAATAATTTCTTATGGGAAATCTGAAAGCAAAAAATGTAAACCATTTTCATCATAAGAAAATGATAGTCTGAAAAATATAAATCTTAACGATTACTATATAAATTAATTTGTAGGAACTAATAGTCAAAGTTACGAATGTTTAGGACGGAGCTGAAACAATAAGTGATTTGAAACGGAGTGAATCGCATAGCTTGGCCACTTTGGAATTGTAAATAATTAACCAATCAAGATACTATATAAGATGGTACGGATCGAGATGATGGGCAATTTGGCACCTCATGCGTTCTCACTGCACACTGTAGGAAAGCAAATTCGTCAAACCGACGGACGAACCGCCGCGCGCGCGTTGGTCGGGTCAGTGTTAAGTTGCTGGACACGTCAGTGACTGCTACACATGGACTGATGACTATATGCAGTTACCTGGTTAAATTAGGGCCTGTTTTTATTTCATTACTACCACGGATTATTAGTGTCACTTTTAAAAGTATGGTTTGGCTAAAGTTTAACGTTCTATATATGCCAGCCGTGTTTATACCGTTTATTTTAAACTATATATTTTGTTGAATATATAGCATTTAATTTATCACAATAAACAAATTAAATCATCTACCAGCCTTTTGTCCGAAAAGAATAGTGTTTGTTTGATTATTCATAGTCGATGTACAATTAATATTGCGGAGAAAATGCCAGGTTAAAAAAAATGACACACCTTTTTCTTTCCCGTATTGTGAAAGAAGCAGATGCAAGGTGTCTTGTCCCCATGCATGACGTGTCGTTGAGGGACGATCGAGCACCTTAGGTTTATAGTTAAGAGCCCCTAATAAATCAATCTTTTCCTCATGAAGCGATCAATTGCTCAAAAATAGAGGGGATATATATGTGGTTGTAGGTTCCTATCAAAGAGAAAATGAAGCCTAGGGAATATCCACTTATGCTTACATGCATGTATAGTTGGGAATATTAATTGTTGTTTCTACACCTCGATCGTTTCCTTCTCAATGAAGAAATAGTTTATGATGGTTTTTTTTTGTACCATATACCAAAAGTTTGTTTTATTAAGCACTCTTGTGTAAACTCGTGCAGGATTCCATCTCATAATATTTCAATTCCAAAGAGAAAAAGTTCTCATGTTCTAAAGAAGCCTTAATTAATTCCTCATTTGTAAGTATCGTCTGTATTTTTTGCAAGGACTATTACGTACTCACCTCTAAATTCTGAAAATGGGAAACAAGGTCTTATATGCTAGGTCAGGTCGTCGTATTGCCTTAACAGATATATAACCTACCTTACTGAATTGTTACCTCACTGTCAATATCTCTGTTTACAGTTTCTCTTTTTCTTCTCTTAATCGTTGCTTGTTCTAACTGCTCTCCTACCTATATTGATTATTTCGCAATTTGTAGGATATAGGTTTCTTTTTAGTGAATGAAAAATTAAGGTACTAGGTTCTTATTTTTAGACAAATAGAAAAAAGTAATCCTGCCAAACTGTTGAGGTACTAGGTTCTAATTTTCTTCGATTCCGTACGTTGCCAGCTGGTACTAGTTTTCTTGAGTTAGCCGTTTCCTCTGCTTCTTCTCTGTTTCTTCCCTTCAATTGCTTGTTACTTACGTTTGCTCCCCTGCTCATGTCAACTCCTGTGCAGTTTTGTCCAGTTAGGTCTTTTTGGACTTTACCGTCACATAAATTTTAATCTCCACAAAAATCTAATATATACTCGAGCTGGTTATAAATACTTGACGTTTAGACATGATTCTTAAAAACTTTGACTATTAATTCTATATTAGAACAAGTTTATATGCTTATCCGAACCGCTTATTAGCAAATAAAAGATTATTTGTGAGTAAAATTTTTATATACGTATCCTTAACGACTCAAAAACAAATCTTGTAAAATAAACTACGATAAAAAACCAAAAATAAATTCAAATTATAAAAATATTTTTAAAGTAAATCTACACATACCTTTTTTAAACTTAGCATTTAATAAATTATTTACAATCAATGTTTTAAAAGGTTGACTAAATCTTGTGCTCAATTTAAAATATTTATGACCTGAGAAGTATTTTTTTATAAAAAAGAATATGAAATTCCGTTATTCTAAGGCTGTGTTCTTTCCCCCTCCTTTTCCAATTCACCCCTCTCGTTTTCCGCATGCACGTTTCCCAAACTGCTAAACGTTGTGTTTTTTTAAAAAAGTTTTTATAGAAAAGTTGCTTTAAAAAATTATATTAATCTATTTTTCAAAAAAAATAAAATAATACTTAATTAATTATGTGCTAATGAGTCCTTCTATTTTTCGTGACAGAGATATTAGTTTTCAACCCAGGAGCCAAACACAATCTAAATGGGGCCTTAGTAGAACACATTGTGTTCCGAGTGTTTCATCATCCGACATGGTGTTGTTCTTCTTAGATGAAATGTGGGTGAAAGCTTATGGACAATCTACTTGTTTATAGGGAAGCATTAAATATCTATCTATTAGACTATTGACACAATATTGAAAGAAGGCCACCACATTCGTTATGAATGCTAGAAATTTTCATATTAACCAGATAAAAATTAAAATTAGAGTTTATGTAGAAATACAATTTAGAAATAATTGAAATTCAAAATAAAAAATAAGAAATATTGAAAGAACCGTCCATAAAACACAACACAAGATTAATTAAAATCTAGAAAAAATAAAATAAATTTCAAAATTAGAAAATAATAATAAAAGTTTAAGTAGAAATATAATTAAAAAATAACTAAAATCTGAAAATATTTTTGAAAAAAAGATCATCTATGTAACAGCCCGTGCTGAGTTAATTTTGTGCGCATGTTGAGTTAGCCGTTTCCTCTGCTTCATCTAGAACACGACATGCGATTAACTAAAATTTAGAATAAAAATAAAATAAGTTCCAAAACTAGAAAAATAAAAATGAGAGTTCAAATAGTAATATAATTTAGAAATAAGGAATATTGAAAGAAGAGACTATCTAGAACACTACATGAGATTAATTAAAATCTAGAATAAAAATAAAATAAAATAAAATATATTGTTAAGAGGGCAAGCCGAGGAACAGGCCGTAAAAGAGTAGGACGACGGCGTTTGACGGGACTTCTAAAAACAATAAAAAGAGAACCCGATTTTTAAAGGTCCCAAGTAAGATGAAGAGAAGTCGTGGCAGGTACACAAGCAAGTAAATGGGAGTCAAAGAATTGAAGGGTGGTGGCTGACGTGACTTAAAAGCTACTAGTTTCATGCTCATATGTTATAACGTGTCAGGTCTGCATAATTAGGAATAGACTGTTAGCCTATACGTTAATGGGTTAGGCCCATATAATTAGAGTGCTTTTTACATACGTATGCACTGCACATGTTGGGAGGAGGGGACAGAAGGAGAACGACTCTACTTTTAAGATAGTAGATATATAAAATTGAAAACACGATGATAATAAGGTTTAATATTTTAGAATCCTAAGACAATGAGATGAGTATTTAATAAAATTTAAAGAATATAATGTGTAAAAAATCCATAATTTTGGATTTGCTACACATCTGCTGGCTGTAAAAATTGGATCTATCAGCCGAATTTTGTGACCGTTGAACTGTCTTCACGATTTGTGCGTGTGGCCCAACTAGTGGAAATCCTGCATGACGCTCAGCCCAACTAGGAGAGAAACACTCTGCCTCTCCCAATCCACGTGTCCTTCCTCCTCTCAGCCACACACGCGTGACAGACGAGAAAGAATTGGCGTCATCGACAGTGACGCACTTCGTCCTTGCCTCCTCTTCCTCCACACCCCCACCCCCACCACCACGCACCTAGCCGCATGGTCACAACTACAGCAAGAAGAAGACACTCGGCGTCGTCGGCAGTGACACACTTCGTCCTCCCTCATCCTCTTCCACACTCTCTCTCTCTCTCTCTTGGCGGTGTGGTTTGACCCAACAATGGAGGGGCAGCGGCAACGAGGGAGTTCGGGCGGTGATACTTGCGGTTCTTGTAATGTCGGTGGCGGCGGTTCTGCGGAGTTGTTAACAGAGAGGATGGTACAGGGGAAGCATAGGGCATTGTGCTGTCGTTAACTTTGGGGCCTCACTGTAGTTTTGTGTGTAATATTCCAATGTGATTGTGTTTTGTATGCTTTTTCTGCGAATAATGCTTATCTGTTCATTGGGTGGGGGGAGGGGGCGGTGGGAGAGCCTTTTCTTGTTTGTTCCCCTGTAAAATCCAAGCTCTCATGTATAAGGCTCACCGATGTGGCTATTTCTTGTTTGTGCTTTTATTGATTTTGTTTTGGTACTGGCATTTACCTAGTTTCCTTTTTTCATTTGTAATTTACCGATCTACTTGCCTAATACTTGGATGTTAGTATTAGTAGTTTTATCAGCTACTAATAATAAGTTTTGTCATTTTGGTTAAATGCCACCAAGCACATTTCAATCAATAGAGCTTAGTTCTGTTAGCTACTAAATTAGTTTTGTAAGGAAGCATCTAATCAATAGCAATATTGCACTGAACATAGGTTAGTTCTGATTCAATAATTAGTTTTGTTATTCTAAATTACAATTAGAATAACTAGGTGAAACCCCATGCGTTGCTGCGGGCACTTGTAAGTAACAATCAGGATGTAACGTTTTTCGAACAAATAAGTAAGAATACTAATGGGATATTGATAGGTCAAAACTAATGGGAGAACTTTTTCATGGCCGATCCGCTTTTCACGGTGGTGCCTGGTGAGGCGATCTGATGGCGATCTCATCGCCATGGAGGATTTCTCTTTCGCGGACAAGTGGGATTTCTCCCTGGGGCTTGATTTTGCCTCTAGGGTTTGGTCTCGTCATCATTTGTCGGTGCAGTCCTCTCGATCTCCCACTTCTTCTTCTTTGTCTTTCCGTTTGGTGGTCTATTTTTCCCCTTTTTCGTTTTGACGATCTATCGATTCTGTGGCTCACTCTTAGTTGTTGTCTGGGTGGCAATCCCAATGAATTTCAAGTCCATCATCTTTAGAATTCATGTTTTAGTTTTTGTGTGGCTGATAAGAAAGTTCATCGGTGGGTATACTGTTTGAAATCTTTTCGAAATGATCACTTCAAGTTGCATTTTCATCATTGGAGAAATGGTGGTCCAAATTGGTATCGTGAGTATACCCAATGGGTTATTGAAGAGGAGAATTCTTGGACTAAAGTTTCCCGAAAAATCTAAGCCTATTTCCAATGGTTACATTTGCCTTGGGTTCTCTTTTGCTAAAGTTGCTTCATTCAAGCCCCCCTTGCCTTCTACTTCGATACCTGTTAAGAAGGTCTTTGATGCAATCAAGGTATCCCTTCTAGCTCAGCGCAAGATCTTTGTGTTTGATCGGCCGAATTTCTCTTGCTAGAACCAAAGCCATATTCTTCAGGATCATACTTCAAGATCTTCTTTCAAGTTGGCAATTTCGCCCTCTTTGCATTGTTCAAAATGCCTTGCTACAGGACATGTGTTTGCGGATTGTCAGTCTTAATTCCGTTGCAGGGCTTATTTTGCTTATGGCCACAATGCTTGACATTGCTTAGCCCATAAGAGAGAGAGGGCCATGGAATGGGTAGTTAAGAAGCATCCCGGAAATTTTGAGAATAAGAAAGTACCTTCTGTCCCATCATCTTCTTGAGCTTCTCTCCCTTGACCATCTGCAAAACCCACTTCTCCAATCCAATCTGCAAAACCCGCTTCTCCGGTGAGAGAAGGTGATTGACGGCCATCGATGGGAACTTCGATGGCAAATAGGCATTTAAATCCCACAAGATTCATCCAACCTGGTCGGCATCTTCAGGAAGGTAGTCCTTTTCGCTTGCCTAGAGTAGACTTGTCTATTGAGCCCCCCTCGCGCTGCCAAGAATGCTACATGTTAACTGAGATTGAACCTGCAGTTCATGAAGACCTTTTTGATGTCCATAGAATCCAGATTAGGAATCATCTAGAGAATGAGCTGGGCATTATTGTTACACACTCTTTGCCGCATCCTTTAGCAGTGGGTCTCTTCGTAGTCCGTTCCCCTTTGGTCCAAGACATTCTAGTTGATGCTTTTGGTTTCCATTACATAAGACTCACACTGTCAAATTTTGTCATCACAATAGAGGCTCTAACTTGCGTGCTGCACATGCAACTTTGAGAGGTTGGGTCATGTTCTCGGGGTATCCTCTTGATTTTCGTAATCAATATTATATTAGCAAGGCTGTCAGTCTTTTTGGTCGTTTGGAGGATTGGCAGGAAAGGGACCCTATCCCTGGAAGAGTAATGCTTGGAGCTGTTTTGATGATGTTGATTCAATTCCAAGAGTTATAGTGCTCAAGGAGTTACCTCTTCGGGGAGGCTTAGGTCAGTCTTGGACATTTGGGGTATTTGTGCTTAACACTGAGTTTGCTGATATCCACCCTGGTGATGAAGACCTCCGACCTCTGTTAGCTCTTCTGCATGAGCCTGAGCAACATCCTGATGAGGGTATGCAAGAGCCACCTATCATGCCACCTCACAATGTCAGCAAGATCAGCATTGGCGAAACTGGGATCAGCAAGCTGAAAACAACCAACAACACACTGGAATTTCAGGTGTCAGCTCAGCACTCCCCAACCAAAGCATGGCTATGACCATAGTGGAAGTGGAACCTCAGCCTCCTCCTGTGCTTATGTGCCTAACAATATGCAAGTGCGAATTCAAGAAGTTATTCTCAGAAATCAGCTTCTCAAGCAACTTGCTACAAGGCTACAGGGCATGTCCTCAGGTTTAGTGCCACAGGCTGCACCCTTCACCAATATGGTTCTCCCAAGGACAAATGTCTTGTTTGATTCCACTCCTCTTATGATGCAGCCGATAGGTCTGCCTTTAATTACTGTTGGGGAAGTTTTGGGACATACTTATGATTTTATGCATGATGATCTTGATATGGACCCAGTCTTGGGCCATAACGAAGAGATACCTGATGCTTCTTTTGTTCAGCCCCTGGCAAAGGTTCCCTCAACAAACGAGGAAGTGCAGCCCACAAGCCCAATCAGTTAAGTGCCTCTCCTGATTGCTCCCCAAGAGCTCCTGTTAAAAAGTGAGATGGTAAGACTATCCTTTATGATCCAGAGAGAAGGCACAGTTCCAGACTCATGGCTTCGACCCAAGAACTCCTACAGCCTGATCCAAGGATGGGTATTGGCAAGCAATGGGGCAAGTTAGCTAAGAAGCTAAAGGAGCTGGTAGATATCACAAATATTGTGTCATCTGATAGTTTGCTTTCTGCAATTGACTTTGAGTCATGTTTTGATGATGAGCCTAACTGTAGTTCTGATTCATCTCTCTCTTATTATTCTATTTCTCTGCTGCATAAGATGGGGGTGGAGCTTTGCGGTCTATCTCCTGAGGAGGTAGAGGAGGCTAAACTTGATGATGCTAGGAAGAAGAAGCTTCCAAGGCCAACAAAAGAAGTTTAGATGGCCTCCTTAGTTTTCCTTTTGTTTTAGTTGCTAAATGGAAGGCAATAATCATATGTTAGTTTTGTTTGTTAGAATGATGGCATACTTTCAGATGTTTATGGGGTAGTATTTGCAGTTTGTTCAGATGTTCTTTTGGGATATTGTATGCTTGGCTGTACTTAATATGTTTGGTTCTGTTTTTGGACATATCCGCTTGTTTTCAAACAGGCTATTTGAGATAGCACTGTCTTGGTCTCTCTTTTTGATCTGTCATCATGAGTAATCAATCTCAAAGTTTGAATATACTATGTTGGATTATCAGGGGAATGAACTTAGCCACAAAATCTCTGGCCCTCTACCAGAAGATTGATAGTAGTGGTTGTCAAGTCATCTGTTTACAAGAGACTAAAAAAAGTAGAATTTTGTGTTATCTGATCTAAGAAGCATTGCTTCAAAAAGATTTGATTCATTTGTCTTTTCCCCTTCAAGGGGTGCTTCTGGTGGTATCCTTGTGGCCTAGATGTCTAGGATCCTTTGTGAGGTTGCTGTAAAAATTAATGATTTTGCTGTAACAGTTGATTTCACTTCAACACTAAACAATGATTCATGGTCACTCACATGTGTCTATGGTCCTTGCAGAGGACCTGAACATGATCTTTTTGTTGATTGACTTAAAAGTCTTCAAATCAGTCCATCTGCTAATTGGATTATTTTAGGTGATTTCAATTTTTATCAGTTGACTGACAATAGAAACAAGCTTGGCACAAAAATGAATGACATCCTCATTTTCAATGACATCATTAGTACATTAGGGCTAGTGGAATTGCCCCTAAAAGGAAGAGCTTATACATGGATCAATATGCAAGATAATCCTCCTTTGGAGCAATTAGATTGGTTTTTTTCTTCTTCTAACTAGACCTTGGTTTATCCAAATACTTTAGTCCACTTGCTAACCAGAAACACTTCTAATCATGTGCCATGTGTGGTAAAGATCAACACAAAAATACCCAAGAGCACAATCTTTAGATTTGAGAATTATTGGGTTCATTTGAAGGTTTTTTTGATTTGGTTCAGGGTGTGTGGCTTTTGGACCCTGGTTTTGATGATTCAGCTAGATGCATCTCTTACAAGCTTAAAATGCTGAGAAAAAAATTGTTGCATTGGAGTAAGAACATATCCCAGTTGTCAAAATTTTTAAACAATAGCAACAAGGTGTTAGATTTCCTTAACCTAATTGAAAAGCATAGACCCTTAACTGTTTTGGAGTGGAACTTCAGGGAACTTCTAAAGGAGCATACTCTCAGGCTTTTAACTTGCAGAAGATTGTACTGGAAGAAGAGATGTACAAATAGGTGGATGAAATTGGGAGAAGAAAGCACCGAATTCTTTCAAGCCATCACCACAGAACGATATAGAAGAAACAACATTTCTCAGATTGTTGATGATGATGGTCAGTCAGTATCATCTCATGATGAAAAGGCTGCCTTTTTTGCAGTGCTTCAAGCAATGCATGGAAGTTACAACGTCACCTGAAATAGTTTTTGACCTGAGAGATTTCTACACACCTATAATTTTGGAAAGTTTAGCTGATCCATTCTCTACACAAGAGATTGACAATCTCATTTCAATTCTCCCAACTGATAAAGCTCTTGGTCCAGATGACTTTAATGGATACTTTATTAAGAAATGTTGGTTAAAAATTTCTCAAGACTTATATATATTAGCTACTCATTTTCATGCAGAGCATCAACACTACTTACATCACCCTGGTACCTAGAAAAACATATTCACAAAGAGTTAATGATTATAGACCTATCTATTTGATGAGCATCAGCTTGAAGGTGTTAACAAAGTTGATGGCTGACATATTACAGGGGATTATCCTTAAGTTGGTTCATGCAAACCAATATGGATTTATCAAGCGCAGAACAATTTCGGATTGCCTGGCTGTCAGTGTCAAGGATAAGACATACCTCCTATACATGGTTTAATGGAATACAGTGAAACCATATACCCGATAGTATATGAGAAGGTATCCTTTAATCAGAAAAATATAACCGAAAGAGAAGAAAATTATCTTCCCAGAATAGAAGGTGTCAGAGTCATAGTCAGGAAAGATAAGGTCTCCTCGGGACTGTGTTCTATTCTATTTCTCCGAGTTCTACTTGGAGGAGGAGGTAGTCTCCGCTATCTAAACAATGCCCCTACGTTCGGGGAGGGGTATCGAATTACAAGCCCTAACCAAACCAATGCCCAGAAGCAATCCGGAGGAAGCCAGCACCATATTCGCTGAATAGATCTCGCCGAACCGTTCTCGGCAACCTCTAGTCGGCGAAACCCATCAGCTGTTCTATCCCTTCTTGTATTCTGAGTATCTTTTCCGTCAATAATCGATATGAACTAAAGTAGGGCTATTACTCATCTTGAGGGCCTGAACCAGTATAAATCTCTGTCTCCTGTTTACTTGATCGGTTCTCACAAATACCCTAGTTTCAATGATCCCCATACTCTACAAATACCCTAGTCGGCGTATAGCCCGTTGACACTGGCATATTCATTTGAATATATTCATCAATGCCAGCCTCCAAGAGGAAGATAGTTCTTCTCAAGCTTGATCTTGAAAAGGCTTTTGATACAGTTGAACATTCTGCTATTCTTCAGATCATGAAACAAATGGGTTTGGGTTTTCCACACAAATGGCTCAATTGGGTATCCATGATCTTGTCCACGGCAAGCTCTTCCATTATGCTTAATGGTGTGCCAGGATCTTCTTTTAAGTGCAAAAGGGGAGTAAGGCAGGGGGATCCTTTATCTCCTCTTCTTTTTTGTCCTTGGTGTTGATCTGCTGCGGGCAATTGTCAATAGAGCTTTTCATCTAGGTTTACTATTGAAGCCTATTAATGAACATGATGGACAAGGGTTCCCAATCATCCAATATGCAGATGACACTCTTATTTTGCTGAAAGCTTCTCAAAAAGAACTTTTCTGTTTCAAAGCCCTTCTCAACACTTTTGCACAGTCAACAGGACTCAAGGTTAATTACCAAAAATCTCACCTTTATCCCTTGAATGTGCAACCAGACAAGGTTCAACTTTTGGCTGGTTTGTTAGGCTGTTTAGTTGGACAGATGCCTTTCACCTATCTAGGGTTGCCTATGGGGACAACAAGGCCTAGAGTCATTGATTTTGGCTAGGGGTGAAAACGGATTGGATTCGGACGGATAGTGGTCATACCATGTCCTAAACCATATTTTTTAACCGGATTCGGAGCGGGTGCTTATGGTGTGCGGATGCAGAGTGGATTATTTCTGATGTTGGAAATGGTGCGGAGTCGGTGTGGACTCGGTTCGGAAACGGATTAAATTTGTCGGATGTTACGTGTATATGCAATCAATACAACATCAAGTTAGCAATGCAAGGGACAACAATACAATAGTCAATAAACGACCCATCGAAATAATTATATACTTAAGTGCTAAACAACATAAATATATGATGTCCATAATATAAAATAGTAGCTACAAAGTGTTAGATGAGAGGTCGAAAGTCTCAAACTAAGTCTAGGTTAATAGATAAATTAGGACATTAGATGGACCAGCCTAATGTTATATACAACATATAAAGTGGTTACATGGGTTAATAATTTCGAATTATCCGATAAACAGTCAATTGGATAATCCGATAGAAAGGTCCGATAATCCGCATCCGCCAGATTTTAGAGATACCACATCCGCATCCGCACCCACATCCGTTGGATTTCTAAAAACCCATACCATATCCTCGTTGTGGACGGATTTGGAGCAGATCGGATTAGATATTATCCGATTCGTTTTCACCCCTAGATTTTGCTCCTTTGGTTGATAGAGTTGAAAGAAAGCTCACTGCTAGCTCTATGTTCTTGCCTTATGGGGGTAGGCTCACCTTGGTTAATTCTGTGATCTCCATGATCCCTAAGTATTATATGTGCTCTCTTATGTTGCTAGTCACAGTAATCAAAGCACTTGACACAGAAGGGAAGAACTATCTATGGAGGGGAAATGACCCCACTTCCAAAATGAAATCTTTGGCAGCATGGCATAAAGTGTGTAGGACAAAAGAAAAAGGTGAAATGGGAGTAATTAACATAAGTCAAACATGGACACTTAAAAAATCTGCTATGCAGGTGGATTCGCATCTCTTACAACCCACACAATCTTCAGTTCTTGGCACGGAAGAAATTTGCAAAAGGTGGAATGGGAGTAATTAACCTAAGTTTGCAGAATATTGGTTTGCTTCTTAAACATTTGGCAAAGTTTTATCATGGGGTTGATCTTCCATGGGTGCACCTCATTTGAAATTCTTACTATCACTCTAAAGTCCCTCATAGGGTTTTTAACAAGGGTTCTTTCTGGTGGAGAGATATTATTAATCTGTCTGATTATTTCAAAGGAATTGCAAGATGTGAAGTTCTTTCAGGGCAACTGTTTTGTTCTGGGATGACTTATGGAATGATGATATCATACGTTCTTCCTTCCCAAATCTATGTGCACATGCATTCAACAGAAGAAAATGAGTGGTAGTTATGTGTTCAAAGCCTTTGGAGGATTCTTTCAAGCTACCCTTATCCTAGAAAGCTTACTTAGAATTCCTTAAGCTCCAAGATTAACTAAATGCTCTAACTCTCTCAGATCAAAAAGGGGACTTTTGGAGTTTCATTTGGAACCGAAGTACTTATACCTCTAAGTGCTTTTATAAGCTGAACTTTGCATCCTTGCACCATCCCAGGCCTTTCTGGTGGCTTTGGAAAACAAAATGTGTGATGAAGATTAAAATTTTTCTTTGGCTTTTGTTCAGTAATAGGCTGAATACAAGGGACATGCTTGATAGGAAGAATTGTGCCCTTCTAAATGCATACCTCACGTGTATCCTTTGCTCTTCATAACAGAGGGAAACTATTTTTTACCTTTTCTTCCTGTCCCTTTAGCAAGAGATGTTGGCAGAAACTTGGTGTGTCTTGGAATACATCGCTTGAATTCTTTCAAATGGTGGTCTTGGCAAGACTCAGATTTAGACAAAAAGGTTTCCTTGAAATTTTCTGTATAGCTTGTTGGCACATCTGGAAGCAGTACATTGGGAAGATCTTTCAGAATGTTAATCCTTTTTTTGAGAACTGGTGGCATGCTTTCAGAAATGAAATTCTTCTATATATGTGTAGAATGAATGATCCCCTTAAGCAAATAGTTACTGATTGGTTACAAAGCTTGTAATTTTATTTTGGGCTCAGCCTGGTAGTATTCCCTTTGAAAAAAAGTAAGAATAATTAGCATTAACTACATTTGGTGGGTACTAAATAAGTTAAAGTGTAGATTGATAGTAATTAATAGGAAATAATAATTGCACATAATGTAAATGGTTGAGATCTAACATAGGAGAGATCTAACGACTCATCTTATGGCTTCACGCATATTGAACTTATGGTTGTAAGTTTATAGAAAGAAAGGATTAGTGGAGCAAAATGTGTTTCACTACTGTAGCTTTGTTTAGTGAGCTGCTACCTACACCTAGTTTTTCAGTTTTGTTTTGTCCGCAAAATGATAGCACCTTATCGGTCAATTGAGGTTAGTTTTGTTAGTAAAATTCTGGCAAATTTCAGCTAGTTTTGTCAGCAAGCTAGCAAATAAATGCTATTTGAGTAGTAGCAAATAAATGCTATTTGAGTAGTAGCAGAAGCTGATTTATATGTTTCCTCTACTCAAATCTGTTTTTTTTCTTTTGTTTTTGTCACGTTTGTATTTGTTTTTGTTAGTTTTTTAAATTCTGCCAAAAAATTTTTTGTCTGTCTCATTTGTTATTTTGTTAGCAAATTTTTATGTGTAGTGAGTTATGCTAGATCTAGAGCCCTAGAGGTAGTCTCTAATTAATAATTTATGTGCCCCATTTGTAATTTTGTTAGCAACCCATTTCATTGTACCAAAATCGGCCCGAGTGACTATGGGATGACATCACTAGTTTTTTAGAATTCTTTTTAGATACAAGCTATCACTCTCTGGATTCATTTTCCAGTTTTCACCACACAAAACTAGTTTTCTTGATGTTAATTTTGTCAGTTCAAGGAGATGTATGATTTGTCAGTGTACTAATTTTGTTACATCTGTCATATTTTGTTATTTGTCAGTTTTGTGAGAAGTTATGTCATATTTTGTTATTTGTCATTTTTGTGAGAAATAGTTCCGTCATGCAGGAATTGTACTTTGTTTTTGTAATATGTTCAGACCAGTGGCGATTGACTCGGTTCATTTCTGGCATTTGGCGTATGCTAATTGCTGTGATTCTTGCAGTGCAAGCTCTGACGGTGATCAAGAACCTGCTCAGGAACATCCTGGGGTGCTTAAGGGCTGGGACCAGAGCTTTGTGTGCAGCTGGGTGATCGGCCATGATCATCTGCTGCCCAGATTTTCCTCATCACTGGCATGTAACTCAACTGTTAATATTTGTGCACTTAATGAATGTTATTCAACGATTGGATTCAGTCATGGATGCAATGTCATCCAGAGAGTGGGGGCCTGGTTTTTGTAGTGATGAAATCTAGAGCTAAAGAATTTATGAATATCAATGTGCTGAAAAATTGTCTGAATTTCTGGTGCAGAATTCTTCCTATTATGTGCTTTAGCAGAATGTACACGTACAGCTAGCAGATATTTTATGAGGCTTCTCTTTTTTTTTCATAGACAAAACACATTTTGTAATAAGTCCATTTGCTCTGGGTACAATTTTGTTTTGAATGGGCTTCTTTTCTGTTCAATTATTTTTGAAAAGCCTAAGCCCACATGCACGTAGCGCCGCACGCATGGTAGGGGGAGATGCACTATGATGAACACGTGTTTTGATCATACGGTTAAAAATCCTACTGAAACCTCCAAAATTATATNTATATATATATATATATATATATATATATATATATATATATATATATATATATATATATATATATGTGTGTGTGTGTGATAGCCGTGCATGGCCCACCCTGCTTGTTATATGTTACTCAACCTAACAAATGTGGCGGTCTAAACAATGGTGATATAAAAAGTTTTTGGAGAAACTGTATTTTTAAAAGCGTGACATATAATGTGTGGTGATAATTCGACTGATAAGCTGAAAGGAGGTTGCATCAAGCGTTACAAACTTCTCGTTCTAAACTCCAACAAGATTTAGATTATTCCCTTGTTTTTGTTAACATGTTTTTTAAACTACTAAACGATGTGTTTCGTACGAAAACTTTCTACACAAAAGTTGCTATAAAAAATTAAATAAATTCATTTTTTAAAATTTTAATAATTAAAAATCAATTAATAATGTACTAATGACTTGTCTCGTTTTATGTACGAATTTAATATTTATCATCATTGTTGGATGTTCGAAGGGACCTTAAATGACACGGCAAATAACTCGCATACTGCACGTATGCAGACAAATATATAAAATTTTACATAAACACGCTTTTTCTCAGACATCATAGAATGTTTTGATCTTCCTGGCTTCTACATCGTCGTGGGATACACATGTCCTAACACGACACGAAACAGGTTGTACGGAACACAGTGATCATCATGACCTATCGACGGACGTCGCCGACGACTACTCGCCGTCCTCAGCTCGACGCGACCTCGTCGACGGACACGGTGGATCCTCCGGAGTAGTAGTGGTACGGCATCTCCATCCCGGCGGAGGACCGGTTGTTGACGACGCTGCAGTTGAGCCTGACCTCGCCCTGGCTGCCGGTGAGCACCTCGATGTTCCCCATCTTGATCATGGCGGCGACGAACTTCTCCTTCCACAGCGTCTCGTTCGCCGCGAAGCTGCTCACCGACGCGCTCAGCGTCGCGTTGGTCCGCAGCTGGTTGTCGGAGAAGAAGAGCCCCAGGTTGAGCGGCAGCAGCTTGTAGTAGTTGTTGTCCAGCGTCGCCGGCGTGCTCGGGTCCACCGCCGTCGTCGTCGGCGTCGACGCGTTCGCGTTCGACGGGCACAGCGCCCTCAGCAGCGCCGCGTACCCCGGGCTCAGCCCACTGTCCACCTGCACAGTACACCACCCATGCATGTGTGAGAGTGAGACGACGACGCGCGACGACATGGAATGAACAACGGCGAGGCCGTCGTCGCTGGCGAGCTATACGTACGATGGGGGTGGTGTTGTTCCAGATGCGGGTGAGGAAGGAGGTGCAGAAGGAGCGGCCAACGGTGTGGGCGCCGGAGAGGATGACCATCTCCTCGGCGGTGAGCGACTTGTTGGCGAAGCTGGCGACGAGCTGCGCGGCGGTAAAGGTCGGCTGGGGCAGGTTGTTGAGGGCGTCCTGATCGATGGAGACGTTGCCGTCGCGGCGGCCGGAAGGGACCTGGTAGGAGACACTGCCGGTGAGGTTGATGCTGTCGCGGGCAGCGAAGGCGACGATGTCGGCGCAGGAGACCGTGCGCGCGCAGCTCTGCTCGACGGCGGCCTTGGCGGCGTCGATCACCTGGAAGCCACGGAGGCTGGGGTTGTTCGGCGCCGCGTCGCGCTCCGCCGTGTTGTTGGGCGACGTCAGCAGCACCGACGCGTCGCAACCCTGACAGGCACAATTAAACGACAACAAAATAAATAAACAAATAGTATTTGTTGATTAGTGTAAAATGGTGACATGAGACTTCATTTACTTTGGTATGAATATAATCGAATCGGTTGAGACACGGTTGATAAGTTGTAAAAATATGAAGGAATCAAACAAAAATAGATAAATTTTTATGTCTATACTGTTTGGCTGCAAAATATATAGACTAGGAAGAAAAATGAAACGCTAAATCAATTATAAATTTAAATTTTAGTTGAGAGTGATAAGCCAACAAACAGACAGACAGAATTGTTCGTTGAGTGAGAATCGCTAACAGAATCTCAAAATAAATACCAATCCTAAATTTTAGAGATTTTTATCGAGCAATTAAATTTCCGTCGGCTCTGTTTAAATCTCCTGAAGATAAAGATAAAGATAAAGATAAAGATAAAATGTTTCACGTAAAATGAGGTGACATTAACGTGCGATTAAGTGAGTTTTAATTATTACAAACTTGAAAAATGGATTAATCTGACATTTTAGAGCAACTTTCCTATTAAAAATTTTCATACGAAACGCATCGTTTGAAAATTTGAAAAACGTGTCACGATAATCTTTATCTTTTATGTAAAGTTTTATGAGTTTAGAACAAGGCGAAGAAGAGAGTCTTCACTGTCAATCCACGCGGGAGGACTCATGTGCAGCGTCAAGAGGAGATCGTGTTACGAGCGACCCAGGAGGAATGGAGGGTAGAACGATTTTGTTGGTAGTTTTCAAGGTAGCCCACTTTTTTTATTTAGGGATCAAATTTAGGCTATTTCTTGAAGAAAAGGTGTTTCCATGTGTTAAATTTTCATTAGAGATTACTAAAAGATGTAGGGGACTCAATTTCGATATGCGTTAGCCAAGCTCTAAACACATTAAAATTAAAAAGAGAATCGGAGAGTACAAATTCTATATGAAGTGAGTAATCTGTTTTGCTCACAAATTAAAACGAGCCATATCCCGTAATTTATCCAGCAGTTTCCGACTTGCTAGGCTTAATTAAAGTTTCAAGTTGAACACGTTTATGCCTGACGATGAATACTGTATTCTTCCTCCATCTTTTCTAACTCATCTATTATTTTTCACGGGCACGCTTTTCAAATTACTAAACGGTATGTTTTTTTAAAAAAATTATACGAAAGTTGTTTTAAAAAAATCATATTAATCTATTTTTTAAAAATAAATTAATATTTAATTAATAATGTGTTAACGAGTCATTCCGTTTTACGTGCGAGAAGAATTAGTTTTCAACCATAACATCCAAACTCAGCCTTAGTATTTTTTGGACGAAAAATCTAACGAATTAGTTGGCAAGTCACTATCAACTGGCATCGATCTCCTCCATATGATCCCTCCCGGAAATCTGTCTAGAATCTAGACGAGATGCCAACAATTGAGCATGGACATGAGTACAAGCAACCATATTAATTATAGTTTCAGATTGCCATGCATGGATCCACTGTCTGAACTCTGAATAAACCTGTCTATACTAACTACGATGTACAATACAGTTCAGTCAACTATCCTAGCTAGCTGGAGCATATGTACAGTGAAGTCGACAAGAGAGAACATTCATGGGATGCAGCAAGTCGACGATAAGGGACTCTAATCCCTTGAGGATCACATCACATACCATTCAGTCAAATTTAATACAAACGATCGTAAAAAATTTAGAAAAATTTAAGAAAGGAAAGTAGTGACATTTATCAATCCGCTAAAAATAAGTTCAAACACAATTTACACAACGAGAGAAAAAAAATATATACAAATTCATGTGTGAATGGATTTGTCTCTTTTTTAAAATTTCTCGATGTGTGTAAGTTTAGACTTGATTTTGTGAAGTAGTATATGAATGTTGTTAATTTTTTTTATAACAATTTGAGGGTGTGTTTTAATAAAGGAATGAGCATAAAGGATTAAAAATATTAATTGTTTCCGTGTCATCGAGATCTGCATGTGCATCTGTAGGACCGAAAAAGTCGAAAGAGAAAAATGCAGCGAAGAATATTCGGGAGGACGAGCAGGTAGAAGAATAACGTAAGATATATGTGTTGGCTGTGTCGATATCTAATGTCATTTCTATCATGTTTATCTGGACGCTTTCTTTGACTCGACTCTTGATGAGAGCTAGCTTTCACTTTTTTTACTTTGATCTTTTCTGCTATTCGAGAGGACTTTACGCCTCTCTTGTGTGCTGGGGTTCACTAGCTGATGATGGATTAAGACTTTTCAAGATTTCGCTACCATGTTTGACAGCCAAAAAAAACATTAGTTTTCATTATTGCACCTGTCGAGTTTTTCCCTATATTTTACAGTACGTAGAGTGTGTACTTCATTACGACCGTAAAAATGTCTCTAAAATTAAAGAAGAAATAGCACTATGGAATTCACCTACCGCTTTCTCTGATCTATAGATTGAATCAAAACTAAAAATTAAATTTGCAAAGGAAAAAGAAAAAGAAAAAGAAAACATACTCTAACGAAGCAGTCGTGGAAATGGAGGCGGATGAGGCCGGCGGCGATGCCGGAGTCGTTGGCGAAGGCGTTGGTGACCGCCTGCCGGACAAGCGTCTCCGCATTGGGGCAGCTGGTATTGTAGAACCCCACCTGCAGCTGGCCGCGGCTCGCCGCCGGCAGCTGCAGCAGGCACACGGCCAGAGCGACGGCCACCGCAGCCACCACACGCTGACCGGCCATTTCTGCCAAGCAAGCTCTCTAACTAGCTAGTACTGTGGTGAGACCGCATTGGACAATTAATGTGAGGGTTTATATAGAACTATAGTACCATATACCAGTGATTTGCATCTTAGCACAGTTCTCTAGGGGCGCGAGAGAGCATGATGCATGATGCAGGAGCCTTTGGCAAAAGCTAGTAGCAAGTATAGCTAGGACAGTAGGATACCATCATACAATCAACATGGCCATATGGTTGCATGTTGTTTTTGCTTTGGTTGATTTAATTTAATGTAGCTTTATTTTTTTTCTAGAGATAAGAGAAGGATAGATTCGGTGTAATGTATACTACTAGCTTTTATAATTGAAAATAGGTCCTTCTAGTTATTGATAGATGATGTTATTGATTTTTTTATATACATATGACAATTTATTTTATTAAATTTTTTTAAATATATAAATATGCAAAAGTCATGCTTAAAGCACATTTAATAATAAACTAAGTTATAATAAAATAAATAATCATTACGTATTTTTTTAATAAGAGAAATGTTCAAACGTATATTGAAAACGTCAGGAGTATATATATATTAGACCTCTTGTTCCACTGATTTAATCTTGCTAGCTCAAAATTATCTGAATGTCGTTTACACGTAGTAAGCTTGTGAAAGTTCTCCTTGAGGCTTCTATACAGGCAAGCACACTGCTGGACCCAGAATTTCACCAAGCAAGCTTCCTTACTAGTAATTAGAAAGAGTACAATTAACCTTAAAATATGAATTAACTCACTATTGTAAGAAAAATGTTAAGATTTAAAATATAAAAATGATATTAATAAATTTATTGTGATATATATCTATTTTCATAAGCATATATTTAGAAAATATTTTTCTGACATATAAAACGAAAAGTGTATCGATATTTTGTCTAGATTTATAGCTAAAGGTAGCTATGTTTTGATATGGAGAGGATAAAAAATAACGGAGGAATAGAAGCTTTACGTTTTTGCATGCATGGTTGCTTTTGCATGGGCATGCTTATGCACTTGGGAAAAAGCTACAATCCAAAGCTTGAGTCTAATGTGTACCATCAGATCTAACTACCAAAGGAAGCCAAACAAAAAAAGGCGATTTGAGTAGGTACGGTCTAACAAATTTTTGTTTTGCCCATTAGATGCTCATGCTCTTTACTGTTCGTTAGTTCCATTCATGGAGATGCCACTAAGAAGAGCTTTCCACTACTACGAAAACAATCTTTCATGGCGTTTGAAAAAACTTTTCTCTGGCGGAAATGAGGTGAAACCGCCAGCTAAAAAGATAGGGGGGGTGGGGGTCTCGGGCCGCCAGCGAAAACACATCTTCGCTGGCGGCCTCCTTAATCTAGCCGCTAGAGAAGATGCGCTATTTTCTCTGGCGGCCATCTTAAGACACCGCCAGAGAAATATCGCTTTTTCTCTGGC
>BDMV01000001.1:18916554-19060670 GCA_008326285.1 Oryza officinalis | reverse complement strand
GAACGGATCGTCCACCAAGGATACCGGTGTCACCGCCTCGTCCACCAAGGGAACAAGAACCGAGGGATCCTCCAGTTTCATCACCTCCGCAATCAGATCATGTAGTTGCATCATCTCCAAGATCAGAGCCTGCTGTTGCGTCACCTCCAATTGAAAAGGAGACAGAAGTACAATCAGGGCTTGAAAAGGATCAATCAGAAGTACAAGTTCAGGAAGTGCCTCCGGCACAGCAATCAAAGCGTGCACAATCAGGGCCTGACCGGACAATGCCCGATGAACTAGACCCATCGCAAACACAGCCATCGCAACCGGAGGAACCTAAGGGTGTCGATGTGCCATCAGAGCGTGCACAATCAGGGCCTGACCGGACAATGCCCGATGAACTAGACCCATCGCAAACACAGCCATCGCAACCGGAGGAACCTAAGGGTGCCGATGTGCCAGTGATGGTAAGGACACACAAGCACAAAGGAAAAAGTGAATCGAAGAAAAGATATATGATAACGGCATTCCGAGGAAGGGACAAAGATATCAAAGATGCCGATTTTGATGACAGAAAGTTAACAGGCCTCAAGGAAACCATGGAAGATTATCTTAATTATATCAACTGCCCGGATGTGCCGCATGAGTTTCAGAATGGCCAACCATTCATCCATGCCTGGCAACTAACAGAAGGACCGTGGCAACTAAGGAGGTGGCATGAATGGTACATCAGGGCAAGCACCATAAAAGGCCTTTCATCGTTCACAGTTGCCGTGCAGGAGAACATTTTCTGGAGCGGGCCATGCCTATTCCAAGTCCATTTCTCCGATATGCATGCCCTCTACCGTCGGAAGAGGCTCGACGCCAATTTGGTCGGCATCTGGTGTCTGTAAGTGCATGACTAGAACGTGTCAATAAATCATTGTACCTATGTGCGTACCTAATTTGACCTTACATTTTTTGAAGGATGAATTACGTGCAAGCCGAAGCGATGCGAAAGCCTGTCGGCTTCCTAAACCCGTGCCGGATAAGCCAGCCGAACCACACCTACCTGCTAGACGAGAACAAGCTACCGGCACATGTTCAGGCGATGACACGGCAAGAGAGGGACGCATATATAGAACAAAGGCATCAGGAAAAGATTCTCGATGTTGCTACTTATGTAGCTATAGCACTTGAATCTACGCAGGACAAGGAATGTGTTTACGCGCCATACGCCTTTGAGTAAGTTTTCATATCAACTACGAGTATATACATATAATCACGGCTGGACTAACCATTTCTTTTGCAGCGACCATTGGATAGTATTTCTTCTCTATCCAAAGTACAATGAAGTCGTCGTCTTGGATTCTCTTGATAAAGATAGCAATACATATCAAGAAATGCTCAGAATTATCGATCTGTAAGTTATATGCATGGACGTTTCTTATTCTTATATATTCTCATGACGTGTTGTTATCTTTGACGAATTTAAATTAATTATCTCTCCAAACAGTGCATATAAAAGGTATTACCAGCAAGGCGGACAACGGAAAAACTCCAGACAACGCATACTCATCCGCAATAAGTGGCCGGTAAGTAAATTTGGATGCCAAACAATACTACTTAATTTTTATAAATGCATGTGTTTTTCCATTTAATTAACTAATATACTTTATAATTGATGTTGAAAGTGTCATAAGCAACCGGTGGGAACCGTACTATGCGGATATTACACCTGCGAATACCTTAAGGTCAATGGGAGATATTGCGCGAATTACGACGATGTAAGTACAAACCGTCAATACTCTTGTTAAGTTAATCGCTAACTTGCATTACTGTGAACAATTTCGTAATTTGTCATGATCTCGATCCAGCTTCCAAAAATTCCCAAGTCTGAAAGGGAGCTCGATGATAAATCCATTGAGAACATACAACGGGACATGTGCTACTTCATCCACCGTGAGTGCGCACATCAGCTTGGGAGGTTTTTCGACCACGATGGAGTTTTGGCCCTGCCGGAGAACGAATGTCTGTCTAACTGGAGCAGGAGTATAATATAGATAGGTTTCACGCGTATGTATATCGCTCGGGTTGTAAGACATTCAACTACTTGTATATGTGGTGTCGGTCCAATTCTATCTATATAGGTGCTTAGATATTGTGTATATATATATATATATATGTATATATTAATCTTCATATATTATTTCCGCGTGCATGTATATTAATCATCAATGGCGGCTGCACGAAAGAGAACATACTTTATCGATAGCTCGATTAGTTATATCATCCACGTGTGACTCTAAAATACATGAACAAAGGTAAGAAAAAAATAATATATAATATTTTTTTATAAATATTGCATCTTCGCAGGCGGGCCACGTGTCAAAAATATGACGATGTCCTATTTTTACTGGCGGGCCATGTGCCTTCTCCAGAAACTATGGGCTTTTTTCCTAGCGGGCCACGTGTCCAAAAAGAGTGTAAGCCGGCAGAGAAGAACATTTTCGCTGGCGGCTGTCTTAAGCCAGCGGCCAGCGAAGATTTGGCTTCACTGGCGGCTGACGTAAATTGGCCGCCAGAGAAAATATTTCTTCGCTGGCGGCCTACATAAAGCGACCGCTAGCGAAGATATTTCTTTGCTGGCGGTCTATAACTGCTAGCGAAGATCTTGATCTTCACTGGCCTTTGCTTTGTGGCGGCCCCAATTGCCGCCAGCGAAGACCCAAAATGGCCGCCACGAAAAACTGTTTCCGTAGTAGTGTTCGTTGTCACTTTAGTTAGTTTTCTGTTTCGTTTTGTTATTTTACTCTTTCTTTTTCCAGTCTATGTAGAGAGATCTTTATTGACTTGAGGGAGACATTGCATGGTACAGAGAAGAAGAAGTCCGATGAATGATTCCCTACTCCTACATGTGGCAGAACATGATCATCATGCTAACATCCCTGTTGACAAAGAAAAACACAGGTTGTTTTCATAAAAGGGTGTATGTACTCTAGCCTAACAGATCAGTTCATATATTCTCCTTTCCCAAAGGTTGGCAAAAATGATTATGTTGGTCTATCAGATATGATCCTTCTCTTGCACTCTTTCAACATATGGATAAGCGCGCCTAATCTAATACTAATATATATCTACAGTAATCTGTCTGCTTTGTGACCCTTTAATTGATTGTGTCCTATATTAATTTACTACTACTAATCAATATGTACCGTCGTCTTCACCCACATGCTGATAGATCTCTGCCGGTTTTTGCTCATTTTCGTGCCAACTAGTGGCATGCAAGTTAGCCTTCGATAAGTTTCTGCTCGGTTGCTTGTGGCAAGCATGGGAACCCTTTGATTAATTTAGTAATTAAGTACTTGATGGATAAATATACTATATTTGTCCCATTATATAAGAGATTATGTTCTTAATTTTTTTTTCAAAATATAAAAAATTTTATAATCTTAAGATAGCACTTTGTACCCTACCACCACCTCTTGTACTGGTGTAATCCTCACCCATGTTTTTTTTATACTAGTTTATTCTTCATGTATTATTTTTTATTAATTTGCTCTTTTAATCATCATATTTTATATTATTGCTTGTTATTTGTTACTTTATTAAGTTTTATATAAAAGGTATAATCGTTTATGTTATAGAAGGGAGAGAGTATATGGATTAGTGCGCTCGTTCCAACCAGCCAGCCAGATGGAGTAGGTTGCGTTTGTCCGCTTGTTGCACGGACGCAACGATCGAGCTGGGAATATCTGCACATGCCCCTCGGAGTATGTGGCTACGTCACCTTGTCTGGCATCATATGGAATAACATGTATCCGTGTACCTTCTCCTAAGTAGAAGTCCATATGATGACGAATGAAATATCATTAGCAGATGCCCTAGCATGACTTTGCAGTACTGCTGATTTTGAATCGGTAGTGATACCAATCTTTTAGTTATCATATATACTGAAAATGGTATCTGGAAAATGAGAAAAGAGCGAATGTCCTTTTTAATCCCTGTGTAGTAGTATGATTTTTAAAAAAGAAAATTATAATTTTTTTTTTAAAAAAAAACACAGTACAAACACAAGCGCTCATAACGTATGTGTGTACCTACCCTATAAACACACACGCATGCATGTCTGTTAGGAACACCTCCGAAAGACCGAGTCAACATATTTTAAGATTGACGAAGTCATCACGAACGTCTCGCTATCAACGGGTATGTCACTTTATTTTTTTCTCAAAGAAAGTCATAATTTATATTGCTCATCATTTTAGTGAATACTTCAATTTTTTTTCTCATGTACATTGTATCATGTTTCTAGAGATATATGCATGGCGATATACAGGGAAAGCAAACCCTCTCATTGAAAGGGGAACGTACTCCCCATCGATAGCTAGGTGTTCTTTCCGAACAATTTTGTTATTCAAAATTAGATGTGATAAAAAACCATGGATATATTCGACGTATATATGTTTTTAAATCCAGTATATTGGCACATTTTTGCGGTTTGCTTAATTATATACTCGACTAAGTACTTCTGTTTGTCAAATAATGATTCAAGTAAATCTGATAGAGAGGTCATGCATGATCCATGTTGTTGACAAACTAGATTTGTTCTTTGTTTTTACTATTGCTAGAACATGATTTGGATTTTTTTTTTGGTAGAGACGAACTGGAATGATTGAGTGAAGTCATCGATTAGGTAAGGGCCATATTGTCGACAGTATACAAAATTCAACATCAGGAGGCCTTGGAGAAATTAAAGAAAGTTGATTGACGTGGGAAGCTAAGCTGGTTTTGTGGTAATTAACATAGCCGTGCTTACATTTTGTTTTCATGTAGAGCTATATAATTAACATCATGTTTGAAGCTATGCATGGTGTGTGCACTACCACATGTCAACATGTGCATTTCTCCACCGAGAGATTTGTATTTGGTACCTTTCTTCAGTCCCACGCATCTTAATTGCATTAGGGAAAGCCCAATATATCTGTGACAATTATTGGCTATATGGGTGAAATTCGATACAGGTGGCATCGATTAATGTCAACTCTACAATGGCGATGGCTGTAATATGGAATTAAGGTGGGCCTCACTAAGTCTTGCTGAGCTTAAAAATATTGCTTCTCGTCTATCGGTGAACTCTCCTTCATGTGAGAAAAAAATACAATAAAAAATTATATTATATGTTTTTGTGTCACCCCTTAAGCTTAGTTTTCATATAATAATAATGGCAGTATAGAGAGAACACTACTATCAGTGAGCTGCAGGTGACGTGAGCGTAACACTCTCGCTCGAGCTTAGGCTACACAAGAAATTTATTGGGTAAGCACGTCTTGATAAGTGTAATGGCCCGAACATAAGCTATCGCACCGTTACAGCCCAAATATAATGGGCCGCAAGTGTAACACAACCTCGTTTTGGCCCAACTTATTTGGGCCGCTCACGCGTCACAACTGCATCCTTTTGTAGAATTTTTAGTATTTTTAATTTTATTTATTTAAAGATTTGCAAAAATAATTTTTCGTTTCGAAATATTGCAGAAATAATCTCCTCTCGCCCTCTGGGAAGGCGAGTTCTAAAAATCGCCCTCCCAGAGGGCGATTTTTCCGACGTGGCAGACGGCTCGCGGTTATTTTGCGAAAAAGACCCTTGCCGCTCTCGGCAAGGGCGATTTTTCGCCGTAGGGGGGCCGCCTGCCAAAGGGCGGCCGCCCTGGCAATTTTGCAGGCGGCCCCCTTGCCGCCCTTGCAGAGGGCGATTTTTGCCTGTGCGGCAGGGGGCCGCCTGTAAAAAGGATGATTTTTGAAATTTTATAAAGTTAAACTATTTTTACTTTATTTAAGTAAGGTTATACAAATATAACAATATTTGTAACATAAAAAACTATCAAAATATATGTAACGTTAAATATAATAAAACTAAGTTGATAATATAAATGTTGCCATTTTTTTATAAACTTGATTAAACTTTTAAAAAGATTGATTGAAAAAAATCGAAACGACTTGTAATATGAAACATGCAACAGATAAATTGTAGTATTTTTTGTAAGAAAACAAATTTCCTTGTAATTTGGTACTGAAACACATCAAAACTGATCAGTTATGTGTTCTCGATGAGAATATGGAAAAAGTGCAACTACAACTATAGAGGGGTGCGGCAAATTTGCAGGCAGCCCCCTCGCCGCCCTTGCAGAGGGCGATTTTTGGCGTAATCTCGCCCTCTGCAAGGGCAATTTTTGGTCGGCATCCCATAAAGCCCCAATGGCTCGAGGAAGTGCTCATTTCAACCGGTCACAATTGAAGGAAAAAAAGAGAGAGGTGAGGAAGAAGGAGAAGAGCCGCGAAGCGTTGTTGCTGTGCTTATTCGATCGCAGGTTAGTACAATATCCCGACATATGGTTATATTTTGTGTCGCATACTAGTGTAATTACCATGTATTTGAAATTTGTGAGTAGATCTGTAGCACTTAGATGTGGACCTTAGATTTTTTGCGAGTAGATCTGTAGCACTGTGAGTAGATATGTTGAAATTTGTGAGTAGATCTGTAGCACTTAGAAGTGTGAATAATTTTAGGCTAGATTTGTTGTGCACACGTTTGGTTTGTAGTAGTACTATATTTGACCGTACAATGAGAAGTATTAAGGGTGTTTACAATATTTGATAGCTGTTTTTTTAAACTGTAGGATGCCAAGGCGTGGAAAAGCTACGAACTCAAGGTAACGTAAATCGTTTCTGTGATATTTTGTGTTATTCGTTGTGCATGAAATGAGAAATCCTATATTAACGGGTTAGGGTGTTTCATTTATTGTTGACTTGTAGTTATCGCCCGAAGACTGGAAATGC
This sequence comes from Oryza officinalis, assembly GCA_008326285.1. Lineage (NCBI taxonomy): Eukaryota > Viridiplantae > Streptophyta > Magnoliopsida > Poales > Poaceae > Oryza > Oryza officinalis. The sequence continues at coordinate 19,053,870 of BDMV01000001.1, read as the reverse complement.
CTTCAACCCATTGCCTTTGCCTAGCGGTGTTCCAGTGCCCATGTGCTGGTGCGGTGATCCTTGCAAGGTAGCCAAGTCCGATGAAGAGGAGACGTATTTGCAGAGATACTGGATGTGTGTCAATTTTGAGTTTGAGCCAACACCTGAGATACGCCGCATTAACTTAATGGTGAGGAAGTGATGTTTTCTAATAATTATTTGGTGTATTAAGTAGTCTTGAACAACTTATTTGGTTAGGACACATTGCATTTGTTGTAGACCCCTCCACCGCTATGTGAATTTGAGCAGTGGATCGACACCGAGATCAAGCCGCAAAACAAGGAGCGGTTGGAGTACATGCGGCAATGGGTTGCAGAGCACAAGGAGGAAATAGACCAGAGACGCAAGGAGGAGGCCGCAGAAAAAGAGCACAAGGCTGAGGCGGAAAGGAGGCATGTTGCTGCGTATAGGGAGGAGCGGGAGCGAAAGCTTGAGCGTGCGCGGCGAGCGAAGGCAGCAATGGAGGAGAATCCCGATGCGCAGAGGAAGGGAAAGTGGCCTCGTTGCACTCAGTAGTATGCACGAGTTGGTAGTTGTATGGTGTATCGATGAATAATGTTGCGTACATTACAACCTCGCAACGTGTAGCGAACTAACAAACTTGAAATGTTATTTCGCGTGTCTTCCATTTTCCCTTCCCTTCTCGCCGTTGTACTCCGTTTGGGTTTCGCATTCACTTACTTTGATAGCGACCAATCGTAGCCCTCTGTTACGCGCCGAAAGTTTTTCGTCGTTTCGTTGAGTAGATGTAGCGAATGACATGAAATGTTTTCGTGACATATGAGTGCGGTGATCGAATAGAGTTATATACAAAGAGGTAACACAAAGTTACTAACTGTAAATATTACAAACATGTAGCACTAGTAGCCTACTGGCGAGGCCTCTTACCCCTACCCCTCCTAATGTGCCCCTGAGAGTACGTCAGCCTCTCAACGGGCACGGCACGACCAGCGCGGACATCTGGTGTGGGCGTGTGCTGTGGCTGCTCCTGGCTCTGTGGTGGTGGTGCTCCACCAAGCTGAGAGGCGCCGAGAACGTCCTGCTCTGGGTCCTCCAGGTCGTCGAAGTCGTCGCCCTCACTAGACCCGCCCGCACCGGACCCGCCCGCCTGCGACGAAGACTCACCCGAACAGAAAATCCCCGCCGGGTAGTATCCTCCTGCATATGTCAAAAGTTAAGCAGCATTCTGCCCAAATAGTACGTTTGTAGCACTCATCGGAAGACGCTTGCTCACCTGGCGGCTAACTGAAGGGAGGAGGGACGGACGAACCGCTCGCTCGAGCAAAGGCCGACGTGCTAGGCGGAGTCGCGAACGGCCGAGGGATCGACGATCCACTCGCTCCAGCAGAGTGTCCTGTCGGCAGCGTCGGACCTAGTAGACATTCAGTTTGTAATAACATGGCGAAGGTTTCGCATAGAGAGAAGGTACGGAACTAACCTATGAACGCACCAGCACCGTGCGATGTCGATCCTGGTGTCGGGCCGCGTGGACGTGGAACAGCAGCTGCCGGTGGAGGTACCGCGTCCACGGCCGAACGACAAGAGAAGACGCGCAAGATCGAACGCATCTTCGTCTGCATCCGCTCGAACGTCAACCTCTGCTCAATGTCGTTCAGGTACAGTCCAGCGTCCAACCTCAGCATCACCACGTTGATGTCGGCGTTCATGGCGCGTGCAGCGTCGACCTGCGGGAATCATTATTAATTAGGTTTGTCAGTCTCATATGTACCAACCGCGTATTACGAAAACAAGAAGTCCGAGAAACATGGACGTACCCCCAGGAAGTACTCCTGGTCACGGTGCACGGGGTAGGTGTCCCTGACGCCTGCCTGGTGTAGCTGTGGAGCGACCGCGGTGAAGGTGACGTGGGCACGTGTGCGCGGCAAGTACCACCGAAGGTAGGCAGTGTAGTTCTCCTCCGAGTGTGGGTGGACCTTGGCAATCACCTCCTCGGTGGCTACCAACCAGTCCTCAACGTACGGTAAGATCCGAGGTGCCCACAGTGTCCCTGCGTGCTGTCCCCGTCGAGTCAACCTACAAAAAACATAATGGTCATCGAACGTTCCGCGCGTAGTCGACATAACAATAGTAAAGGTGAAAGAGAAATACTCACTGGTGGTCCTGGGGGGCGACGGGTATCAGTACGTTCACTGGAAAGCCCTGTCTCAGTCTGAACTGCCTCATAACACGGTAAGGGCAGTGAGGCTCGACAAAGATGTCGAAAACCAACGGCACCACCGTCAACCAGTACGTTGCGTCACGCGTGCACAAGGCAGACAGACCTAGAGGTGCTCTCTCAGTGACCACGTGTTGCGTGTAGGGCTCCCAGACGACGACCGAAGGCTGCAGACGGTCGAACTCGAAGACAAACTCCGGGTAGCTCCGTCTGACCTGGACGTGGGCGTAACGGCGCTGCGACACACGGAGAACCAACTCCTCAGAACATCAGTCGCACGTAATCTAAAATTTCAAATGAAAACAATTTGTACTTACGTTGCGGTGGCACCAGTACATGCCCATCGTCGGCCCGTTGGCTAGGTGGTCGGCTGCCGGTCCTGAAGCATATGCAGCGCTGTCGACGATCGGTCGGCCGATCGCGAACCGCTCAGCTGCCCAGAGCTGAATAAGGAGAGGGCAGCCCGCGAAAATCGCTCCAGGATCCGTCTTGCAGCAGGCCTCGCACAGCGCACGGTACGTGGCTGCAAGGACTGCCGAACCCCAGCTCCACTGCGGCACGGCACCTAGCTCCGCATCCGCGATCGCCCGGGCGTAGTGGATCAGGCCCCTGTCTACTGCGTGCCCGGTGGTGCTGGTGAACATCACCCAGCCGAACATCCACAGTAGGTACGCCTCTAAGGACCGTCTGAGCGAGTACTCGTCCGCGTCGGGGTGGAGCTGGTCGGTCTACAACAAAAAACAAACGATGTTAAAACTCGTAAGATTTCTAGGACAGTAACGAAGTGTAAAAGTTAACTTACTGTGAACTGCAGCAGCCAAGCCTTCGTAGGCCCGGTGGTGCTGTACATGTTCGGGGGAGCAACTACAGGGAGCCTAGGTAGCCTCATCACGGGAGTGAATCGCTCCATGATATCCTCCCTCCAGCCACTCGCACCGTCCACTGGACCCATAGCCTCCCCGGCCAGTGGAAGCCCAAGCAGGTACGCGACGTCCTGCAGCGTAGGTGCCATCTCCCCTGCCATCTCCCCACAGGGGAGATGGAACGTGTGCGTCTCCGGCCGCCACCGATCTACCAAAGCAGCCAGCAGTGACCGGTCCGCATCCCAGCGCTTGGCCGGGTTGTTCTCGTCCGCCCGCGCCTCAACAAGCCTGCATATCGCTATCAGGCCTGCCTCACGCAACCTGCATACCGTCGAGTTCAACATTAGTACCACATATTTTCAAATAGCCAAAAAATGCCATGAAGTAATTAAGCTCTATCATACCACGGAACGTGTCGTGGATCGGCCCGCAACAACTCGCGCGACGGGCGTGGACGAAAGGTGGTAAGCTGCGCACCTTGCACCGCCGACAAGTACGAACGGTGGCTCCTATCCAGTGCCCTACTGAGGAGAGCTGGTGTCTCATCCGCCATACCTGCATAGATAAGACTGATTACAAATAAGCAATTGATAACAAAAAAAACATTACACAAATTGTTCATTACAATGGTAATTCGTAATGCTAAAGGTACACTACACAAATGATATCAACATTACAATAGTTCATGTCTTACAAGGATAAATATTACACACATGACAAATGACAACAGCATTACAATAGTTCATGTCTCACAAGGATAAATATTACACACATGACAAATGACAACAACATTATAAATACTACATCCATTAGATCACCGCTAGACTAAAAGGCTGACAGGAATAATCAAGTCATTGCATCACCAGTGGATGACGTAGTCGCCGCATGAGAACGCCTAGGCCGTGGTCGCCTCGTTGTTGTTCCTTCTCCCGATGGATGGCGGCCATCGGTTGCCTGTCCAGATAGACCAGAACCTGGGATGGTTGGAGACTGCGAATTCTTCGGGCATTTCTTGTAAGTATGCCCGCGCTCATCGCATTTGCTGCACCGTACAGTCCTCCCCCCTGCCTCCGACTCGTCCATGTCGCTTCTGATGCGTCTCGACTGACGTCGACCCTTTTTCAGCCTTAATTTCGACGGATCTGGAATGTAGAACACCTGTGGCCTCAAAGTTGTATAAGATCCAGATATCCCGAACCCATATATCTCCTCCTTCCATGTATGAAATATTGCTTCTTTCCTGTAGTAGGGTGACACATAGATATCGGGAAGTATGCCGCAATCCCCAGCTGCTGCAAGTACGTGTGAGCAGGGCAAATGTCTAAGCTTGAGCTTCATGCAGCTACAACTGCAACCGCCCTCCGCATGAAGCACATATTCCTGCACAGCTTGAATGCGGTTGATGCCGCGCCTTCGCCTATCCACACACATGATCTCCTACCTATGAATTTGGGTACCTTGGGGAATAACACTGTGCTTCATAGCCTTTGCTATTTTATCTTGCATATACTTTGTCACCACACTCCCAAATACAATGTTGTTATCAGGCATCGAAGGGGTAATTTTCTTATATCTGTCCCTGAAGTATGCCAGAGTGCCATGAAGGATAAATTTCACAATACCGACCAGTGGGAGTCCTCGCACTCCTCGCATCACCCAGTTGTACACCTCGGCCAGGTTGGTTGTCATTATACCATACCGAGACCCGTCAGTGTCATATAACAGAGACCACTTTTCTTTCGGTTCATTCTCTATCCATTGCGAGAAATTATGTATTGATGATGCCGACCTTCTTCTCATTGTTGGCGGGTCATCATGTAATGGACCAAGAGGTACTGGAGGATCGTCATCCTGTGGCCGACGAGATTGCTCGTCGGTTTGCTTTGTTGTCAGCTCATCCAACCTCCTCCACAACTCATTGAATTTTTTCTCCTGATTTTGACCACATAGCCTCTTAAATAGATCCATCAGGTGCTTGTTCTTGAATTACTTGTAGAAATTGGCTCCCATATGACGCATGCACCACCTACTCCGAACATCATGCCACCTAGCTGGAAGTCCCCTCTCCGACCAACCATTCTGCAGGTAGTCAATTGCCTTCAACATGCCCGCATGACGATCATGAATGAGGCAAACATTGGGCCTCATACGCACGACTTGGCAGCGAACTCTCTCCAAGAACCAATACCAGCTTTCGGTGTTCTCACTCTCGACAAATGCAAACGCCATAGGTAACACCTGGTTCTTCCCATCGGCTCCAATCGCCGTCAGTATCTGACCTCTGTATTTGCCTGTCAAGAAGGTTCCATCTATGCACAACACAGGGCGACAGTGCACAAATGCGTTGATGCAAGCACCCAACGAGAAAAAGGCTCTTTGCAGCACGCTCTTGCTTGGGTCATTAGACAACGGAAAGGTCTGAATGTCATAATAGGTATTGGGGTTTCTCTGAGCAATGGTGCCTAACAGACGAGGCAAGTTATCATAGGATGCTTCAAATGTGCCATACCTCATCTCCAAAATCTTTTGTTTCGCCCTCCAAGCCTTGTAGTAGCTTATAGTATACTTGAATTTGTTTTCAATGTGCCTAATAATGGAGCCCGGTTCAATGTCCGTGTTACAAACCACATCGCTGTACATCTCACCGGCAACAAAAGCTGAGGTGATGTTGCGGTGATACTTATCAACCCCTGGCAACCAACATGTGTGCTCACCAACAATGCTCACTTTCCAATAGTTATTCCATTTTCCCTTATATGCATGAACGCGCCACGGACAATCATCCTTCGTGCACTTCACATCATACACACAGTTGATAGACTTCACCACCCTAAACTCTCTATGCAAGGAGACCGCCCAATGCTTTACCGTCTCTTTCATATCTTCCTTATGAGCATACCTGGCACCTTGGATTACCTCGTTATCCTTGTATTCAAAGGGTGCTTGCTGCCCCTCTAAGATAACAAGTTGAGAGAAATCAGCTTTTGTCCAATCAGCGGGCAGTACATCTTCCTCCTCGTCCGATGATTCATCGCCCTCCGCCAGCTCATTTTTAGAATCTTCTCTCTCCATTTCCTCAACAATTAGTTCGATTCTCTCCCCCTCATCCGCCACGCCTATTGCCTCCTCCAACCTTGCTTCGTTACCCCAGTTCGCATCGATGGTCCAACATTCTCCATAGCATTGCTAGGATCTTCGCCATCCTCTGTTTGCACTGTAACACTGCTATCGATTTCATGCAATGCCACAAAAATAACAAGGGGCCAGGACCTTTCAAAGGCCATCTCTACATAACGTCTCCAGGACTCGGTGTTATCTATAGGCATTAGTTCCCAATAATATCCTTCTGTTGCACAACTGACTACAACGGATAGAGACATTGTGTTCACTCTTGTATCCACTTTAAATCCACGTAGTAACCAACTATAGACTGACTCAAATGTTTTATCGGCTGGCCTATCGATGCCCTTTGATTTCATACTAAATTCTGACAGATCAACACCATCTCGACCATATCTAACATTGCCTTTACCGTGAACTATCTGAAATATGACCTTGCTTGCCATTGTGCCTGATAAACAGGTTCAAACTTAATTTACTTCATACTACGAATATGTTGCCTAGATCAATCTGTGCCTAAGATAAATTCTATATTAAACAAAATTCTACGCAAAGAAATGTATACATACATAAGGACATATCCTACATATGTTCATCTAAATCGGTTTGTCCTAGGTCAAATTGACTAAAATAAATCATGCCCTAATTTTTAAATCCATCTTATAGTGTTACACAACTATTTAAATAACATAGACATAGATCAGAATGTATTCTACGTAGGTTCATCTAAATTGGTTCGTCGTAGGTCAAACTCCTTAAATTAAATCGTGCCCTAATTTATAAATCAATATCTTACTAAACAACTATTCAAATATTCAAAAAAAAATCTTTTCTTATATATTCTACACAAAATAAATAACACAAACATATATATATCGGGATATTGTACTAACCTGCGATCGAGTACGCACACTGACAGGGCTTCGCCACTCTCCTTCTTCTTCCTCACCTCTCCCTCTGTTATTTTCCTGGAGTCTCGACGGCTGCGAATGACGGCTGCGGAGTTGGAATGGGATTTTATAGGGGAGGGGCAAAAAATCGCCCTCTGTAAGGGCGGCAAGGGGGCCGCCTGCAAAATTGCCAGGGCGACCGCCCTTTTGCAGGCGGCCCCCTAATGAACAGTGAAAAAACACCCTTGCCGAGGGCGGCAAGGGACTAAAACGCAAAAATGACCGCGACGCGGCAGACGGCGCCCAACGGCCGTCTGCCACGTCGGAAAAATCGCCCTCTGGGAGGGCGATTTTTAGAACTCGCCCTTCCAGAGGGCGAGAGGAGATTATTTCTGCAATATTTCAAAACGAAAAATTATTTTTGCAAATCTTTAAATAAATAAAATTAAAAATGCAAAAAATTCTCCTTTTGTAGGTGTCTAATCTGTCCAGGACCAGGGCAGCCCGACGCAGAGGATATTCAACGGTGAAGAGAAGAGCATCTCTTGAATACCTAAACACATTCCCTAAAGCTGTATTTTGAAAATTAATTTTAAATCACAGTCTCCAACAGATACCCAATCGAGATCCAATATTTTCGTACACCCAATACGCGCCCAAAGGTGAGCCAGATCTTGGGAAGCTCTCCACGCTCCCGATCGCTGTGTACGCAGGAGAAATCGTTCCTCCGGATGACTCAGCGCGCGAACGCACCGTCTCAGCCTTCATCATCTCCTCCTTACCTTCGCTAGTGCAGCCTGCTTCTTCACGAGCAAGTGAGATAGAAAGGGGGAAGAGAGAGAGCGCCGGAGAAGACAGGTCAGAGGGGCTTCTTCGGTCCCTAGCGACTCCATTGCTTTTCGACTGCATCGTAGCTGCCTGGCTCCACTCCAGTTGATGCCGCCACCTCTGGTCTGCGTCCAGCGTCAGCCCTGGGTCCATTTGCCCCTCTACTCCTCTCCTCCGCCAGACTACTTTGCCGCCCATCTCCACTCCATTATATTCGTTGTAATTAAATTTTTATAACAAAATCACACATGATTATATTTTAATCAGAAAATATATAGATGTTTTAACCATTAAGATTTGATGTTTTATTTGTGAGAAGTGAATGTTTTAACTAGGATTCAACTATGTTCCACTGCGTTGTAGTGGAACTTTTTTTTATTAAGCGACTGCGGAATAAACTATCATCATTCCTAAAAAGTCAGGGGGCATAGGCTGTCAGGCAACATAGTTGACTGTCACATCGACCTAGCGTGTCCAACTCACTGCGCCTGGTAAGTGGGCCTACTGGGCGTCACCAAGTGTCAGGCGACATGGTTGCAATTGTTACATCGTCTGGCGAGGTCCGTCATGGCCCGGCGCGTCCAGCTCAATGAGGTTGGCAAGCGGGCCACCAGGCATCATCAGCGTCCTAGTCATCTACTCCAGGCCACTCGTCGACACAAGGAGAGTTTACAGGGTGTGGAATTCTTTTTGGCTAGAACTACTCCAGTTCGATCCCTCTTCTATGGCCTTAGCTCTTCTCTTATAACTGGCTTTGCCCACAGAGATACCACAGTAACCATCACTTACAAATCGAGCCCACAAGGGGGGAATTAGGTACGACAGGTGTCATATGCTGACAAATGAGGCCCGCTGTGAGGCCCCTAAGAGCACCCTCAGCGGAGCTGGCATTGAGCATGGCACTAAGTATTTTCTATTTTTTCACTAGGTCATTTATAAATGTTACACATGGTATTGGTTTGATGTTTCAAAAAATATTTTGTGTTGTTTCATTAATTTATCTGTAATTGTTGTAGGTGGTACAACATCAATTTATCTGATTTTTCACTAATTTTTAAAATTTTAATAAGTATTTTACGATGTTTTAACAAATACAATTTGACGTTCAGTGTTGGGGAAAAGGACTTTAGTCCTGGTTCGCAACCCTTTGTAGTCCCAATTGTGCAACCGTGACGCATAATCCGAGACTAAAGATCGCTATCTTTTGTCCCGATTGAAATTACTGGGACTAAAGATGATCTTTAGTACCGGTTGGTAACACACCAACCGGTACTGAAGATGTTTTTCTGCTTTTTTTTTCAAAATGCTTTTTGTTGCTGGCTGATTTTTTATACATATGCATATATATATATATATATATATATATATATATATATATATATATATATATATATATATATATATATATATGTATAAATACATACACACACAGATATATACATGTATATATGTACTTATAAATATATATATGTCTTCATATGTAGATATAAAGACATATAAGTTATTATATACACATATGATTAATATGTAAAGACATATAAGTAAATTCATCGTATATATTACAATTGTTGTTAATTTTTAATGTTCATATATTACAAAAGCTAAGATAAATGGTGGGGTCGAGGAATAGGTTTTTCATTGTTGTGGAATTCTCTCGTCGGATTAATAATCTCATTCATGATAAATCCCATCATTTGTTCTTGAACAGCCTTTATAAATTCTATGTGGAGGAGATCCTGCGTCATCCTAACAATCTATTATTTTGAAAAAAATGAGATATAAATATATGAAATCAATAAGGTGGGTGTAAATAATGTATGAATGATGTTTACGTACTTCCAGATCCTTGTCACTGTTAATGTTGTGTGTTATGGTGTGTATATAGTGACAAACATAGTAGCCATATAAGTTGTTCTCCTGTGACTATCGTGAACACTAAAGGAGAAACGAACTTATGAAATATATTTTTGTACTATAGAATAAATAAGATATATAATTGTGGACCATGTATGTACCGGAAAGTCCATTCTCACATCCAGTTCTTCTTTGAATACCCCACGGACATTTGTACGGAACCGTGCCTATGCCCTGTAGTTGCAAACTATGATTAATGGTTCGAGATCCGCATAGTAGCGATAGCAGCAATCATAATGACAGTGAAATGGATGGCACTACCTATTAAGCATCTCAAAAATCGAGGTGAAAGTTTCCTTTGGTTTCTGCATAGAGTCTAGGACATGGATCTTGCTTGCAGAAATGTCTATGACAAAAAGGACCTAGTGGAATCTACAAATTGCGCGAGATGATATATATGTCATGGTATGAATACGAGAAGAAAAATGGTACAAAAGGCAATAAAAACTCACTATGTGTTGTAAGGCAATAGTATATACTCCTTGTAATGCTGTTGCACCAGGAATTTGTAAATGTTATCCTATGTTTCTTGTTTAAAATCTCGTACAGTCGTCTCGTTGATTTTGCAGGGGTCCATAAAACCAATCCTGAAAGCTCCCTACCTATGGCATAGTTGAATCTCCCTTCTACAGCGAAAAAAAGGATGTGATCAGGTATCCGCGCACGGTAAATATTCGATGCAACATACAACGAGCTAAGGAATGAAATAAAATTAAACGACACTTACAAAACCCAGCAACTGACAAGAGAGACATCTAGGGCGTCTCTCTGGTATACTTCGAAGATATGCTTGAAATGGATTCACATATCATCCTCTCCATTGAAGTAATATGTGTCTTTAACCTCACAGCGAACATCTCTCTACCATTGGCTGATTGTTCCATGTATCATTGATGGAATCGGTACATCTGTGTATATAGGTTATTCACCTGCTCAAGCTTGACAAGTGGTTCGCCGAGGGTATATTTGTGTTTCAGATCCTCTTTTGTCGCGGTCTTGATATGGGCAATCCCTAGCAGTTTCTCCTTGCTTAGTTTTGTGTATGCCATAAATTGTTGTATACCGAGTTCATGTTCAGATGGCATTGACTCAACTGCTTGTTTTGCTTGCTTTTCGAGCTGAGGGACATTTTTTGACTTTCCTTTAGTCATCTTAAAAGACTTGCATATTGAGCACTCGTAGTCCGATGGTAAGTTCTTTTTCGCCGGTTCGCTCATCTTCTTAAACAATGCTTCAGTTGTTGGGTCTATTGGAACCTTCTTCTCTGGACTTCGTCACCTGAAGTGATCCTTCACCTGCCTGGCCACTTCTGCATTAGTCTCCTTGTCAGTCCTATCATATGGTCTTTTCTTTGGAAGGGACTTTTTTGGCTCGTCAGAAGTTGGCTTCTTCGTTTGTTTGTACATTGACGGCGCTGGAGGAATTGAGCTGGTCCAGTTTTGACAAGGTGCAGCTGATTACGATGGTGCAGATGGAGGAGACGGTGCAGACCGATCTTGCGGAGGAGGTGCAGGAGACGGTGGAGACCGAGGATCAGGCTGCGGCGGTGGAGATGTACGAACCGACGCCGCCACTTGCTCAGGAAGCACAATGAAGCGCTTGTTCCATAGTATGATTGAATCGAATGTATCTCCTAGTTTCGTCTCCCCATCTCCTCCGGGGATGTCTAGCTCGAGATCCTCAAAGCCTTGGCAGACCTACTCCACCTTGACCTTTGAGTACCCAAGTGAAATCGGCATGCAATGGAACCTCTGGTCTTGCTCCAATTGTATGGCCACGCCATATGCCACCTTCACAAGAAACGAGGGTAATTAGTTTATATGCACGACTTAATCGTAGGTACAAAGCAGGCTATGCAAACCACAGGCATACCTTGATCGTCAAGTTTTTGAACGGAATATGCAGCTCAGATGGTGTTCGCTGCGTGATTTCATCCACGAGGTACCGTGGTTCGTCGACAGGTCACATTGCTGCAGCTTCGTTGGTCTAATCTCCTACTTGCCCTGTAGAAGCACAGTTGCTACGATTGCCTGAGGGGCTAACCATGTCGTGAGGATCAGACGGCTAGGTCTGTTGGCGTTGCTCACTTAAGCGTATATCCATCTGTCTTGCCTCCTCCTCTTGCAATCCTTGGTAGTAGCTTGCGACCTTCATTTCAAGATAAGTTAACTTTGCCTCCTGATCTCTCTTGCTTCTCATGCGACTCCGGTGTGTGTGGATGTCATCTTGAAACCCGTACTTCCAAGCAACCATGCCTTTTCCGCGCGTTCGTCCTGGGTGCTCAGGATTCTGCAGTGCAAGCGTAATCTCGTTCTTCTCTCTGTCGGGCTGGAATCTCCCCTGAGCAAAGGCATCTAGGGCATCCATGAGACAGTGAGCTGCTTGGCATATGTCCTCTCTAAAGACCAGGAAGCCATCAGCTGCATTGAGTGTTTCCCACGAGCATAGTACCAATGTTTCAATCATTCAGGCCAATCAAATGTGGCCGGTCTGATACCTCTTGCGGCTAAAGCATCTTTCATTTTCTGCCACTTGGGCACAACCTTCTTATAGTCGCTCGACCCTAGCCGGTGAAAGTACTTTTTCTTAGAGACATTGGCTTTGTTCTTCGCTATCTTGGCTTTTCCTGCCTCTCCTGTCTTGTAGGCCACATATACATCCCAATGATCCTTCAGTTTGGGTAAGTTGTCAAAATTTGGTGTCAGATCCTTTCTGATATATTTGTTGTAGAACTCTTTCTTAAAGGACTGAAATTGTGTGGCCATCTTTTGAGAGTCCAACTCTTCACTTTGGCCTGTTCCGTCTGAGGGATCGTGAAGGTCTCGAGCATGGTGGTCCACAACATATCCTTCTCTGTACTTGGAAGATACATTTCTTCCTCATCGCTGCGTGACCTTGTTTAGCGCCAATTCTATATGCTTATGGGCACGTGATCCCTCATGACCCAACCGCTATGTGACACAAACTTTCTTGTTGCATCTTCGGGGGCAACTGGTTCGCCGTCTGCTTTCACTTCAGTTATAATGTGTCTCCCCTCCACCTTCCCTGCGAGCCCTCATTGTCCGCGTGTCCTTTTCGAACCTCGGTCGATTGGCTGTTCGGTTGCTCATCTTGTTCTTCGTTCCCCTCCTCATTCCCATCCTCTTGATCCTCATTCAGGTATTATCTTGGGTCCTCGTTTTCTTCCTCGTCTACCTAGTATTGGCTGCTGTCCTCATTGAACGCATCCAAGAGGAACTGTTTGCCATCGCGATTTACCATCTGTTCCTAACATTAAACAATACAGAAAATGTAAAGTACTACAAAAGATGCATGGTGTATTATTATATCTACATTGTATATAGTAAGCATAGTTAATACATAAACAATAATTAATACATTTTATGTACATTGTCGACAAATATGCAAACACCCCGGGTTTATATTACTTCGCTTTGGACCAGACCTAAGTCAAATTAATGTCTCCTTGACTACGAAGAAATTCTAAATTTCACTAACTTCATTAATCTATTTGGCTATGAAGAAATTCTAACATAATCTCTTTGACAAGGAAGAAATTCTAACATCAACAATAATTAGTATGAAGAAATTATAAATTAATCTCCTTGACTATGAAAAAATTCTAACATAAACAATAATTACTATGAAGAAATTCTAAATTAATCTCCTTGACTATGAAGAAATTATAACATAAACAATAATTATTATGAAGAAATTCTAAATTAATCTCCTTGACTATGAAGACATTCTAACATAAATAATAATTAATTTACTAATTGTATAGTTCGTATAACTTCCCTTAGTGTTGCTTGGCGAGTCTAATTGTTTGGCACGTCAGCTTGAGAGTCACCCGCGTGCTGTCCTCAGAAGAAAATAATTGTTAGTAAATTAAAACATGTACATTGAATTGAACAACTAAAATATAATATAAATTGTACATATATTTTTCATGTATTATATATATTTTAATTTTTTTTAGAAGTTTTTTTAAAATTCTAAACATATTTTCAATGTGTTGTTCTTATTTTCTAACTATTGTAATGATTTTTAAATAGACTTAATCGGAGCCATGGCTAATTATATATAAATTCTATAAGATTCTAAAAATTGTAAATATATTTTTCACGTATTATATATATTTTAACTATTTTTAGAATTTTTTTAAAAATTCTAAACTTATTTTTATGTTTTATTCTTATTTTCAATGTATTCTTTTAATTTTTTAATTTTTAATGTACTATTCTTATTTTGTATATTATAATTTATTACTTTTAATTTATAATTTTTTATAAGTCTGCAATTTTTTTAATTTATATTTTTATGTGGAGGGGCTGACAGGTGGGCCCGAGCTGTCAGCCCCTCCATGTAACGTTCGGGCGGCGAGGGAGGCGGCGACGGCGGCATTGCACCGATCATCGATGGCGGTGGCAGTCGGCGCGGCGGTGACGACGCGAGGGCGCGTGGCCGGGGAGAAGGGAAGGAAGCGGCGCGGGCCAGGCCATACTTAGGCGTAGGTGACGGCGGACGCGGCTACTGGCGACGGAGGAGATTTCCGACGACGGCAGCCACGACGACGACGCGGTGTATGGTCGATGAAGACGACGGCGGTGGCGACGATCAAAGATGATGAAGAAGACGAAATGTTGAGAGAGATCGGTGTGCTCGAGAGGACGAAGTGGTGGTGGGGTGTGTGTGTGTGTGTACACACACCCAACTCTTTACTTTGGTTGGTGCAAAGAACCGGGACTAAAGATACTTTCCCGCTATTTTCAAAGTTTCTTTTGTCCTGGCTATGGATAAGAACCGGGACTAAAAATCAATGGAATACATTTCCGAGAATACATTTATTAAAAATAAAGTCCCAATTAAGTGCATTAAAAATAAAATAAAATCATAAAAATAAGGAGAATACATTTAAAATAGTTTAACATTGTAATAAAATTTTAAAAATCATATATAATTAACCTATGCCCGAGTAAGTGCATTAAAAACATAAAAAAGTATAAAAATAATTAGAATACATTTAAAATAGTTTAAAATGGTAATAATATTTTAAAAATCATATATAATTAACCCATGCCCAATTAAGTGCATTAAAAATAAAAAAAATATAAAAATAATGAGAATACATTTATAATTAACTTCTGTGCACTTGGGTTTTTTCAAAGTTTCAACCAAAATACTTTTTCATTGCTAGAAATAAAAAATCAAATTAATTTACATCGTGCATATACCAAGGTAGCAGATATTATCTAATTACATCGGACAAACACCAAGATAGTATAAATAATTACATTGGACAAACATCGAGATAGTATAAATAATTTACATCATCCGTACAATCAATCTCACATCGTGATAGTTGACCTTACGTACTTTCTCCTTATGATTGTTCCTTCGCTATGATCATTGCGTAAGTAAGGGTGTCCTTATTTGTTAGGAGGATGCTCAGACTTACTGATGTTTTGGAGCGAACAATCACCATGTGCTCCTCGATATAAGGAGCCACCAACGAAGATTGTTGGAAAACCATGAAATGTGCTTTACGAAATAAATTGTTGTCTACAGTCATTATTGCTTTCCTTCCAAGAGTCTTCTTTCCCCGTAGTCTTCCCTCATGGCTTGATTCAGAGAGCCCGATTGAACGAAGGTCTTTAATATATTCTACGCAGAACTCAATGACCTCCTCTGTTCCATACCACTTGGTGATGCTTGCTTTCAGACGAGAACGGTTACGAACATACTTCTTTAGAACGCCCATGTATCTCCTAACAGGGAACATGTTGTGTAGCTACACAGGACCGAGAATACCGATCTGTTTGACAAGGTGACATAGAAGATGTGTCATTATATTGAAGAAGGATGGTGGAAAGATCATCTCAAAGCTGACAAGACATTGCACTACATCATTTTGTAGGGCTGGTAATTGTCTAGATCGATGATATTCTGCTAAAATTGTGTTCAGGAAAGCACATAACTTTCATTGTTCTCTAGACATTATCATGAAGGATATTCTGAATTATAACAAGAAGCAACTGTGTCATCAACATGTGGTAGTCATGAGACTTTTAGGTTTGTGAACTTCTTCTCTTTCATGCTTATTTATTCCCTTTATATTCGACGAGTATCCAGACGGTACCTTGATGCTCTCCAAGCATTCAAACATAATTTCCTTCTCTGCCTTGCTCCGAGTGTACCTGGCTGGACTCAAGTAATGGCTTCCTTTCTCCTTCGGTTCCGGATGAAGGCCGTCTCGTTGTTTTATATGCTTGAGATCATTACGTGCTTCAAGTGTATCTTTCGACTTGCCATATACACCTAGGAAACCCAACAGGTTGACGTAAAGGTTCTTAGTGAGGTGCATCACGTCAATTACGTGGTGGACCTCTAAGACTTCCCAATAGGGTAACTCCCAAAAAATAGACTTCTTCTTTCACATCGCCGCATGACCATCTTCACTTGTGATAGATTGGCTACCAGGTCCCTTTTCAAATACTACTTTTAGATCTTTCACCATAGCAAACACAATTTTTCCGTTACGATGTTGTTAACAGAAAAATTTGGTAAAGTATGCTAAGATGGAGTAAGATGGAGCTAGATCCAAAGCAGATTCGAAGGGATAGGGTTGTTTCCAAAAACAGAATATCACATCGGCTGGAGGCCATATCGACCAATACAGAATCGGACTCGGTCAGCCGATACGGGCAACATGAGTCCATGTCAGACTCAGGAAGGAACTTAAAGATATTGTCAAACAAGGATTGAGTCCATAAGAGACAATTGTATTTATTAATTAGGAATAAGAGTTAGTTGTTTCCTTTTAAGATTTCGTGGTAAGAGTCCGCCCAGGGACTTGTTTGTTTATTTTTTAATTAGGCAAGTTTTTGAGTCATGTCTGATATGGAGAAGGTTTGTATGTTCAGGTATAAATATATGCCCAGGTGTTGGCGCAGAATTTCAACCCGCCTTGCGACCAAACGGGTTCCGCGTTTCCACGGTGGCCTGGGAGATCTGCTTAACTCCAGTGCAGGTCCAAATGGCTTGCCTAGTCGTGTGCAGAGCGTGCCAGTTGATTTGATCTGCAATCAACAAGAAACAAGTAAATCATGTCAGAAAACAACGGCCGATGGGCCGGTAGGCCGATGACACATTGTCATAGCCCAGCCGATAGGGCAAATCTATATCGGCTTACAAATGATAAAGCAAAATTAAAGCATAGATCTTATCAGCCTTCACCAACATGTTGCTGTCGATTAATGGCATCGGCCGATAAGAACAATAAAGATAACTACACTAGCTAATACTCTAGTGCAAATCTACATGAACCAATCAACCAATATAAACATATCAATCACAGATAAATCCTAGAGAATTATCCATAATAGATGCATTCCTATTAATCAATCCGTTTATGTAGATGACAGATACACATGAAAACATTATAATAAACACGTGTATCAGATAAAACTGGCTGAAACTCCAGTTAATATCCTTAATTACAACCGAAAGCAGGCTTTGTGTTAGATCTCAAAATAGGACTAAGGTCGATAGCAACTCAAAGTGTGAATCGAAACCTAACACAAAGAAAATCAAGCCGTCGATTGCTTTTGGGGATGGTAGATGCATTGAACAATCTAACCAAGCATAATAATTAAACCGTCGTCGGCAATAAACCCTAAAACGAATAGATCGCCGGCGAAGCATAATTAAGATACCTGTCAAGATTACCCAAAACATGATAGACGACGATCACATCATCGAGGCTTAACGTGCCTAAAGTGACACGCTAGCCCCGACGATGCAAATCGTCGGGAACGAGTTCTTACCTTTGCTCCGGGAAGGCAAGAACTCCTCAAGGTCAACCTCTTGCGAGGGTTGGCGATGCGCCGAAGTAGATTGAACTGGTTTGTTGTATTAGATTGTGAGAGAGTTTCTATGTACAAACTACCGGGATATTTATACCCGAGATTACAATAGGATCCTTGTAGGACACGATCTTATCTCTAACAAACAACAAGTCTTTACGGTAGACTCTTGCCACATATTAGATCCAAACCTACTTGATTTACAAGATACAATTGCCTAAAACCGAGCTTTATCTCTATTTGGCAACTTCCTTGAAGCTTATCTCGAGCCCAGACCAAGCCCACGCTGACTCTGTCAACTTACAACCTGTATCGGCCAACAATCACATCGAATCCGTATCGGCCGATACACTCTTTCTGGCAGCACCTCCCCAGTCCGGTACGGTTACTGGGTCCGATACGAAGCCTGGTCTGACTCCAACTCAATCCTTCTTCTCTGCTTCGATTTCCTCTTTCACTTCCAAGTCGATTACCAAAATCCGTCGTTAACACATGCCCCCCTAATTCCGCTTCATTATATAATGTGGCAGAATTAGCTCCGAGGAACCCATCGACTTCCTTACTAGAACTTGGCTGAAAACCGCACAAATCCATATTCACATCCCTCCGCCGCCGATTCGACAATCTCTTCGTGTTCCTCAACTCCAGCGACCCCTCGGCATCCCGTCGACATCGACCCCCTCAACAGCGACCCCTTTCGACGACAACAATGGCCTCCGCTCCGTTCTACGCCTCCGAGGTCCCTGTGGTAAGTCAATCCCTTCTAAATCCACATTCTCACTTTTCCGCCAATTTCTTCAAACTAGGGATTCAAAATTTTGCCTCCTGGGTCTTATATTTTCATCGTCGTTCTTATGACCTAGGTCTTCAAAAACCAAATCCTGATCCCCACCGACGACAAATCACATCGCTTCTTACTAGGCCCCATGGGTGACTGCGACCCCACTTGGCTGATTAATGCTGAAACAGACAGAATCCCCTTTAGGCAAGCCAAGCCCAATGTTTCTTCATGGAAACATACCTTCAGATCCTGGCCGTCGAAGCTTAACGGATATAGAACCTGGCATAAGAGAATCGCTGCAGCCAAACAAATCCACTAGGACGAAATAGGAATCGGCCAATGCATTACTTTGTCCCTGGCTGATACCAAGAAAAACGAGCCACTCATGTCGGTCGCCAGTTACTTCTGGTCTAGTACCTTAAACGCCTTCCTGTTCAAACAAGGTCCAATGACCCCAACTCTGATTGATGTCAAGGTACTAACAGGATTGGACATTGACTCCGAAATCAATCCCTTCAGCCTCCTGGTGAACAGCAGTTACAAATTGAAAACCAAGAAGATCGGAGGCTGGTCCGGATATATCTCTGAACACATGGAACAAGGATCAGTCTCGGAAAGAGAACATGTGGCTTTCCTGACACTGTGGTTGGAAAGATTCGTCTTCTGCGGCCCTACTACAAATTGTCAACACTTGGCTCAAGCTTTGGCCGACAAGAAGCAAATTCCTCTTGGCCGATACCTCTTGGGAGCTGTCTATTGGCCACTCCATACCTCCACTCAAGACTTAATGTTGAAGCAAACTGTGGCTCATGGAGGACCATGGTGGTTTATTCAGCTTTGGCTCACCATCCACACCAACACCATAGTTGATTGGCCACCACTGTCAGACTCTTGCTTCCCATCAAAATATGCCGATCACGAAGATCCCAGGACCAGAAGATGCATGTCCTATGGGGAGGCAGCCTCCGTTTACCCAGGAGCAGACCAATCGGCCGAAGACATGTCTACATGGTTCATCCGATTTTACACCGGCCCTCCATCAGTTAGGATAGACATGTTTATCTACACCTCGGACCGAGATTTTGAACTCCCTGATGATCTTCAATTAAGCTTGGTAAATGATGACATGGAGTCAAGGGAACTATTCATGATCGGCCTCACCCCATGCCTGCTCCCAGTAGGCATATTTCAAGGAAGAAGCACCAGCCTGTCTTACGAGTTTTACAATCCAATGGTAGCTGCCAGACAGTGCGGGCTTGGACAACTCCCCATCAATTTGTATCTTCATAGACTCCTAGAGAGCAGAGGCACAGTCCTATTGGCGCTGGTCATGAGCAAAGCACTAGAAGTCAAACTCCCAAATCTTGGCGACTGCGACCGATTGCATTTGAGCGCCTTCGTTCACATCAACTTCCAGTCATGGTGTCAAGAATGGGCCGCTCATATTTTCCACCAATCGGCCAGATTTTATGTGACAGAGCTTATCCAGGGTATCAGCCCTCAAGTCCCAGACGAGCTGATCCCATCTGTGAGCAACAGTGGCCAAAGAATTTGTTATGCTCAAGCTGTGGCTCCATCAGGATCTACTATCCTGGAGTCAATCATCGGCCTTACTGCCCCAAAGGTATCATCATTACTTCAAGGGCCGATGACTAAAGAAAACCCCAAGAGGAAAGCACCAACCAAGGGCAAATCCCAAAAATCCAGCAAGAAGGCTAAAATTGATGACCAAGCCGATCTTGAAGAGCTGGACCCCTCCATGGAAAAATTCCTTGAAGAACAAGTGATGGAGGAAGAAGTCGATGCAGCAGCCGTCGATGCGCCTGAAGAAGAAAATTCATCGGCTGAAACTCCCAAGAAACCATCGGCCAAGACCACCAAAGTCCCATCGACCGATGACCAAGCCGGCGCTGCCCAACCAAGGAAGACTAGACATGCAGTCCGCAAGGTTAACATATTTCTTTTACTGGACTTCAAGCAATCCCCTTCTTACTGGTATGCTATAATTTGATATCCTTTTCAGGCTGCTGCGTCGTCTATACTCAAGGAGAGAACTCAATCGGCCCCTCTAAGAACCAAGAAGGCAACCCTACAAAGGCATCAATAGGCCAAAGCCCGATTGAGGACTCCTTCTCCTTCTCCACCACCCTCTCCGATTGCTTCGGTAAGAGTTGATTTTACATTATTTTTCCATCATAGATCTGTTTACCAATTTATCGCTTTTCTCCAGCCAAGGGCTCCATCACCTGCACCACATCAGCCAACTCCCTCGCCTACTGCTTCCACACATCAAAAGGAAGCCGATGCAAGCACCACCGATGCTCCAACACAGGTAAACACGATTACCTTGATCCTCTTTGCCGATCCTTGCTTGACTAGGTTAACCTTGACCTGTACTGATATTTGCAGAACCTAGCCGATATGTTCTCTTTTGACATCGGCCAGTTCCTGGATGACGAGGACAAGGAGCCTCCTGCCATAGCCAAGACATCAATCTCCGACGAGCTAAAGAACCAGCTAGCCGACATTGCCAATCGGCTGGAATCCTCGCTAGAGTTCTTGGTGGAGGATTGTACTTCCATCAGAGTCAGGGTACAAGAAATTCAAGACCAACTGCCCGAAGACCTGATGGAGACCCTAACACCGGCCATCTTCTTAGAACAATACCGCTTCAAGCTTCAGAAAGCCAAAGAAAGGATTGCGGAGAGGCGGGAACGCGAAAGCCTGGAATCGACCCTATCCGCTAGCAAGGCTCAAGTCAATTCTGACAAGACCATATTGGATGAGCTAGCTGTTGAGCCGATTGTCTTGAAGAACAGACTTGAAGAACTCCAACGCCTCGAAGCAGACCTCATCTCCAAGCTAGAAGCAACTCGCAAGGAAATCCAAGAAGTCCAGGCCGGGATAGCTACATCACCCAAGGCTATAGAAGACCAAACGGCAAAGTTAAAGGCATCGGCCAAGTACCTTGCGACCCTGAGCAAATCGTTGAAGCCAATCCCAGGGTCGACGGCCGATGACGCCCAAGTCATAGAAGATATCGAGCAGATTCGCCGTAGAGCCATCACAGCTATTGCAGATTTCATCGGGTGATGTAACATATTTTGTCTTTATATTGTATATACACAAATCTCATCGGCTAAACAGCCGAATTTGATCTCAATCTGAAAAAGGCCAAGTCTGAAAAATTCCTTGAAATTCCGTAAAATTCTGCAAAAATTCTGCAAAAATTCATATATATATATATGTCCCCCAAATTTTAGAAGATGAGGGCTCATGTTGTAAAATTTGAACTAAGGACGATAGTATATATCGGCCATCTAGAGACGATGCATAGCACATCGGCTGTTATCATAAATCAGCTGAGGGGCCGATCATGAATCAATCCAGATGCTAGGATAATATTTCTTTAAGTACTTGCCATTAAGAGCTCGTCCATAAATCTCACCATCTAGCCCCTTAAGCAAATAAGCGTTGTGAGGGACACATCGATGAATCTGAAAAGGACCTTCCCAATTAGGTGACCACTTGCCAAATTTATTATCTCTAGAACCAATCGGCATTATGAGCTTCCATACAAGATCCCCTTCCTCAAACGACTTGGCAACAAACTTTTTGCTATAATGACGAGCCACTCTGTCTTTATCACGTTTGATTTTCTCTAATGCCCGTAATCGGACATGTGCCAAGTCATCTAACTCATCAACCATAAGATTGTGGTATTCATCGACTGTCAAGTCGTCTTGCAAAGCAATCCTTCTTGAGCCGATGTTGGTTTCCCATGGCAGCACAGCTTCATGTCCATAAACCAACTGATACGGATGCACTTGAATTGCACCATGGCAAGCCATCCGATACACCCAAAGGGAATCGGCCAGCGTCGCGTGCCATTGCCTCGGCTGTTCGTCGATTTTCCTCTTGATTAGCTTGATTAAAGTCTTATTAGAAGCCTCTGCCTGCCCATTAGCTTGCGCGTAGTAAGGAGAAGAATTTAATAATTTAATGCCCACGTTGTCGGCGAACTGGACGAACTCGTCGGACACGAAGATTGATCCCTGATCGGCGGTTATTGTCTGAGGTAACCCAAACCGATAGATGATATATTCCTTGACAAACTGAATCGCATCTTTGGAATCAACCTTCTTAAGGGAAACGGCCTCAACCCACTTTGTGAAGTAATCTGTAGCCACCAAGATATACTTGTGTCCCTTACTTGATGGCGGGTTAATTTGGCCGATCATATCTATTCCCCATCCACGAAATGGCCACGGCTTTATGATTGGATGCATAGCCGATGCCAGTGCTCACTGAATTGCTCCAAATTTCTGATAATCTTGACATCCTTTATAATACTTGAAACAATCCTCTAGCATTGTCGGCCAAAAATATCCAATGCGTTTCAACAGCCATCTCATTTTATGGGCCGATTGATGTGTTCCACAAATCCCTTCGTGGACCTCGCTCATAACAATTTTGGCCTCCTCAGGACCTAGACACTTGAGCAAGACACCATCAACCGTCCGATGGTATAAGTCATTATCTAACAGAACATACTGCAATACTTTGTATTTCATCTTCCGTGATGCCGATTGGGAAGGATTCTTCAAATAATCAATGATAGCAAATCTCCAATCGTCGGCGTCCACGGCGGCGACTCGAACCCGTACATCCTTGGCCATCGGCCTGTATCCCGATGCCCCCTGAGCCAGATCATTGGCCTCGAAGTTTTGCTTCCTGGGTATATGTCTCATTGTCACGATCTTGAATGCTTGAAGCAACGCCTTGCACTCTTCATTGTAGACTTTGAGGGTATCATTTTTGCATTCATACTCTCCAGAAAGTTGATTAATTACCAGTTGTGAATCACCAATGATCTCTACGGAATCGGCCTCGACTTCTTGTAATAACTGCAAGCCTTTAAGCACCGCTTCGTACTCTGCTTGATTGTTAGTATAATAAGGCTTGATAGTAAAAGCAAACTCAAAACTTGCCCCCCGAGGGGATATAATGACCAGGCCGATACCGCATCCGTGTCGGCAGACAGATCCATCAAAATACAACGTCCATGGTACGATATCTGCATATGCGACTGAATCATCCCGGTGTTGAACAATGAAATCGGCCAGGGCTTGTCCTTTGATCGCTTTGGCCGATTCATATCTGAGGTCAAACTCTGTTAAGGCAAAAATCCACTTCCCAATTCTTCCTTTTAACACAGGGGCCGATAACATGTATTTCATCACATCAGCCTTACTTACCACAATGCACTCGTTGAAAAGTAAATAATGCCTCAATTTAGTACATGAAAAATATAAGCACAAACATAATTTCTCCATCGGCGTGTACCTTGTCTCAGCGTCTAACATCCTCCTACTGAGATAAAAAATTGCTCTTTCCTTACCATCAATATCTTGAACCAAGACTGAGCCGATGGATTTCTCATCGGCCGATAGGTACAGCCTGAATGGGACCCCTTTACGTGGAGGGATTAGAACTGGGGAAGAGGTTAAATACTCTTTGATATCGTCCAGCGCCTTCTGTTGCTTATCACCCCATACGAATTCCTGATTGTCCTTTATCTTCAACAGTGGAGTGAATGGCTCTATTCTGCCTGAAAGATTTGATATAAAACGCCGGACAAAGTTGATCTTTCTGAGCAGAGATTGTAACTTGGTCTTGTTTTCTGGAGGCTTGATTTTCTGGATGGCATCAATACTCTTCTGTGTAATTTCAATTCCCCTCTCATGGACCAAGAAACCCAAAAACTGACCGGCCGATACACCAAAGGCACACTTGTTAGGGTTCATCTTTAAACCATATTTCCTTGCCCTTTCTAGTACCTTGCGTAAATCGGCCAAGTGCATATCATACTCTTTTGACTTTATGACGACATCATCTATATAAATCTCAATCAAAGAACCGATAAGATCATGAAAAATATAATTCATGGCCCTCTGATAAGTAGCTCCAGCATTTTTCAAGCCAAAGGTCATGACAACCCACTTGTACAGGCCGATTGCCCCTGGGCATCTGAAAGCTGTCTTATGAATGTCTTCCTTAGCCATAAAGATCTGATTGTAGCCTGCGTTTCCATCCATAAAACTGATAATCTTATGCCCAGATGCAGCGTCGACTAGCAAATCGGCCAATGGCATAGGGTACTCGTCCTTTGGTGTTGCCTTGTTTAGATCTCTGAAATCGATACATACCCTTAGCTTGCCGTTCTTCTTCAATACTGGAACTATGTTGGAGACCCACTCCGCGTATCGGCAGGGTCTGATAAAGTTGGCGTCGTAAAGCCTTGTGATCTTTGCTTTGATAGCTTTATACATATCGGCCTTAAATCTCCTAGGTGATTGTTTAAATGGCCGATAGCCTGGTTTGATAGGTAGCCGATGTTCTACGATCGATCGGCTTAATCCTGGCATCTCATGGTATTCCCATGCAAAACAATCCATGAACTCTTTCAGAAGATTTATCAGATTATTCTTATATTCCTTTGGCAGGCTAGCACTTACATACGTTGGCCTAGGCCTATCACCTATTCCTATATCAACCTCTTCAAGTTCGTCGGCCGATGTAAAGCCTTGTCCCAATTTTCCATCTAACTCATCCACTGCATCGTCTGTGTAGGGACCAGCTTGTTCGTCTTGGACAGTGGATGGCACATCTTCGTTAAAGCAACTGCTTGTCTTGATCTTCAATCGTCTCGATATCGCAATCAGTTACTTTGAGGAAATCGGCGTCCCAGACTCGCCCGGACAAGCAATCGATTCCCTCCATCTCCCAAACTGCGAGATCGGCATTGGCCACGTGTACTGACCGATCGGCCTGCACGATCTCGACCTGGTCCCCTTGCCATTGTATCAAACATTGATGCATTGTTGAAGGGACGCAACAGTTTGCGTGGATCCAGTCTCGTCCCAACAACAAGCTGTAGGAACCCTTTCCATCGAAGACGAAGAAGGTTGTGGGTATCGTCTTACTGCCCACGGTGAGTTCCACGTTGAGCACCCCCTTCGCCTCAGAGGCGTTGCCACCAAAGTCTTTTAACACCATGTTGGTCTTGATAAGGTCCTCTGGCACCTTTCCAAGCTTCCGGAAGGTTGTGTATGGCATTAAGTTGACCACCGCGCCGCCATCAACCAACATCTTCGTCATCGGCCGCCCGTTAATGAATCCCTTGATGTATAACGGCCGTAGGTGCCTGTAGCTGGCGTCGACTGGCTTGTCGAACATGGCTTGATCAGGTGACAACTGTACCCTAGCCGAAGATTGTTCGTCGCCGGCCATTGCTTCATCGGCCGCCTGCACGCTGTATTCTGCTGGTAGAATAAAAACCATGTTAACAGACGCCGATGCCACTCCTTTACCTTTTGAAGCCGCAGAAGCCCGAGCTGTATCGGAGGTGCCCTCATCGGCCGTGACCACCGTGGATTTTATCCTCCACTCTTTCTTGGTCTTGACCGGCCGATGGGCTATTGTCGCCTGTTGCTCTTGGACTTGCTCCTTCCTCCTTAGTCTCTGAACCCGCTGTTTTTGTGTCTTGCTGAACACATCGCTTGGGCACCATTGGGGGTTCTGGATCTACTCCTTGGCTTCGATCTGTTGCTCTTGGTGCATCGGCCCCAGCCTTTCATGCACAGATTTTCTTTGCTTGGCCGGCCGATACGTTTGCCTGCTTGAGCTGCCCTGATAGGAATCTTTTGCCTCATTGCACGCAGGGCACTCCTGGATGGATGGCAACCTCACCCCTCATTCCAGTAGAACCGGAAAAACTCGCACTCCCAATGTGGGTCGTAAGAGTTGTCTTGATCGGCGTAGTCTTGAGCTTGTTCTTCCTGCCTCCGCTGGTACTTTCTGATCAAGCCCTCAGAGGTCTGATAAGGTCGCTTGCCGGTCCGATGGCCACCGTCGTCGGCCCTGTCTGCCCGCACCATGTTGATTGGGAATGGGTGTCCTTCTATCTTCATCGGCTTCTTGGCGTCATCGATCTTAATTCTGCCTTGTTCGATAGCCGATTGGATCGGTTGTCTGAAGATCTTGCATTCATTGGTATGGTGTGAATAAGAGTTATGCCACTTGCAATATCTTCTCTTCTTGATTTCTTCGGCCGATGGCAATATGTGACCCACTGGCAGCTGAATTTGCTTTTCTTGCAACAGTAGATCAAACATCTTATCGGCCTTGTTGATATCGAAGTCAAACTTGTCTTCTTTGTCACCCTTTTTTGCCCACTGGCATGTTGTTGGCTTCCTCATCCGGGCCCACTCGGCCAGGTCGACATCGACATCTTCCGAATCGTCATCATCGGAGGCATACTGATAGATCGTATTGATCTTCTTTGCAAACTTCTTTGCCTCCTGGAATCGTTGCTCGTGGGCCGATACCCTCTGTGCTAGCTGAGCTAAACTGTCAAATTCCTGTGACGAGAACCTCTTTCGTATCGGCCCGAGTAATCCTTGAAACGCCAGATCGGCCAATTGAGAATCGGTCAAGCTGAGGCTGTAACATCTGTTCCTTATGTCCCTAAACCTTTGGATATACTCTGGGACCGATTCGTCAACTCGTTGCCTAATGGCGGTGAGATCGGACAGTTTCATCTCTTGTACACCATTGTAGAAATATCTGTGAAACTGTTTCTCAAGATCTATCCATCCTCTGATGGAATTGCAGGGTAAGGATGAAAACCATGTAAATGCAGACCCTGATAAGGACAGAGGGAAAAATCTGACCCTCAATGCCTCTATGGCCGATGCCTCCCCACACTGTGCTAGGAATCGGCTCACGTGCTCGTACGTCGAGACATTGTCTTGCCTGGAGAACTTGGAGAAGTCCGGGATCTTGTATCGGCTCGGTAGCGGCACTCTGTCGAACTCCTCGGGGTACGGGTGCCGATACACTGTGGAATTCTCCTTGGGCTTCAAGCCGAACTGATCTCGCATCACTTCGGCTATCATATCGGCCCAGTATCCTGCGGGCCGATGTGGGAGGTCTTGCTGATATGATTGTTGCAAGCCCTCTGCTTGATACTGTCTGGGGGAGTACGGCTGATAATGGTGATCAAGGTTCTGCGTGCCATACTACCCTGTGGTGTGCTGTTGGTAGCCTTGTGGCATGTTGTAAGCAGCCTGTGGAGGAGGGTTGTTGAACACAGGGGCTTGTGGCTGTCCGGCCAATGGCTGGTTAACAGGAACTTGCTGCATCGGCTCGGTCACTGGTTGCTTCCCCTTGGTCCATGGTGCATATTGTTCTTCGTGACATGCTAAGGGCTCCCTCCTGTCTGCCTGGTGAGGACCAGTGGCAGTGTTGTTGTTGGCTGCGCCGATGTGGGTGGCATCGGCGCCGTCTGCTGAGTCGTGCTCAGGTCGTTCCTCAAGGTCCGATAGGCAGGAAACTTATTCTCTGGTAGATAAATTAGGCCTTGAGGCTTGTACTGGTGGATCGACCCATCTAGGATCGATTTGACCGTATTGGTCAATGTGTTCACCAGGATCCCTGATTGGTTGACTAGCGCAGAGTGAACCGCGGAGTCAATCCTGTCTTGCAATGTCGGCGCCGCGGTATCCTCGGTCTTGACGGTGTGATTGTGTGCCGCCGCCGCCGTGCCAGCTTCATCTCCAGGACTCGGCATTATCACCTTAGACTTTTGAATCAAGGTGCCTTGCCGAGTCCTAGAATATGTCTGCAGGTACATATTCTGCAACTGCTCAACTAGCCTGTCCATCTCGGCTTTTTGTTCTGCGTTGAGCTGGTCGACGGTTACGGAGACGACGTTATCCTCGGAGATCTCGGCCTGCTTCGACATTTTGAGGTGATCTTGTTGCTGTTGCAAAGCTTGCGTTCTTGAGGTCCCACCGGGCGTGCCAAAAGCGTGTTGGCGCAGAATTTCAACCCGCCTTGCGACCAAACGGGTTCCGCGTTTCCACGGCGGTCTGGGAGATCTGCTTAACTCCAGTGCAGGTCCAAATGGCTTACCTAGTCGTGTGCAGAGCGTGCCAGTTGATTTGATCTGCAATCAACAAGAAACAAGTAAACCATGTCAGAAAACAATGGCCGATCGGCCGATAGGCCGATGACACATTGTCATAGCCCAGCCGATAGGGCAAAGCTATATCGGCTTACTCATGATAAAGCAAAATTAAAGCATAGATCTTATCAGCCTTCACCAACATGTTGCTGTCGATTAATGGCATCGGCCGATAAGAATAATAAAGATAACTACACTAGCTAATACTCTAGTGCAAATCTACATGAACCAATCAACCAATATAAACATATCAATCACAGATAAATCCTAGAGAATTATCCATAATAGATGCATTCCTATTAATCAATCCGTTTATGTAGATGACAGATACACATGAAAACATTATAATAAACACGTGTATCAGATAAAACTGGCTGAAACTCCAGTTAATATCCTTAATTACAACCGAAAGCAGGCTTTGTGTTAGATCTCAAAATAGGACTAAGGTCGATAGCAACTCAAAGTGTGAATCGAAACCTAACACAAAGAAAATCAAGCCGTCGATTGCTTTTGGGGATGATAGATGCATTGAACAATCTAACTAAGCATAATAATTAAACCATCGTCGGCAATAAACCCTAAAACGAATAGATCGCCGGCGAAGCATAATTAAGATACCTGTCAAGATTACCCAAAACATGATAGACGACGATCACATCATCGAGGCTTAACGTGCCTATAGTGACACGCTAGCCCCGATGATGCAAATCGTTGGGAACGAGTTCTTACCTTTGCTCCGGGAAGGCAAGAACTCGTCAAGGTCAACCTCTTGCGAGGGTTGGCGATGCGCCAAAGTAGATTGAACTGGTTTGTTGTATTGGATTGTGAGAGAGTTTCTATGTACAAACTACCGGGATATTTATACCCGAAATTACAACAGGATCCTTGTAGGACACGATCTTATCTCTAACAAACAACAAGTCTTTACGGCAGACTCTTGCCACAGATTAGATCCAAACCTACTTGATTTACAAGATACAATTGCCTAAAACTGAGCTTTATCTCTATTTGGCAACTTCCTTGAAGCTTATCTCGAGCCCAGACCAAGCCCACGCTGACTCTGTCAACTTACAACCTGTATCGGCCAACAATCACATCGAATCCGTATCGGCCGATACACTCTTTCTGGCAGCACCTCCCCAGTCCGGTACAGTTACCGGGTCCGATACGAAGCCTGGTCCGACTCCAACTCAATCCTTCTTCTCTGCTTCGGTTTCCTCTTTCACTTCCAAGTCGATTACCAAAATCCGTCGTTAACACCAGGGTATTGTAAGAAATTAACAACAG
The DNA here is from genome assembly GCA_008326285.1 of Oryza officinalis. NCBI lineage: Eukaryota > Viridiplantae > Streptophyta > Magnoliopsida > Poales > Poaceae > Oryza > Oryza officinalis. The sequence continues at coordinate 19,024,077 of BDMV01000001.1, read as the reverse complement.
TTCAATACACTCTCGACGCATCGCCATAATTTTACTTTTACCTTTCGACGAGTTCTTGTTTCAAGTTGGGCTGCATCGGCTTCCATCTCCAAAAAGAGGTATGACTTGTCACAGCGGTTTGTATCGGTGGATTACGCATCATTTTAGATGTTCTAATCTATCTTATACAATCCCTGGTTATTATATATCTTAGTTGATCTAACTCGATTGTTTCGATTTACTTGTATCGGCCAAGCCTTTTCTAAGGTTTTGTCGACATCGGCTAAATCGTCCCATTGGCTTAGATTAGCTAAGGTATCCACCACCCTGAAAATCAATCAAGGGCTCGATTGTTTAGACTTTATGCTTCTTTTCATACTTAGTGCTGCATCAATTGGGTTTGACCTACTAAGTTGTGATTAGAATCATGAAAGCTAACTTGTTTTTTGATTGCCAATAAGGGTAGAATCGGGGTTTCAGCCGATCTTACCTGGTATAATTGTTTCGCATTTAATTTGCTTTATATGTTATATATGCCATCTTATATAAGTGTATCAATCCTTTAAATCTGTCGAGCTCGTTTCAACTATCATGCTGCCATCGGTTAGGTCTGATCTGTCAAAGTTGAAACTTGTTTGGCATATTTGATCAAGATTGACATCATTGTATAAGGCTATATCGGAGTTCTAGCCAATATGTTACCCAAAATACCCTAAAGACATCTTATCATCTATGAAATAGGTTCATGTAATCGTTGTTTTATCTGATATTGGTTATGAGTAATCAATATGTCTCGGTTGGGTCCAATCTATAATTGCTTGCATCCAAAACAAAGATTAAATAAGCAATTGCACGCTATTTATTTCTACAGCCGATCATGATTGTTTTGGGTTCAATTCACCACATCTATCCATCAACTAGTTATTTAGGTTTTATAATTATATGACAACTGACTTTAAAAGACATCAATCTTGTGCTGCATCGATTGGGTTCGATCTACATGATTGATCCTGTTAAGGAAAAGTTATTTATGATTATACTTAATCTAAATCTGGTTTATGTATAGCATTCTCCACCTTACAGCCAATTTAGTCTGTGTATCGATTATGATTTTTTTGGATTCAGTCTATGCATCGGCTAGGTTTCTATGATACGTTATCGGCCCACCAGCCGATCGGCTATCATCTACTAATATCATTTTATTGTATATCTTGTTGGTTGTAGGATCAAACCAACTAGCACGCCCTGAACCCGAAAGCAAGATTTGGACATGCACTGGGGCTAAGCAGAACTCTCAGGCCGTCGTGTTTTCTCAACAACAGATGTTTAGGCTTAGTACGGTGGTCTGCCTTCTGCTCAAAATGTTTGCCTTTCTTTTGTACAGGGTGACTTGCAACAAGAAATTTACGATGACCCATGTACACAACCTTCTTACAATGTTTCAAATACGTACTGTCAGTTTCATCCATACAATGGGTGCATGCCTTATACCCCTTGTTTGATTGTCCCGATAGGGTGCTAAGTGCAGGCCAATCATTAATAGTTACAAACAGCAAGACTCGCAGGTTAAATTGCTCCTATTTGTCCACATCCTACACAGGGACACATTCTTTCTTCCACAGCAGTTGCAGATCTTCAACCAATGGTCTTAGGTACACATCAATGTCGTTACTAGGTTGCTTTGGGCCTTGAATAATAATCGGCATCATGTTGTACTTTCGCTTCATGCAGAACCAAGGGGGAAGGTTGTAGATACATAGGGTCACAAGCCAAGTGCTATGACCACTACTCATCTCTCCAAATGGATTCATGTCATCCGTATTTAAACCAAACCTTATCTTCCGTGCATCCTTTTCGAAGTCTTCAAATGTTCTGTCGATGTTTCACCACTATGACCAATCGGTGGGGTGTCTCAACATCCCGTCTTGTTTACGTTCTTCTGTGTGTCAGCGCATCATTTTAGCATGCGCTTTGTTCCTGAACAAATGCCTTAACCGTGATATTATAGGGAAATACCACATCACCTTAGCAGGAACTCTCTTCTTCGAAGGCTGTCCATTGGCATCACCGAGATCATCTCGTCTAATCTTGTATTATAGTGCCTTACAAACTGAGCATGCTTCTAGGTTCTTATACTCCTCACCACGATAGAGATTACAATCGTTCGAACATGAGTGTATCTTTTGGACCTCCAGTCCTAGAGGGCATACTACCTTCTTAGCTTCGTACGTTGTTTCGGACAATTCGTTTCCCTCCGAAAGAATATTCCTTACGAGTTTCATTATCTTACCAAATGCCTTGTAAGTCACACCATTTTTGGCCTTACATGGCAAGAATTCCAATGTGGTCCCCAACTTCTTGTGTCCCTTTTCGCAACCTGGGTACAAGGACGTTTTGTGGTCCGCTAACATACACTCTAATTTCTAGACATTCTTTTTACTTTCGTAGTCTTTTTTTACGTCGCACAACATCTAACCAAGATCATCTGCACTGTCGTTTTTGTCAACAGCTCCGTTCGCCTCGCTAGTTGTATTTTCTGCAAATCCACCGTATTGAACCTAGTCTGGAATGTTGTCTTCTTTTTCTTCATCTTCTTCCATTGCAACCCCTAACTCTCTATGCAAGGTCCAACAATTATAGCTAGGCATGAATCCCGACTCCAACAAGTGGACATGAAAAATTCTTGATGTAGAATACTCCTTCTGGTTTTTGCGCTTTTTGCATGAATAACATATAAGACCCTTAGGCTAGTGGGCATTGGTCACACTCAAAAAATAATACACACCATCAATAAATTCTTTTGACCATTGGTCCATGGTGTATATCCATTGTCGATTCATCTACATCAAATAAATAAATATAAAGAAAGTTCACGAAAGTGAAAATAATTAAATAATCACATAATAATTTAAAACATTGTAATTAAACTCAAAACTGACGGTACACTGAGAAAGCTCATACGCACTCATACACATAGAAATCATATATGAGAAGATTTTTGTTGAGCTCACAAATCTCTATGACCATTTCTTTAAAGAATTGGAACTATAGTTTTTCATGTATTATATTTCTTTTAAATATGTTTATAATTTTTTTAAAAATTCTAAACATATTTTTAATGAATTCTTCTTATTTCTAACGATTTTAAAGAGTTTTAAATGGACCTAATCGGAGCCATGGTTAATTATATATAAATTCTAGAAGTTTTAAAAAATTGTAAATATATTTTTTGTGTATTATCTTTATTTTAATTATTTTTAGAAGTTTTTTAAAAGTTCTAAACATATTTTTAATGCATTCTTCTTATTTCTAACTATTTTAATGATTTTACATGGACTTAGTTTTCTATTCTTTTGTCTTCTTTTCCTCTAAAATTTTTGAGGATGAAGTTACTAACCTTTTAAGATCCCTTCGATTTGTGTAATATCACCACAATATTTTCACAAAAAATTTTGACAGCATCTCTCTTCCTTCTCCTCCTCTTGACAGCAATGGCTCGGCTGAAAGAGAAAAAAGCATATAAAAGGTATACTATCATTAGTACCGGTTGATGTTCTCAATTGATACTAAAGATCAATGCAATTTTTAGTACCGGTTGATGTTACCAACCGGTACTAAAAAGCCTAGGGGGCCTGACACAGTTTGACAAATATGAACTGGGACTAAAAATAATCTTTAATACCGAATATCAACTGGTACTAAAGATTGTACAGTGTCGGGAGGTTTTTTAACCGTATTCGAAAGATTTGTGTTTTTGGGTACCACGACGAAAGATCAGTTCTCCAGTAGTGATTTCAAGCACGATATAAAAAATGTTTCGATTAGTAATATATTTTTTATTAAAATATAGTGACATAAGATTTTGTTGTAAAGATTTAACTGTAATGAATATGATGGTGTAATCATATTACAGATCGATCGGATAAATCACATAGAAGAATAGTTTAAAGTCTCGCTAACAAATTGTCACAAAAGAAAAGAAGGGGGGTGATCTTGACACGCACAGGGGCTAGCTAGACTCATGTAGGAGTGCACAACATGTAAAAAGGTGCATACCCATTATACTAACGAATAAGTAATAGATCAGCATATGCAAGGACTGAGAGCTCGATTTTTGCTTTTTCATCTGACGCCCAATGCGTAGTGGTGTCCCAAGATTTCATCATGGACTTGTTGATTATCATATATATAGATAGGGGTGCAGATAGTACGAGTATTTAGTAGCACGATTAATTTAATTTAACACAGATGTACGTATAGTATACGTACTTATTATTATTTCCATAACTGGAACCGACCTAAAACATCCGAGGATTGCACACGATGCAAATGAACGTACAGTACAGTACGTGTACATTTGCACCGTACCGTACATTACGTACAGTCAAAAAGTTCGTGCACGTCAAAAAGGAAAGGAAATCGATCACGCGAACAGTCGCATCCAACGGCCAACATGTATGGTTATCTAGCTCGCCGCGACGGCGCCGGCGGCGGCCTCCTCCTCGCCGGCCAGCTCGACCACCGGCGACGAGGACGACGGGTTGACGACGTTGCAGTTGACGCGGATCTGGCCGACCCCGTCGGTCTGCACCTCGATTTTGCCCATCTTCACCATGGCGTCGGCGAACCGCTGCTTCCACTCCGCCTCGTTCGCCGCGAACCGTGTCACCAGCGCGTTCATCGTGGCGTTCACCCGCAGCTGGTTGTCCGAGAAGAAGAGCCCCTTCCCCTGCGGCAGCAGCTTGTAGTAGTTGTTGTCCAGCGTCGCCGGCGTGTCCGGGTCCATCGGCGTCGTCGCCGGCGTGTCGTTCCTGGGGCACAGCGCCCGCAGCTGCGCCGCGTACGCCGGGTCCAGCCCAGCGTCCACCTGCACACGCCAGTGTTCGTCACATACATGAGGGAGCATAAGTACATGTGAATATTGCGGCACGGTCGATCGACAACGTACTATGGGGATGCGGGTGCCATTCTCGGTGACGTTCCAGACGCGGTCGAAGAAGGAGGAGCAGAAGGAGCGGCCGACGGTGTGGGCGCCGGAGAGGACGACCATGTCTTCGAGGGTGAGGAACTTGTTGGCGAAGAACGTGTCGGCGAGCTGCTGCGCCGCGGCGGTGGGCGGGGGCAGGTTGAGGAGGGCCTCGGTGCCATTGGACACGGTGCCGTCGCGGCGGCCGGCGGGAACCTGGTAGTCGACGTTGCCGGTGAGCTTGACGCTGTCGCGGGCGGCGAACGCGACGATGTCAGCGCAGGAGACCGTGCGCGGGCACGCGGCCTCAACAGCGGCCTTGGCGGCGTCGATCACCTCGAAGCCGCGGAGGCTCGGGTTGTTCGGCAGTGCGTCACGCTCCGTCCGGCCACCGCCGGGGTTCTGGGTCAGGAGGACGGAGGCATCACACCCCTGCATTACATTTCACACCACCGTGTTCTCAAAAAGGAAAATAAGCAGTAACATGAAGGAATTTCTTTCAGAAAAGAAAAAGAGATAACTCAAAATGTTTCATCTGTATGTATACATGTTTCTGTGACTGATTACTGAAGAAGCTTACAACTAAATTCAGATCAACCGTAAACTAATGACCCGGTTTAGCTAATATTGCTCGCGCGCGGGTGTCTGCATGTGAGTAGAGCTACGTGTACATCAGTACATACATGCCTGCCTGCCTATGTCTTGCTTGTTACGAAAAAAAAACAAAGTAACTTGTTTTTTGGGTAATATCCATTTTTTAACTAACATGCTTATTGTTTTTCTTGTGCGAGACTGGTTAGTTTTTTTTTATCTAACCGTCATCTTTAAGACTTTTGTTTCCGGGGCCGTCACCTTTAAGACTTGAGGCATTAGATTCATTCACCTCTTTAATCGTACTCTTCTCCCTCTTTCCACCAAAACACTCCATGCTACCTGCAGGGCATTGTTTTTTTTATTTTGAATTTTCGTTTGCACGCTTAAAAAATTCTAAACAATACGTTTCATCTATATAATTCTTTTTAAAATATTTTCTAAAGTAATTTTTAAACTTTGTAGTTAATTCATTTATTTATACCCTCTAATAATTATAAAAATATCCAATAATTCATCAATTTTAGGCTTTTAGCTAGTAGTCCACGCACTGTGTTGCCCAGCTTGCTGACGACAATAAGGACGACATAACAACCCCTTCCTCCACTTCAACCTGGACTAGCATTGGGTGTAAAATTATTCTCTCACAATTTCCTCCAATCTCCTTTAATTCCATCCAAACTGAATATGAATAAGTGCAATCCGATCGCCGCAGAAATAGAAATAATAGCATGTTTCCGTAAAGTAAAGAACCAGAAACAGGCTCACGAATACCATCAATATCTACTGGAGGGATGGGGCCAAAATCTCATGGGTTGGCAAACGGAAGGGAAGACTAGTTGCTTCATCATCGACCGATGTCGTAGATCGTGACTAGTTGTTTTGTTGTCGATTGATTTGTGATGTGTGTGTGGGGTTGGGGGGTTGTCCCTGCAGGGGTATTGATCAAAAATTCTAATTTCTATCTCTTTATTTTTTTAAGATAATTAGAGAATTGCCTCGCGCAGTTTTGTAGAAATCTGAAATTTTATTTCTATAGATACTATGATATGTAGAAGTGTATTTGGATTTCATATACAAATCTTAACTTATATTTCTATAAAGTCTGGATTTCTTATACAACTCTTAACTTCTATTTCTATACCGTTATAATCTAAATCACCATGATCTAACGGTTAAAATCTTTTTCTTTTTCTCAGATGTGGGAAAGTTTAGTCTCTAAAACGAATGTGGTTACTCCTTTCAAGGCTATCTTAGATAGAAATTGTTTATGTCCCTGGCTTGCTCTGTATGTCAAACAACAAAAATTGAAAAATCTCTTGCAGTTCATAAATTTGTTTCTTGTTCCTCTTTACCATTTTCCTGAGAAATTCTCTCTCGGTTTTTGAACTCTTTAAAACGATTTTATATTCTCTCGATGGTAGAAATGGATAAACTTATCCATTGACACTTCAAATTCTCTTTACAGTTCATATATGCTTCTATATTTCTCATTTCATGTAACTAAGATTTCATTATCTTAAAAAAATGATGTAATTAAGATTTGAAATAAAAACAATAACCTTCTCCCTATCCAACTGGGTCTAACAGCTAATGGCCTAATGGCATTCACATTCTACTCTAGTCATTATAATGACTAGGATGGGCTTGAGGAATTCTCACTGAGAAAGACCTTGGTAGTAACCTTGAGAATTCTCACTGAGAAAGACCTTGGTAGTGGCCTTGATAACAGAAGATGGTGTGGTTAGCTGGTGCAGTGGCAAGGGTGTGAGCAGCCAAAGATAGGGGAAGGCAAGGCAGGACGGGAAACGCGATATGATGGCTCACTGTCAAGGAAGAAGGGCGGGTGGGTGTGATTTAAGGTGACACAAAGGGAGAGAGGTGATGGGAAGGGATCATATTTGAAGGGATGAGACAAAGCTACTGAGGTGGGCGATATGATGGCTCACTAGTAAGGTAGAAGGGTGAGTGGGCACGATTTAGGGAGACGCAAGGAGAGAGAGGTGATGGGAAAAGAGATCATGTTCAAAGGGACAAGGCAAGGCCAGTGAGGTGGAGAAAGACTACAAGAGTCTAAAGGACGTTTGATGGGGACACCCATGGAAACGAGTATGAAGGACATTTTCTTTTTATCATGATCCATGGATTATCACAGTCACACTTTCCAAGTTATTTTTTATTACTATTATTAGCCACAATTAAGAATCAACTATATCAACTTTTGTTTTAAAACTTGGCCACTGATATATATGGAACTCTACATATTTGTCTTATCAAAAAATATTTCATTATTATTTTTGTTACAAATAATATTTCCACAGTGTTATAATTCTATTGTTATACTTTGATGTAAATTACAAAAAGATGATCAAAAATCATTTGTGGAAGAGTGCAAATGTCAAAAAGTCAACAAAAATCATTTGTGGACAATACTATCTTTGGTAAATGAAGTCGTCCGTGACTTTTCTAAGTCAACAAAAATGCTACTGTCACGCTGAATTTTACTATCATAATCCAAGAAACGTTATAAAATTGTAAAATCATGATAAATTTTTAACAAATTTATTCATACCATGTCCATGATCCAAACCACCTATTTTAGACAATTCATGTGGTCCAAATTAATACAACACTAAAAAAACCACTTTGGTGCTGATTGGAAAACCTTCATAGGTGTTAGATTTTCCAACCGGCACATAGCAAGTGGCACTAATGAGGAGGAACACAAGTGCAGGTTTTGGAACCGACATCTTTAAGGTTCCATGAACTGGTGCATCGAGTAGCTCCTGATCATCCCTGCGATCACCATCATCCCCATCTCCCAAGAACACAATCACAAAATCAACATCCGGTGTCATCCGAGAGTCCATGCTGAGAGAAGATCAAAACCAAAAAAATCACACATAGAGGAGGCCACCGTTGTCGCTGCTATCGTTGTCGGGCCGCCCCCGAGCTCTCAGTGGGGATAAGCGGAGAGGAGAAGGAGAGGAGTGGCGGCCGGGGGCCACGACAGGCGGAGGCTATATCGGTGCGTGCAACAAGAGGGGAGGAGGCAAAGGAGGCCGGTGGTGGGGTTAGGGTAGCACAAGTGGTGCGCGAGAGAGAGGTGTGAGAGAGCGGAGAAAGGAGCTGGAGTCGAGAGTATAAGGGAGAGCTAGAGTCGAGAGGATAAAGGAGTATGAGGCTTCACGGATTGGCTTGGCTCCTTATGGGAGTTGGGTTTTTTTTTGAAAAAGGCACTTAAAACACTATTATAAGTGCTGATTTACTAAACTGGCATCAATAATTATTGGTGTTGGTTTTTAATGACCATCACTTATAGAAGATCAAAAGTGCTGGTTTTTAATTTTAGACACGTCCGAGAAATGAAAATGAGTCATAAGTGTTGGTTTTAGATGAACCGGTATCTTGAAGGAGTCCCTGTTAGGGTTTTTTAGCAGTGATATATTGTTTTTGGGAAACTAAACTATCTGCTATATTTTTTTGGCGAGGAAAAAAATAACTGATATAGTTTGACTGCACACCTGATTAATGTGGGAACCAAGGTGGTCTGTTTTTTTTTAAACAGCGGTATATGCCGATCTTTCACAACATTTGGTCATAAATATAGCTTAGCTAACTCTCCCATGTATAATATGAAAAACTGACACCTTTTGCTTTATCACCGCTAGAGTTTGTGTCGTTTTTGTACGAAGAAAACAAAATCAACCAAGGTTAGCTGTTCTTGCACAAAACAGTGCAGGTATAAGCGAAACTAAGATCGTGATGGAAGCACACGTACTCTGACAAAGCAGTCATGGAAGTGCAGACGGATGAGGCCGGCGGCGACGCCGCTGTTGTTCTTGAAGGCGGCGGCCACCGCCTGCTGCACCAGGGCCTCGGCCGACGGGCACGTCTTGTTGTAGAACCCGACCTCCAGCCCGGCGCTGACCGTGGCGCCGGGGAAGAAGGCGACGAGGAAGGCGAGGAAGAAGAAGAAGAGGCATTTCATGGCCATGGAGCTCAGAGCTTATAAGCTATAGCTGCTTGCAGCAGAGGTTTGCTAGGTATTATGAGGTGCTTATATAGCATAATAATGGAGTATTCTAAACTTTTTTTTGGGGGGAGAAATGAAAGGAGTGGTTTTACACTAGAAATCAAATTACGGATAAGCTTGTCAAGGAGGAGGTAGTAGCAGAGCAAGAAATTGGCCAGGTACATGGCTGATGAGCTAATTAATGTATTTTATGTAGACATCTTATACATTTAAAAATTTCATAATTTTTTTATATGGACTAAATAGGATTAAAGAGATAAGCATATGGCTCAAGCTAATTATCCTAGTCTTTTCTCCATCCTTAAGAGCAGTTGTAATGCATGATACACAGCACAAGTGGAGCCATTTGCCATTTGCCTGTCATGCTGCAACTAGGCTGGGTCGATCTCCTTTTCGCTTCTGACTCTCAGAGCTAGCATTGATGAATGATGGCCAATTTTGTCAGGTCCCCATGGAAGAAAATAGTTGATTTCGGTACCAAGTTGATGACAGAATACCAAGTTGATGACAGAATCGTTGCGTGAGTACATCTTGATTTGAATGTCTGTCGGCGTCGATCTTCTCCAGCGGATGGAGTCCTGAATACAGATATAAGAGCTCGAGGATTTGCAATTGATTACTTCTTGATTTGACACTCGTTCATGAATTTTAGTACACATGCTTGTATGTGTTTGGTGGGACGTATACGTACGTGAGCCCATGCTCTGTTTGTTTGAAGGCGTGTGTCAACAACGTGAATCGCATCTATATTGGCTGATGCGGGCTCAATGTGGTTATCGGTCGATGAAAGCAGGAAGCCGATGGAGGCAGAGCGGGCTCGGTCTAGGCCTGAGTCAAGCTTCCAAGGAAATTGTCAAATAGGGATAAGACCTGATTTTAGGCAATTGTATCTCTTAATTAAGAAGTTAAATTAGTTTTGGTCTAATCTATGGCAAGAGTCCACCATAAGGACTTGTTTGTTAGTTATAAATAAAATTGTGTCCTATATGGACAATGCTGTAAATCACGGGTATAAATATCCCGATAGTTTGTACTTAGAAACTCTCTCCCAATTCGACAATAAAACACATACAGTTCGATCTACTTTCGGCGCATCGCCACCCTCGCAAGAGGTTGATTTCCAGGAAGTTATTGCTTCCCTAGAGCAGAGGTAAGAACTCATACCCGACGATCTACGTCGTCGGGGCTAGCGTGTCATTTTATACACGTTAAGCCCTGGCGACGTGATCGTCCTTTATCATGTCTTAGATGATCTTGATATGGCTTTCTAATTTTATCTCACCAGCGGTGAACTTGTTTTAGGGTTTGTTGCCGACGTTGGTTGAATTAGTTTGCTTGTTTAGATCCTTCAAGGCATCTACCATCCCCAAAAGCGATCGACGGCTTGATTGTCTTTGTGTTAATTCTCAATTCACACTTTGCGTTGCTATCGACCTTAGTCGTCTTTTGAGATCTAACTCGAAGCCTGTTTTCGATCGTAATTAAGGATAGCACCGGGGTTTCAGCCAGTCTTACCTAATACATGTGATTACTTTATGTTTTTATGTGTGTTTGCCACCTGTATGAGCGAATCGACAAGATATAAATATGTTTGTCATAGATTGTTCTCAGGATCTTACTGTGATCAGTATATTTATATCGGTCGATTGGCCTGTACAAGTTTGCACTAGAGTATTAGCTAGCGCATCTACTTCCTGCATCCCTCATCGGCCGATGTTCTCAAATCTACACAGATGTATTAATGAAGGTTGATGAGAGTAGATCTATATATTAATCCTATTTCATTATAACCTTAAGTAGGCCGATACAGCTTTGTCATATCGGCTGGGCCCTCACGATGCGACATCGGTCTACTGGCCGATCGGCCATCGTTTGCTAACATGGTTTACTTGTTTATTCTTTTTTATTGCAGATCAAATCAACTGGCATGCCCTACACACACCTAGGCAAGCCATTGGACCTGCACTGGAGTTAAGCAGATCTCCCAGGTCGCCGTGGTAACGTGGAACCTGCCTTGACACGAAGGTGGGTCGAAATTCTACGCCAACACGCTTTTGGCACGCCCAATGGGACAAAGAAGAAGCTTCACACCATCAATAATTTCATTTCAAGATGTCCAAGCAGAGCGAAATTTCGAAAGAAAATATCGTTTCGGTGACTGCCGATCAGCTCAACGAGGAGCAAAGGGCTGAGATGGCAAAGTTGATCGAGCAGTTCCAGAACAAGTACTTGCAGACATACTCCAGGACTCGGCAAGGCACCATCATCCAAAAATCCAAGGTGATAATGCCGAGCCCTGGGGACGGAGCTAGCACGTCGGCGGCAGCCCAAGATCAAGCCATCAAAACCGAAGACGATACTCGTTGCGCTACACCGACGCTACAGGACCCCATCGACTCCGCGGTTCACTCAGCACTGATTAACCAATCTGGAGTCCTGGTGAATACGTTGACCAACGCAGTCAAGTCGATACTAGACGGTTCCATTCACCAGCACAAGCCTCAAGGGCCAATTTTCCTGCCAGATAACAAATTCCCTCCATATCGGACCTTGAGGACCGATCTGAGTACGGCTCCATAGCCGACAGCGCCGATCCCACCTCCATCGGCCCAGCCATTGTCAACCATGTCGTTGATCTTGACAAAACAGGCGGGAGGAAGCCCCCAGCATATCAATGGACGAAGGGGAGGCAGGCTCCAGCAGCCTTGCAGCAGCCGATTGTTGAGCCGACACAACAAGCTTCTGCCAATGCAACATCGGCCGGGCAAGCCCAATTCCCCTTGCCAAGCAATCCTCCACAAGTAGCTGCCTACAATGAGCCGCAAGGCTATCAGCAGTACTCCACGGGGCAGTATGATGCGCCAAACTTGAATCATCACTTCCAGCCATACTCCCCTAGGCAATATCGGCCGGAAGGTTTTCAACAATCTTATCACCAAGAACTTCCGCACTACCCCGCAGGAGTCACTCAAGGGCATTGGGCCGATATGATAGCCGAAGTGATGCGTGATCAATTCGGTTTAAAGCCCAAGGAGAATGCAATAATGTATCGGCACCCATATCCAAAGGAGTTCGATAGAGTGCCATTGCTAAGTCGATACAAGATTCCCGATTTTTCCAAGTTTTAAAGGCAAGACAATGTCTCCACGTATGAGCATATCAGTCGATTTTTAGCGCAATGTGGTGAGGCATCAGCGGTGGAGGTGTTGAGGGTGAGATTTTTCCCCTTATCTCTGTCAGGGTCAGCATTCACCTGGTTTTCCTCTTTGCCCTGCAATTCTATCAGAGGATGGATGGACCTGGAAAAACAGTTTCATCAGTATTTCTTCAATGGTGTACAAGAGATGAAGCTATCTGATCTTACCACCATCAGGCAGAGAGTTGACGAATCGGTCTCGGACTACATTCAACGGTTCAGGGATGTGAGAAATAGGTGCTATAGCCTCAGTTTGACCGATTCCCAGCTAACCGATTTGGCGTTCCAGGGGCTACTTGGGCCAATACGAGAAAGGTTCTCATCTCAAGATTTTGAAAGTCTAGCTCAGCTAGCACAGAAAATATTGGCCCATGAGCAAAGGTTCCAAGAGGCAAGAAAATTCACAAAGAAGGTCAACAGCGTATATCAGTATGCTTCTGATGAAGATGAAGACGTCGATGCTGAAATTGATTTGGCCGAATGGGCCCGGATGAAGAAGCCAACGACGTGTCAATGGATCAAGAAGGGCGATAAGGAAGAAAAATTTGACTTCGACATCAACAAAGCCGACAAGATATTTGACCTACTATTGCAAGAGAAGCAGATACAGTTGCCAGTGGGTCATGTGTTGCCGTCGGCTGAAGAGATAAAGAAAAGGAGATATTGCAAGTGGCACAACACGTACTCTCATCATACGAACGAGTGCAAAATATTCCGACAACAGATACAATCGGCCATCGAACAAGGCAGGATCAAGTTTGATGAAGCAAGAAGGCCGATGAAGATCAAAGGACACCCGTTTCCAGTTAACATGGTGCGGGCTGACAGGGCCGATAGCGATACCTATCGGACCAACAAGCGACCTCATCAGACTTCAGAAGGCCTTATCAAGAAGTACCAGCGGAGGCGTGAAGAGCAAGCACAGGACTATTCTGACCAAGATAAATCCTATGATCCTCATTGGGAGTGCGAGTTTTTTCGATTTTGTTGGAATGAAGGGATGTGGTTGCCGACGATGCAAGAATGTCCTGCATGCAACGACATAGAAGAATCTTACCAGGGCAGTTCAAGCAAACAGGCGCATCGGCCGATCAAGCAGAAGAAACCTGTACACGAGAGGCTGGGGCCGATACACCATGACCATCGAACAGAAGATGATGAGCAAATCCAAAACCCTCAATGGTGCCCAGGTGATTTATTTAGCAAAACTCAGAAGCGACGGGTTCAGAGGTTAAGGCAGAAGGAAAGAATCTAGGAACAGCAGGCAACGATCGCTCATCGGCCTATTAAAACCAGGAAAGAATGAAAAATAAAGTCCACAGTGGTAGAGGCCGATGAGGATAATACAAAATCACCTCAAGCTCCTGCGTCTACAAAAGGTAAAAGAATAGCATCGGCTTCTGTTAACATAGTTTTTCTATTGCCAGCAGAGTATAGTATACAAATGGCCGATGAAGTAATAGCCGACGACGAGATGAGGCAATCTTCGGCTAAGCTGCAGTTGTCACCAGAACAGGTCGTGTTCGACAAGCCAGCCGACACCAGCTATAGGCACCTCCGGCCGTTGTACATCAAGGGATACGTCAATGGGCGGCCGATGACGAAGATGCTAGTCGATGGCTGCGCGGCAGTAAATTTGATGTCATACACAACTTTCAGGAAGCTTGGAAAAGTACCTGAGGATCTGATCAAGACAAACATGGTGTTGAAAGATTTTGGCGGCAACGCGTCCGAAGCAAAGGGGGTGCTAAACGTGGAGCTCACAGTTGGCAACAAGACAATCCCTATGACCTTCTTTGTCTTTGATGAAAAGGGTTCCTACAGCTTGTTGTTGGGGCGAGATTGGATCCACGCAAATTGTTCAGTGGCAAGGGGACCAGGTCAAGGTCGTGCAGGCCGATCGATCAGTGCATGTGGCTAATGCCGACCATGCAGTTTGGGAGATGGAAGGAATCGATTGCCTGTCTGGACGAGTTTGGGAGGCCGATTTCCTGAAGGTAACTGATTGTGATATCGAGCCGATCGAAGATGGAGACAAGCAGTTACTTTGACAAAGGCATAACATCCACAAGCCAAGATGAACAAGTTAGTCCCTACACAGAAGACGCGGTGGATGAATTGGATGAGAAATTGGGACAAGGCTTCGCGTCGGCCAATGAACTTGAAGAAGTGGACGTAGGGATAGGTGATAGGCCTAGGCCGACGTATGTAAGTGCTAACCTACCAAAGGAATATAAGGGTAAATTGATACATCTTTTGAAAGAATTCATGAATTGTTTTGCATGGGAATATCATGAGATGTCAGGATTAAGCCGATCAATTGTAGAACATCGGCTACCCATAAAACCAGGCTATCGGCTGTTTAAGCAAGCTCCCAGGAGATTTAAGGCCGATATGTATGAAGCTATCAAGGCAGAAATTACAAGGCTCTACGATGCCAATTTTATCAGACCCTGCCGATATGCGAAGTGGGTTTCCAATATAGTACCAGTATTGAAGAAGAACGGCAAGCTCAGGGTGTGCATCGATTTCAGAGATTTAAACAAAGCAACGCCAAAAGACGAGTACCCTATGCCGATGGCAGATTTGCTAGTTGATGCTGCATCTGGACACAAGATCATTAGTTTTATGGATGGAAATGTAGGCTATAACCAAATTTTCATGGCCGAGGAAGATATTCACGAGACAACTTTCAGGTGTTCGGAGGCAATCGGCTTGTATGAGTGGATCGTTGTGACATTTGGTCTAAAGAATGCTGGAGCCACCTATCTGAGGGCAATGAATTATATTTTTCACGATCTTATCGGTTCCTTGATTGAGGTCTACATTGACGATGTGGTTGTGAAGTCAAAAGAGTATGATGATCATTTGGCCGATCTACGCAAGGTACTGGAAAGAGCAAGAAAATATGGTCTAAAGATGAACCCTAACAAATGTGCTTTTGGCGTATCGGCCGGTCAGTTTTTGGGTTTCTTGGTCCATGAGAGGGGAATCGAGATCACACAGAAGAACATCGATGCCATAAAGAAGATCAAGCCTCCTGGAAACAAGACCAAGTTGCAGTCTCTGATTGGAAAAATTAACTTCGTCCGGCGTTTTATATCAAACCTGTTTGGCAGATTAGAGCCTTTCACTCCATTATTGAAGTTGAAGGATGATCAAGACTTTACATGGGGTGAGAAGCAGCAAAAGGCGTTGAACGGTATCAAGGAATATCTGAGTTCCCCACCAGTTTTAATGCCTCCACAGAAGGGAGTTCCATTCAAATTGTACCTTTCAGCCGACGAGAGGTCTATCGGCTCTGTTTTAGTTCAGGAAATTGATGGCAAGGAACGAGCTATTTTCTATCTCAGCAAAAGATTGTTGGATGCTGAAACGAGGTACACGCCAGTGGGGAGGTTATGTTTATGCTTATATTTTTCATGTACTAAATTGAGGCATTATTTACTTTCCAATGAGTGCATTGTGGTAAGTAAGGCCGATGTGGTTAAATATATGCTATCGGCCCCTGTGTTGAAAGGGAGAATTGGGAAGTGGATTTTTGCCTTGTCAGAGTTTGACCTCAGGTATGAATCGGCCAAAGCGATCAAAGGACAAGCCCTGGCCAATTTCATTGTCCAACATCGAGATGATTCAATCACATATTCAGATATTGTGCCATGGACACTGTATTTTGATGGTTCTGTTTGCAGACATGGATGCGGTATCGGCCTAGTCATCATATCCCCTCGGGGGGCAAGCTTCGAGTTTGCGTTTACTATCAAGCCCTATTATACTAACAACCAAGCAGAATATGAAGCTGTTCTTAAGGGATTGCAGTTATTGCAAGAGGTCGAGGCTGATTCTATGGAAATTATTGGTGATTTACAGTTGGTGATTAATCAGCTTTCTGGGGAGTATGAGTGCAGGAATGATATTCTAAGGATCTACAATGAAGAGTGCAAGGAATTGTTAAAAGCTTTCGAGATCGTGACGATGAGGCATATACCTCGGAAGCAAAACTTTGAAGCCAATGATTTAGCTCAGGGAGCATCGGGATACAGGCCGATGGTGAAAGATGTTGAGGTTAAAATCGCTACCGTGGACGCCGATGATTGGAGGTTCGCTATCATCGAGTATTTGAGAAATCCTTCTCAATCGGCGTCACGAAAGATAAAGTATAAAGTTCTCCATTATGTCTTGCTTGATGATGATCTATACTATCGGACGATTGATGGCGTCTTGCTAAGGTGTTTGAGTTTAGAAGAGGCCAAAGTTGCCATGAGCGAGGTTCACGAAGGAATTTGTGGAACGCATCAATCGGCCCATAAAATGCAATGGCTTTTGAAGCGCGTTGGATATTGTTGGCCGACAATGCTGGAGGATTGTTTCAGGTACTATAAGGGGTGTCAAGATTGTCAAAAGTTTGGAGCAATTCAGATAGCACTGGCATCGGCTATGCATCCAATCATAAAGCCGTGGCCGTTTCGTGGATGGGGTATAGACATGATCGGACAGATTAATCCACCTTCAAGCAAAGGACACAAGTATATTTTAGCGGCTACAGATTACTTCACAAAGTGGGTCGAGGCCGTTCCTTTTAAAAAGGTTAACTCCAAGGATGCCATTCAGTTTGTTAAGGAGCATATTATATATCGATTTGGACTTCCACAGACGTTGACGACAGATCAGGGGTCAATTTTTGTGTCCGATGAGTTTGTTGAGTTTGCTGACAGCATGGGCATCAAACTGCAGAATTTTTCTCCATATTACGCGCAAGCTAATGGGCAGGCAGAAGCTTCTAACAAGAGTTTAATCAAGTTAATCAAGAGGAAGATTGATGAACAGCCGAGACGATGGCATATAACGCTGGCCGATTCCCTTTGAGCGTATCGGATGGCTTGTCATGGAGCAATTCAAGTGCCGCCTTATCAGTTGGTTTATGGGCATGAAGTTGTGCTGTCGTGGGAGACCAACATCGGTTCAAGAAGGATTGCATTGCAAGACGACTTGACAGCCGATGAGTATCACAATTTCATGGTTGATGAGCCTTGGAAAAAATCAAGAGAGATAAAGATCGAGTTGCTCGTCATTATAACAAAAAAGTTGTAACCAAATCATTTGAGGAAGGGGATCTTGTTTGGAAATTGATACTGCCGATTGGTTCCAGAGACAACAAATTCGGCAAGTGGTCACCTAATTGGGAAGGTTCTTTTCAGATTCATCGATGTGTTCCTCACAATGCGTATTTATTAAAAGGGTTAGACAGAGAAGTTTTTGGTAGAGCACTTAATGGCAAATATTTAAAGAAGTATTACCCAAGTATTTGGATCGACTCATGATCGGCTTGCTAGCCGATTAATGATAATAGCCGATGTGAAATACATCGCCTTTAGATGGCCGATATATACTATCGCCCTTAGCTCAAATTTTACAACATGAGCCCTCGTCGTCCAAAATTTGGGGGGCATATCTATACTCAGCAAGTCTTCAGATAGATACCGAATGGATTACAAATTTGTGGACTTTAAAAAAAATTTCGGACGAACTCAGTTGGTAGTCGATCATACTCGGCCGATTGGCCGACAAGGTATATATTAATCGAAACGAGGTTAACTGTTTACGAAGAGAAGATAAATGTATATTATATCTGTTTATGAAGTTTTGGATAGCTGCAATGGCCTTGTGACGAATTTGATCAATATCATCTATCACTGGAGCATCATCGGCCGATGACCCTGGGATTGGTTTCAATGCCCTACTCAGGGTTGCAAGATGCTTGGCCGATGCTTTCAGCTTTGTCGTTTGGTCTTCTATCGCCTTTGGGGATGCAGCTATCTTAACTTCGACTTCTTGGATTTCTTCACGGGTTGCTTTTAGCTTCATCAACAGGTCTGCTTCAAGGCGACGGAGTTCTTCAAGTTTCTTACTCAAGGCAATCAGCTCAGTGACCAGCTCGTCCAGTCTAGTTTTATCAGAGTTTACTTGAGCTTTGCTGGCAGACACGGCCAATTCCAAGCCTTCATGCTCCCGCCTCTCTGCAATTCTTTCTTTTGCCTTGTGAAGCTTGAAATGATACTGCTCCAAAAATATGGCTGGTGTCAATGTTTCCATCAGGTCTTCAGGTAATTGATCTTGGATTTCTTGTACTCTGCTCCTGATTGGATTGCAATTCTTCACCAGGGATTCTATAGATGCCTCCAGCCGATTGGCAATGTCAGACAGCTGGCCTTTTAGTTCTTCAGAAATTGACGGCTTAGCTGTGCTGGGTGGCTCTTTGTCTTCATCATCAAGAAATTGGCCGATGTCAAAAGCAAACATGTCGGCCAAGGTCTGCAATCATTAAGATAAGACATGGTTAACTCAGTAAAATTAAAATCGGCAAAAGCTTCAAAGTGGTCTAGGTTACCTGTGATGAGACATCTGCTATGGTTACATCGGCCTCTTTTTGTTGTTCTGCAGCAGCAGGCGAAGAGGTTGGCCGATGTGGTGCAGGCGATGGAGCTTGTGGCTGAAAAGAAAGGCAAGAATGCAATGATCAGGTATATATCGGCTGGCAAGAAAAATAAGGCAAGTGTATCAGTGCTTACTGAGTCAATTGGAGAAGGTGGTGAAGAAGGAGATGAGGTTCTCAATCGGGCCTTGAGTTGACTGCGTTTCTTCATAGTAGCTTTCTTGGTTCTTGGTAATATGACCGATTGAGTTTTATCCTTAATTATGGATGACGCAATGATATACAAAAATCAAGTTATAATCGACCAATGAAATGGAATTGAAACTATAGATGAGGAAGATTATAATAACCTTGCGGATTGCGCGTCTGATTCTCTTGGGTTGGGCGGCATTAAATTGATCATCGGCCGGTGGATCTGCAGTGGTTGTGGCCGATGGATCTTCAGTTGGCGTGTTGGCCGATGGCTCTTCGGTTGGCTTGGCCGATGGCTGTTCAGCAGTGCTAGCCAATGGATTCTGGTCTTCAGGCATGTCAGCAGCCGCTGTATCGACTTCTTCCTCCATCACTTGATTATCCAGGAATTCTTCTAAGGAGGGGTCCAGCTTTTCGAGATCGACCGGGTCATCGGTCTTAGACTTTTTACTGGGTTTTTGAGCTTTGTCCTTGGCCAGCGCCTTCCTCTTGGTGGTCTCTTTGACTATCGGCCCTTGGAGCAGGGATGACACTTTTGGAGCAGTAAGGCCGATAGTTGATTCTAGGACAGTTTTTCCTGACGGAGCCAGGACTAGAGCATAAGTTATCTTTTGTCCGCTATTGCTGACACTGGGAGCTGGGGCGTTAGGGACTTGAGGGCTGATATTATGGATAAGCTTTGTTAAGTAATATCTGGCCGATTGATGGAAGATGTGAGTAGCCCACTCATGCCACCATGTTTGGAAACTGAAATGAATAAAGGCACTCAACAGCAATCGGTCGCAGGTGCCCAAGGTTGGAAGTGCGATCTCCAGGACTTTGCTCATGCTCAACGCCGATGAGACCGTGCCCCTGCTCTCTAACAGCCGATGGAAGTATAAGCTAGTAGGAAGCTATCCAAGCCCACATTGTCTGGCAGCCACCATTGGATTGTAGAATTCATAAGATAAGCTGGTTCTTCTGCCTTGGAATATGCCCACTGGGAGCAAACATGGGGACACGCCGATCATGAAGGTTTCCCTTGAGATCATGTCATCGTGTTTATCAGACCCAAGTTCAGATCAGAAGGAAGCTCGAAGTCGGAGTCTGTGGGGTAGACAAACATATCCATCTTGGCTGATGGTGGACCGCTGTAGAATCGGACGAACCATTCAGACATTTCGTCGGCCGATTGGTCAACTCCAGGATAAACTGAGGCCGCTTCTCCAAAGGACATACATCTTCTAGATGAGGGATTTTCGTTGTCACTGTAGTCCGATGGGAAGACTGAGTCCGACAGTGGAGGCCGATCGACCATGATGTTGGTGTAGATGGATAGCCACAATTGCACGAACCACCATGGGCCTCCATGAGCCACTGTCCGATTCAGCATTAGGTCTTGGGTGGCAGAATGAGTAGCCGATAGACAGCTCCAAGGAGGTATTGGCCGAGTGGGAATTTTTTCTTTTCGACCAGGGCTTGAGCTAGGTGTTGGCAATTCAGAGTTGGGCCACAGGTTGATCCACAAAAGACATATCTTTCCAGCCATAGGGTCAGAAAGGCTACATGTTCCCTATCTGAGACAGACCCTTGCTCCATATTCTCAGAGATGTATCCAGACCAGCCCCCAATCTTTTTTCTCTTTAATTTGTGGCTGCTGTTGATAAGGAGATTGAAGGGGTTGATGTCGGAGAGGATGTCCAGGCCTGTCAGCATCTTGATATCTATCAATGTGGGGGTCATCGGACCTTGCCAGAATAGGAAGGCATTCAAGGTGCCGGACCAGAAATAAGTGGCAGCTGACATAAGGGGCTCATTCTTCTTGGTATCGGCTAAGGACAGAGCAAGGCATTGGCCGATTCCGATTTTGTCCCAGTGTACCTGTTTGGCTGCGGCAATCCTTTTGTAGCAGGTCCTGTATCCATTGAGCCTTGATGGCCAAGATCTGAAGGTGTGTTTCCACGAGGGGACGCTGGGTTTTGCTTGCTTGAAGGGGACTCTGTTTGATTCTGCATTTATCACCCAAGCAGGATCAGGGTTGCCTGGGGGACCCAGAAGGAATCGGTGCGATTTGTCGTTTGTGGGGATCAGAATTTGGTTCTTGAAGACCTGCGGCGTACGAAGAGTGATAGAGAAATAAGACGTGGGTGGCAAGAGCAGAAAACCCTAGTTTTGAAAAGTCTCGGCGGGAAAATGAAAATGCAAATTTGAGGAAAGATTGCTTTACCTCAGGGATCTCGGAGACATAGAATGGAAAAGTCGCCATCGATGTTGTTGCGGAGGTCGCTGTTAAGGGAGTTGCCGCCGAGAGGACGCTAAGGAGTCACCGGAGTTGAAAGGTGTAGGCGGCTGTGAGGAGCTGCGCGCGGAGATTGGCAGCGGGAAATTGTGAATCTGGATTTACGTGGATTTTGGGCAAACCATAGCGATGAGCTCAATGAGGTTCTTTGGAGCTAATTCCGCCACATTATATAATGGAGCGGAATTAGGGGGCATGTGTTAACGCCAGATTTTTGTAATCTACTCGAAGAAGAAAGAGAAAAACCGACACAGAGAAGAAGGAGCGATTCCAGTCAGATCGGTTACGCTATCGGACCAAGCCGAGTATCGGACCAAGTGCTAGATCGGACTCATTGGTGTATTAGACCAAGTGGAGCGCCAGCAGAGGGACTGTATTGGCCGATGCAGGCTCAATGTGGTCATCGGCCGATGGAAGCAGGAAGCCGATGGAGGCAGAGCGGGCTCGGTTTGGGCCTGAGTCAAGCTTCAAAGGAGATTGCCAAATAGGGATAAGGCCTAATTTTAGGCAATTGTATCTCTTAATTAGGAAGTTAAATTAGTTTCAGTCTAATCTATGGCAAGAGTCTGCCATAAGGACTTGTTTGTTAGTTATAGATAAAATCGTGTCCTATATGGACAATGCTGTAACTCACGGGTATAAATATCCCGATAGTTTGTACTTAGAAACTCTCTCTCAATTCGACAATAAAACACAATACAGTTCGATCTACTTTCGGCACATCGCCACCCTTGCAAGAGGTTGATTTCCGGCGAGTTCTTGCTTCCCTAGAGCAGAGGTAAGAACTCATACCCGACGATCTACGTCGTCAGGGCTAGCGTGTCGTTTTAGACACGTTAAGCTCTGGCGACGTGATCGTCGTTTATCATGTCTTAGATAATCTTGATATGACTTTCTAATTTTATCTCGCCAGCGGTGAACTCGTTTTAGGGTTTGTTGCCAACGTTGGTTGAATTAGTTTGCTTGTTTAGATCCTTCAAGGCATCTACCATCCCCAAAAGCGATCGACGGCTTGATTGTCTTTGTGTTAATTCTCGATTCACACTTTGCGTTGCTATCGACCTTAGTCGTATTTTGAGATCTAACTCGAAGCCTATTTTCGATCGTAATTAAGGATAGCACCGGGGTTTCAGCCAGTCTTACCTAATACATGTGATTACTTTATGTTTTTATGTGTGTTTGCCACCTGTATGAGAGAATCGACAAGATATAAATATGTTTGTTACAGATTGTTCTCAGGATCTTACTATGATCAGTATATTTATATCGACCGATTGGCCTGTACAAGATTGCACTAGAGTATTAGCTAGCGCATCTACTTCCTGCATCCCTCATCGGCTCATGTTCTCAAATCTACACAGATGTATTAATGAAGGCCGATGAGAGTAGATCTGTATATTAATCCTATTTCATTATAACCTCAAGAAGGCCGATACAGCTTTGCCATATCGGCTGGGCCCTCACGATGCGACATCGGCCTACTAGCCGATCGGCCATCGTTTGCTAACATGATTTACTTGTTTATTCTTGTTGATTGCAGATCAAATCAACTGGCATGCCCTACACACACCTAGGCAAGCCATTGGACCTGCACTGGAGTTAAGCAGATCTCCCAGGCCACCGTGGTAACATGGAACCTGCCTTGACACGAGGGTGGGTCAAAATTCTGCGCCAACAATTTTACAGGTGAACCCAAATATTGCCACACTGAATTATTTATGCATATGTTCTTTCTCCCACTATATTAGGGTTTTGAATTTTTCCTCTAGTGCAAGTTGGCTCTCACCGTCGTAGAATTCTCCTGACCGATTGCAGCAATCACGACGGATAAAGTGGCACAAATCTGCATATATGTTTAGAATTGTTTGTTTGTCAAACTGGTTTGCTAGAATAGGAATTTGCGGGATCTGTTAGAAAAAAAGACATAATGAAAGTTAAGAAATGAAATTAGACGACATATTTTGTATAGAGGACGTTCTTCGGACTTACATTTTCAAAGTTTGTTATGTACCTTCCGTTGACTCTAAGTATCTGTCACATGTAATTGTTAACAGCAGATTTTCGTAATCTACTTGGAGAGGAAAGAGAAAACCGAAGCAGAGAAGAGGGAACGCTCTTAGTCAAATCGGTTACTTTATCGAACCAAGCCAGAGTTGGACTGAACTCCTTATCGGACTCAATATTGCATTGGATCAGGTAGAGCGCTGGCAGGGAGACCGTATCGGCCGATACGAGTTCAATATGGCCATCGGCTGATAGAGTTAGGAAGTTGATAGAGTTGACATGGGCTTAGCTTGGGCTCAAGATAAGCTTCAAGGAGATTGCCAAATAGAGATAAGGCACGGTTTTAGGCAATTGTATATTGTAAATTAAGTAAGTTTCGATCTAATCTTTGGCAAAGTCTGCTGCAAAGACTCGTTTATTAGTTAGAGATAAGATCGTGTCCTACACGGACCATGTTGTAATCTCGGGTATAAATAACCCGGTAGTTTGTACATAGAGGCTCTCTCAAGATCAATCAATTCAACACAAATCAATCTATTTTCGGCGCATCGCCAACCCTCGTAAGAGGTTAACTTCCGGCAAGTTCTTGCTTCCCTAGAGCAGAGGTAAGAACTCGTACCCGACGATCTACATCGTTGGGGCTAGCGTGTCACTTTAGACACGTTAAGCCCTGGCGATGTGATCGTCGTTTATCATGTTTTAATTAATCTCGACGTGGCTTTCTAATTCCATTTCGCCAGCGGTTAACTCGTTTTAGGGTTATTGCCGACGATGGTCGAATTAGTTTGCTCGTCTAGATTATCTAAGGCATCTACCATCCCCAAAAGCGATCGACAGCTTGATTTTCTTTGTGTTAACTCTCAATCTACACTTTGAGTTGCTATCGACCTTAGTCGTATTTCGAGGTTTAACTCAAAGCTTGTTTTCGGTCGTAATTAAGGATAGCACCGGAGTTTCAGCCGGTCTTACTTAATGCATGTGATTATTTAGGTTTTTGCATGTATTTGCCACTTGTACAAGCAAATCATTAAATATAAATATATCTGTTACAAGGATTTCTTTGTGATTAATATGTCTATATTGGTTGATTGGCTTGTATAAGTTTGCACTAGAGTATTAGCTAGTGTATTTATCTTCATGCGTCCCCCATCGGCTGTTTCCATTAAATTGCCACAAACACATTAACATAGGCCGATGGGATTAGATCTATTTACCAATCTTATTATGTTATAACCTCAAGTAGACCGATATAGCTTTGCCCTATCGGCTAGGCTCCCACGATGCAACATCGGCATATCGGCCGATCGGCCATCGTTTCTAATGTGGTTTACTTCTTTATTCTTATTGATTGCAGATCAAATCAACTGGCACGCCCTACACGCACCTAGGCAAGCCATTGGACCTGCACTGGAGCTAAGCAGATCTCCCAGGCCGCCGTGGAAACGTGGAACCCATTGTGTTGTGAGGCGGATCGAAATTCTACGCCAACAGTAATATCCACATAGGTTAGTGCACGAGGGTTTCTTAAAACACTGCATAGAAAAAAGGACAACCATCAATATTTAAAACTAACAAGTACAACAAATTATCCCACATTGCAAACGTTATTACCGGACAGCGTGTCTTCATGAGAAGCTTTTCCTTCTTAGCATCTTTTACAGGCCCATGATGTCTGACGTAATACCTGTGTCCTCTACATCGATAAAACATTTGTTCGAGTTAATTTTAAATTGCAGAAAAGCGACTAGGTATTGAGGAGGTGTATGTTAATACTTACTAATTCAACAAAACGAGGAATTCTATGAACGTATTCTCCTTGTAGTTTGCCAGATCAAGCACTACGACCAAGTGGTCCCTCGGATATACAAAAAATAATATATAGTGGTCACTACAAACAAGATATATAAATTATAGACGGCATTTGCTAGTAATTTTGTTCTACTACAAAATCATTAATGAAATAGAAGAGATGTTGCTTACGTTAAAGCGTAAGGGACCATTATGACATTCTTATTTTGATGCGAGAGCATTATTTTTCCCAAGTAGGTTGCTACCTCGATCCTCTTTTGCTTGTGCAAATCCTTGATATATGCTTGTTGTTTCTCTAGGGTCTTATCCTTCAGTTGGGGATCATCCGCACGAAGCTGCAAAGTGTGTTGTGTAAATGCATTTAGAGTTTATTTCGGTGAAGTAGAAATGATGGAAAATGAAAGTGGTATCGATTTAAGCAACTTTAGGCAGCGCACACTATACCATCAAAATCCCGACAACCTTACCATGCCCAAAGTCTGGTACTGGTTGACGTGCATATTTTCATTAGATCCGGGTATCTATAGTGTTAATATGAGGATTTTGTGGAGCCATTCGGCAAATAACATAAAATGGGAGCTCAAAAATGTAACACGAAGTAAGGCCTGGCAAGATTGGCTCGCAGGCTGTAGGCGACAGGGATGGGAGTATGTCATGCTGGAGCAAGCATGTCAAGGAAGAGTCTCGACATAGAGCGCGTCGGGGCAGTCTAGCAACCACGAGAAGTTAGGGTCTCATTCACACGCACCCGATGAAGTTGTGCAAGAACATTGTTACAGCAATGTCGGTTCTGACATTCAGAACCTATCCATACAAGGAGATGAAGTGGTAGACCAACATCTTACTCATGAAGCCGACGAATGAGAGGAGGTACCTTCTGTTGTTCAAGAAATTGAGAGGGTGGATCGACATGCTCGCGAAGATGAGGACAACCTCGTCGGTGAAGAAAACAATGATGAAGATGAAGAAGTAGGAGAGGACCCGCCTATACCTGCTTCGTAGAACCTTGAAGACCCCGGTTATATTGGAGAGAACTCCTGCCATGATTCTATATGGTTTTACGGTGAGGGGCCAATCAATCTAGGAGCAATGTTCCGGGACAAGACCGGTTTGTAGGATGCAGTGAAGTCCTGGTCATTCAAGTTGCAAAGGCATTTTAGGGTTGTAAAATCCAGTAAGACTGAGTACACGGTCATCTGTGAAACGGAAGGTTGCACTTTTCGGGTTCATGATTACGTGCCAAAGTACGAGCCACACTAGATCGTTTCAAAACTGCACCTGTATGCTTTACAACACTAGGGCCTCCCACCGCAACCTAACTGCGGCATACGTCGCAAAAAAGTACTACAAGAAAATTATTGAAGGCGATGACATGCCTGTGCGGCACCTAATAAACCAGGTGAAGAAGGGTGAACAGTACACAATTAGTTACCACAAGACATGGAGAGCGATGCAAAAGGCAATGGAGAAAAGGTATGGGACATTTGAGGTAGCATATGACACACTGCCACAAATGCTCGATATTCTGAAGAGCAGGAACCCGGGGACCTATGTTACTGTGCAAGATAGGGAGTTAGTTCGGCCTCACAATTATCTTGTGATGGAACGAACATTCTTCTCATTTGAAGCATGCATTCATGTGTTCCATTATTCGAGGCTGGTGCTCTGCATCAATGGTACTTTCCTCACTGAGAAGTACCGAGGGCAGATATTAACAGATGTTGGTGCGGATGCAAACAACCAGATAATTCCAGTAGCATTTGATTTCATTGAAAGCGAGAACTACGAAAGCTAGTTGTGGTTCTTGCAACATCTAAAGTGGGGAGTGGTGTGAGAACCCACATCAATCTGCATCATCCATGACCGGAATGCCAGTTTGTTGAAGGCAATAAAAGAGCTGCAGGAGGATGCCGATGGTGCATACTACTGGCCTAACATGCATAGTCTAATCACATGAAATAAATTATGAGTAGTCATTGCTTACGCAGAAGTAATTACCACCAACAGCATCAACATTAAACTAATTACTCCTTTTCTTTACATCGCCATCACTCATCGGCCTTTCCTTTGATTGCGTCGACAGCGTTAACAGTTAATCATGTCGAAAGTGTCAACAATTAATTGCGCCGAAAGTTATCTTGTCTTTTCTAACAGATCATCCTCTCGGCATGCAAGATGGTCCTCACACTCATTCCATCCTCTCAACACTATAAATAGCAACCAAACGCGTAGAGATGAAGCTCACAACATCTGTTCTTCACACAAGCCTTCTGCTTTATCTAGCTATGCGTTGCAAATTCTTAGGCCCGATCTTGTGGCAGGAAGCGGGTAGTTGGTGAGCTAGCTATGTGTATTTCGTGAACTCGCTACACGGTTTCTGTCACAAGATCGGTTTGTGAATATGCAAAGGTGAATTTTTTTAGAAATGCTTACACCCGATATTTGTTCCTGTTTCGGCGACCGTATGCAAAGATGATGTTATTATTGCAAATCCATATCCTCTGTCTTACGGCAAAAATTGTGTACCTGACTATTTGCATCAAAGTACTTAATAAGTATTGCAAACTTAGAAACATGGTTCTTGTCACAAGATAGAGATTGTGAACTTTGCAAAGATCGTTCTGAAAATGTATTCGTCTATTTACAAAACACAACCGGTATTTATTTCGTCTAATTACATGTATTTTCACTAAATCATGCATATTTTCTTTCTCTTTTCATAGCGTATATAATCTTCACAAATATATATATATATATATATATATATATAGGTTATATATAACCAAATAAATCATGAAAAACAATAATGTCAAAAAAATCATGAAAAATAATATTGGTCGAAAGTATTAATTAGCTTAATCGTAACGAAAAAATTGATTCATACCGCGAGATCCCGTTATGGCCCCAACTAATTTTGGAACGATCGATATTCAACGGTCAAGATTTAATCATGGAGTTGTTGATTGTCACACAGATGGGTGCAAACAGTACAACAATATAGTAGCACGATTAATCAACACAACTTTGGTACGTACGCGTACGTACTTATTCTCCATCACTGGAAGCCGACCTAAAACATTTCAAGAGCAATGCACACGTACACAGTTGCACGTACGAAAGATCGACACGACACGACGACACTAGTCCACGCAAATTAAATGGTCGTGCACGTCAAAAAAGGAAACGAAATCACTCGCATCCAACGGCCGACATGCATGATTACATTGGTTAGCTCTAGCTTGCCGCGACGGCGCCGACGCCAGCCTCCTCCTCGCCGGCCAGCTCGACCACCGGTGACGAGGACGACGACGACGAAGGATTGACGACGTTGCAGTTGACCCTGATCTGGCCGCACCGCCCGGTCTGCACCTCGATGTGGCCCATCTTCACCATGGCGTCGGCGAACCGCTGCTTCCACTCCGCCTCGTTCGCGGCGAACCGGGTCACCAGCGCGTTCATCGTGCCGTTCACCCGCAGCTGGTTGTCGGAGAAGAAGAGCCCCTTCCCCCGCGGCAGCAGCTTGTAGTAGTTATTGTCCAGCGTCGCCGGCGTGTCCGGGTCCATCGGCGTCGTCGCCGGCGTGTCGTTCCTGGGGCACAGCGCCCGCAGCTGCGCCGCGTACGCCGGGTCCAGCCCAGCGTCCACCTGCACACGCCAGTGTTCGTCACATACATGAGGGAGCATAAGTACATGTGAATATTGCGGCACGGTCGATCGACAACGTACTATGGGGATGCGGGTGCCATTCTCGGTGACGTTCCAGACGCGGTCGAAGAAGGAGGAGCAGAAGGAGCGGCCGACGGTGTGGGCGCCGGAGAGGACGACCATGTCTTCGAGGGTGAGGAACTTGTTGGCGAAGAACGTGTCGGCGAGCTGCTGCGCCGTGGCGTTGGGCGGGGGCAGGTTGAGGAGGGCCTCGGTGCCATTGGACACGGTGCCGTCGCGGCGGCCGGCGGGGACCTGGTAATCGACGTTGCCGGTGAGCTTGACGCTGTCGCGGGCGGCGAACGCGACGATGTCAGCGCAGGAGACCGTGCGCGGGCAGCTCTGCTCGACGGCGGCCTTGGCGGCGTCGATCACCTCGAAGCCGCGGAGGCTCGGGTTGTTCGGCCCAGCGTCGCGCTCCGTCGTTCCACCGGCGGGGTTCTTGGTCAGGAGGACGGATGCATCACACCCCTGCATTGCGGTAACAGGAAGGAATTTCTCTCAGAAAAAGAAAAAAGATAACTCAAAATTAATGTTTCATCTGTATGTAGGTACATGCTTGTGTAAAAATACTAGCTTACAACTATATTCAAATCAACCGGTAAATTAATAACCCGGTTTAACTAATATCGGTCGCATGTGCATGTGATGTGAGTAGCTATGTGTACATGTCTACGTCTTTATTGTAATCCAAACAAACAAATTAATATGATTTTTTGGTCATGCCCAGTTTAACTAACATGCTTATTGCTTTTTAATTTTGTGAGGTTGACTAGATTTTTTTTTAATCTAACGATCCTTTAATGTTGTGTTTATTTGGATAAGTTGGAAACTCATTTTCTCTGCATGAAAAACGGAACGACTCATTAGCACATGATTAATTAAGTATTTATTTTTTAAAAAAATAAATTAATATGATTTTTTAAAACAATTTTCGTATAGAAATTTTTTTAAAAAAATATATCGATTAGCAGTTTGAAAAATATACACGGGATTTGGAAAAACAGTACTGAATACAGTCCTACTCGATCTTCTCCTTGTTCCACCGAACACTCCAGCTAGCATGCTACTTGCGAAGCCTTCTTTTCTGATTTTCTTTTATTCTGAATTTTCGCTTACACGTGTTCCAAGCATAGCTTTTAAACTGTGTTTCATGTAAAAAATTTATAATTTTTTTAAAAATATTTTTTCAACTCTATAGTTGTTGATTTATCTGTTTATAACCTTAAGTAGCTATAAAAAAACAGATAATCCATCAATTTTAGCTCTTAGTATGAACAACGTACATACCAACAGGGCATTTAAATTTTTGTCACTTTTAAGATGTGTTAAGATGTGGTATTTAAGAATTTGTTACTCGCAGTTTATGATACGTGAGTCTTCATGTGTTTATAACATGTGAATTCAGTGATAAATTTTTAATTGATGTTTA
This sequence comes from Oryza officinalis, assembly GCA_008326285.1. Classification (NCBI taxonomy): domain Eukaryota; kingdom Viridiplantae; phylum Streptophyta; class Magnoliopsida; order Poales; family Poaceae; genus Oryza; species Oryza officinalis. The sequence goes on along the minus strand of BDMV01000001.1, from coordinate 18,993,456 downwards.
TAAAAGTGATAAATAGTTAAATATTTTTTTAACAACCTTTTCCTGCATCTCAACCGGGACTAGCACTTACCCCTAGCTTTCTAGTTTCAGCGAGAAGCTCCAACCTAATTTGTGACTCGCATCGCTAGATCCAATGTCACGTTCCTTCTTCCACCACCTAGTGACCTAGTCAACCACATTACTCCTCCACACACACGTGCTGTAAACTCCGGCCCTTAGCCTCCTATTGTCCTATATATGTGTCCTAGCTACTTGGACTAAAATACATCTTAAGTTGTGCTCTATACTATATTTTCTTAACTTTTATCTTCTTGTTTTTCACATGTATGCTTTCTGATCTGCTAAACGATATGTTTTTAAAAACTTTTCTATATAAAAATTACTTAAAAATCACATTAATTTATTTTTTAAGTTATTTATGTGAATGTTTAATTAATTATGTGCTATTTTGCCACTCTGTTTCGCGGATCAGGGAATTAAGGTTCCTGCCATCAAGAACGCAGCCTTATTATTCTCTTGAAGACTTGAACTAAAGTACGCCTTATTGTTCCATGAAAATATGATATTCAAGGAGTTAAATACCATTTTTGATACTATCAATTATTTCTTCTAAGGAGTACATATTTACGACTGCTAATGTCAAGCACTAGATGTTAAATAATACAAGTCACCTGAAAAAATAAAGGGTCAATGGGGATTCATGAGGAAACATAAGGAACACTGAGATTCGCCAAGTGGGAGCCTGGGTGGCTTTTGTTTGCCACCCATTGCAAGCAGGGTATATGCGTTCCCTTCATAGAAAGAAAGCTGCTTTGATTCTGTAACTATATACGCTTATGCTTTTTTATTTGGGTAGCTTTTTTTTATGGCTTTCAACTTTGTTCCCTTTGTCTTCAGAGACAACTCTACCTTTTTTTGATTTTCATTAGCATGATCTGGGTCTCTTTGTTCTTTAATGTCTTTACTTCATTTTAGACATGTTTGAGCATTATCTTTTTTCAAAAGTATGTCGATAGAACTTGTTAAATATACAATGGAATAGAAGTTCTTAATTTAATCTTTTTTTGCGAGGAGTTCTTAATTTAATTTGGTGTGATGAGAAATATATCTTTTATGTATATGGAAAATCTAAATACTAGTACTTGAATATTTGCTGGTGGTCTTAGTCTTAAATAGCTGAATTCATGCATTCTGGGGACGAAAAGTAAATAAAAATCAATATTGCTGGTAGATCGCTCGAGGGATGGTTGAAAAGTGGTAATTAAGCTCAAGTTAGCAACGGAGAAGCATTAATAGCTAGCCAAGGTCCAAGGCAGACATGATATTAATTAGTAAAACTAATTGAAAAGCAACACAAACAACAATTACAGATTTAGAGGGAGATGTCAAAATTAAGCCCCTGATCTACGAGTCCATTTTCACCATGCATATATCGACCCCCATATGTAGGGATTCATGGAAACTAACTTGCAAAGAACTATTTTGAAAAATTATTGAGTTCTTCTCCAATTCAACTATTTTTATGAGCTATGCACAGTTGGAGCATAGACCTGAATAAGTCTAGTTGGGTAGATGTTTACTCGATCTAGTTTCTCATAGTGTGGCAAATATTATGCTGATCGCCAACATATTAGAAAATTCAATATTCAGGATTAATTTGTGAAAAGTAGATAAACTAGGTGTTTTATTTTTGTTCCCCAACTGGGAAAATCAATCGGCTAGAAACTTGCACATGTATGATGTATCATCTGAATTAAAGTCTGGGCTGTTCTCAAGTGTTTAGTTAAACATTGTCTAAAAAAAAGTTAAACACATCAAACTCAAGTCGATTTCCCGTTTGCAAGCCAGACATTTTGCAGGTATGTGTATACGCATGCGCATGCATGTGCTTCTATAAACATTACAAACATATATTCATGGAGATGGTGGTCAATAATTTTTGCATTATACTGCTATGCACTAGCTGTGTTACAGTACGTACCCTGACGAAGCAATCGTGGAAGTGGAGGCGGATGAGGCCGGCGGCGATGCCGGTGTCCCTGGCGAAGGCCGCGGCAACGGCCTGGCGGACGAGGGCCTCCGCGTTGGGGCAGCTGTTCTGGTAGAAGCCGACGCGGAGCGCGCCGCTGGTCGTCGCCGGCAGGAGGCACAGCGCGCACGCCGCCACGGCGAGGGCCACCTGGGCCACGCCCATCAGCCGCCTGTAGTTGCCTCTCGGAGCCATGCGAATTGAAGCAACGGTGTTTCGAGTGTTCCTGTGCTGCTTTGCTTGGCCACACTGATTCGCAGCACCGCAGCCTAGGGGAGTTTATATAGATCGGAGTACAGGCAGGCACGGTCACTAGTCACTAGTAGTACAAAAAAATTACCACGTCACCAGAGATAAATCTAGTGTGGATGTTAGAAGACTCAAGTTCACTTATCTCATTGGATCATCATTGAAAGAAGTGGAGAGCGGAGAGGAAAGAAGAGAGAGAAGAGGAAGAGTAATGAGGGCTAAGGAGTAAGAAGGAGATAAGCCCTTCCTCTTTTCATGGATCCGTCCCACACGTCATCGTACAATTGATAAAAGAAAAAGTCATACAACTAAGAGAAAAAAAAATTTCAAAGGAACTCAAGAGGAACTTGGTGTGAAATAACTAAAAAATATGAACGTGTTGAAAATCGAGCACATGACCTTGACATCATAAAAAAACAATTTTCACATACCCTCTACATTAACTATACACATGCGACTAAAAAAAGGATGCATTAAGTTGGTTAGGAAGAATGATCAAGAGACGTCTGTGTAAACACATTACCACGGACGGTCATCTAAGACAGCCGTATGTGTAAATACAAATATTTTCACAAACAATGCTCATTTTTTCATGGGCGGGTGCCCTAAAGAGCTGTCCATAGAGAATGATTTATTTACACAAATGACGCACACCCTATTGCTACACTAGCATCTTAATTGATCAGATTCACTCAGTTAAACCTCCCGAGGTCTGGGTTAATAAAAGTAAAGTCATAGACAACTAAAGAGGAAGTTGATGTTAAATAATTAAGCGAAAGTGCAAGCGTGTACTAAATCAAATACAAATATAAGATCTCGAGGTTGAAACCATATATACATTCCTGCCACTATATACACTAGCAAATGCATCTGAGTTGATCAGAACCACCAGCAAACAAACCTCTTGGGGGCCGGGTTTGTTTTAAGGAAGAAACAACAAAAATTAAGGTGTTAAATGTCTAGTTCAATGTTTAGGGTGCTAGCTCACATCAAAAGGTAACTTGCTCAGATGTTCCACCTAAGTCCTAAAGTGATTTTGGAGCTAGCGACCGTCTATCACAAGACATTATTTATGTTTGGTAGTTCTCCTATACATGCATGTGAACCATACCATGCATTTTGTGTATCATAGACGGCTCACATGATCACATCTGTCGTCTATGATCATATTCTTGGTACAAACACTGTATAACCATATATATCCGGTTCAACCCCTGTAGCAGTCGATTAATCAAGGACATTGGCACAGTTCGATCTCTTTCTCTTTTTTTTTTCTTTTTGAAGAATTACATTACCATGCACTTGGTTAAAGGTACACACGTACTCCTTTTAAAGAGCTCGTGCTCTCTTAATACGGTCTTAATTAGCATACAAATTAAAGAGGAGGAGGGGTGTTTTATATATCTTTTGTACGATCCGTTAATGTGCTTTGTCCTAGCTAGCTTCATCGATTTCACCAACTACTTTCATTAGCTTGATGAAATCAGTACTACATGCATGCATAGACAAACCAAAGCTAAAGAGCAGACAGATCCTTCATTCTGAGATGAAAGGCTTCATTCGGCACCCCTTGCAAGCACCAAGCAGCGCATATGCACTTCTACTTTCTCAATGTTTCTATGAGCTTTTGTGCTTTTTGATTAATCACTTTGGCATTTTTTTTCTTTTTTGTTCTTTTGTCTTCTCATTAAGAGATGTGTTGTGTGTATATAGCTTGTTTAACTCTCGTGCTTTCATGAGTTTTAGTACGATTGATTGCTTCTACGTAAGTACGGATACAATATTTACTACTGTAGAAATGATTTTTCAGTACGAGAAACTCAATAGGTTGCAGGCGGATTGTAACTGCTCGCATTTGCAAAAACCGACAACCATTTTTCCATATGGCTCATTAAGAGGCTCGTATGCAAAAAAAACGATTTTCGCAGATAGATCTTTTAAGAGACCACATGCAAAAATGAGTTTATTTTTTCATGTGGTCCTCTTAAATGATCCGGATGCGAAAATAACCCATTTTTTTATTCTCTCCTCCTCTCTCTCCCACTAAGTCCTCCTTTCCCTACTCCCTCCTCTCTCAGCCTCTCCCCCACTCCTCCCCCGGCCTCCCCACACTCCTCTCCCAACCTCCTCTTCTCTCCCACTCTCCTCCTCTCCCCTCTCCTTTTTCTCGACGACGACGGGCGTGGGCTCCGACAACGGGCGCGGGCTCCGGCGATGGGCGTGGGGGAGAGCGGAGGACGTCGTCCCCCGCGCGGAAGCCGGTGGAGGAGGCCCCTGGCGGCAGCGGCCGTCCCCTTGCGACAACGACGACCTCGGCGGCGGCCGACCTTCTCCCACACGGATCTGGCGGCGGCGCCCCTCCCCTGCGCCAATCCGGCGGCGACTGGCCCCCTGCGATGACGATGACCTCGGTAACGACGATGACCTCGACGGCGATGGCGACGGTGATGGTGACGGCAACGACGATGGTGATGGCGACGGCGACGACGACGACCTCAACGACGATGGCCCGGGTGGCAGTGGAGGGGTAGGGTTTCGAGTGGTGGATCTAGGGTTTCGAGGAGATTTTTGGATTTTGTTTTACGATTTTTTATTATTGCATGCGACCGGTATAGGTGACCGCATGCGAAAATCCCATTTTCGCATGAGGTTGTGCTGGCCGCATGCAAAAATTCGATTTTTCCAGACCTTTGGTCGCAGGCGGGCCGTTCGTCCGGATGCAAAAATTACTTTTTGCCGCATGCAAAAACAGTTTTTTAGTAGTGATTGGTAGATGCAAATAATTAGACATATATGTATACAGTTCAAATGATTGGATCCAGCTTCATGTCCCTCCCTTGCAAATTCCTCGCAATTTTCCAAATGTAAAAGCCAACCCAAAAGTACAACATACAGCCATATACATCCTCCCTAGATTCCGTTCATATATTCTGAGTTCAAACAGGAAAATACATCACTTGGGCTCTTTCTATACCTACAGAGGTAACACAGCTCAGATGTCCTCCCTTTTCTTTTACTTTCCGCCCACGAAAGCTACCGGCCCACGGCCTAACTAGGCCTGGTTTCTTTCCTTTCCCATCGCGCATGCTACCGGCCCACACAGCCCAAGAGGCGTAGGAGACTAGGAGTACTATACATTTTGCCATCCTCTCCCCCGCGCACGCGCGCACCACGCCACGCCACGCCACCACCGCTCCCGCCTTCTTCCTCACCTCCGTTCGCCGCCGGACGAGGGCAAGAGCTGCGTCGTGCTCCCCGCGCCTCAGGACGCAGCGCCATTTCCACCGCTCTACGACTACGAGCACATCGTCTCCGGCGGCGGCGGCTGTTCGCCCGCCGTCGCTCTCCTCCTGCACTCCCTCTCTCGCCACTAGCCGCGTCCGCGTCGTTGCCCTCGACGTCGACGGCTAGTGGAGGGGGGTGACTCCGCCGCAGTTGCTCCAGATTTAGTGCCTCGGGGAGGGGAAGGCGTGCTGCTCGCCCCCCGAATTTTGGGCGCTGATGTGGAAGGAGATGGTGGCGAGGCGTTCCTCGTCGACGTTTGGACTCCGCGCTGCGACTGCGAGAGGTTGTATGCGAGGACAGAGATGCTGAAGCTGGAGTTCACCGGCGTCAACAACCACATCGGTGGCCTCCTCATCCTCGCCAGCAGGAGAGTCGCCCACAAGTCGGAGCCCGTCGGCGTCGACGAGCTCCTCCTCCGCGCCACCCAGGACGGCAGGAGACATGGCCACAATCCCGTGCCCATCGATGACCTCGACCTCATCAGCTGCTCAGCGTCGCCAGGAGACGCATCGGCGGCCTCTTCCTCCTCGGCGACACGCGTTAAAGCCCTCCCGGCTGCACGCGCGCCGCGGGCCTGCGAGGTGGCCTACGCGGCTACGCCCTACGCCCGTCTCTGTGCCACGGGCCGCGTGCCGCTACTACGCGGTTGCCAACGCCGCCTCGCGCGCCAGGCCGGCCGCACGTAGAGCGCGCGGTTGCCGGACCAAGCCGCCACCGTCGCCTGCCAGCGCGGCCACAGACGATGGATCACCACTCGTCCCGATCCGTACGCGTCTGGGAGTGGGAACGCAGATTAATTTCAGGCATTCGTCAGGCACCTAGAGGCTAGATATCTTGCCTGAGTTTTGTGTGGATATCCCTATGAATCGTCTTAACTGCAACTGGGTCGCCAAATTTGATGGAACATGCATGCGTTGAGGTTGAGCAAGCGAATTATAACAATATAAATCAGAGGTTGATGGGTCATGGGATTACTTCATCCGCTGTTCTTCATTTTTGGATGCCCTGACCACATTGCACCATTTGGAGCTTCATGAGTACACGTTCACTGTGACATAATAGTATTACCTCATTTTCAAAATATATGACGCTGTTGACTTTTTTACAACGTTCGATCATTCGTCTTATTTAAAAATTTAGTGTAAATTTGTAAAATTATAAGTTAATATTATATTATATTTGATGATAAAACAAGTTGCAACAAAATAAATAACATTTATATAAATTTTTTGAATAAGATAAATGGTCAAACGTTGTATGAAAAGTCAACGACGTCGTACATTTTAAAATAGAGGTAGTACTACCTATCGGTGCCTTCAAGGCTTCAAGGATTCCACCCCAATCCAGTCTTGCCCTGGGGTATTTTATTAGCTTTTTACCTGGAGTGATACTGAATTTCATGTTTTATGTGTTCATTGCCATTTGCTCTGTGCAATTGCGCTTCCATGGAAAAAATTCTGATGTATTAATTGTTAAGCCATGACAGATTTGCTATCTTTGAAAGTATGTAGTGCATAGCACATACCAATCAGACTTCATGACAGAGTTGTTTCTTACCATCAAATTTTACTTGTGCAGTTGTGCTCTCTGATATTTTTACTAAAAAGCTAATTTGGCGTCAGTTTTGAACAATGGCTCTGCACCCTGTTTACATTCTTCAATTAGGTGATCTCTGACTTGTTTTTGCTGACGCTTAGAACAAGCTTAGGTAAAATCTTTTCATTTCTGAACAGCTAACAAATGAAGGATGGCATGGTCAAAACTCGTAACGTAATCCTAGCTTGAATTCGTGCATCATTAGCAACGCCGGTGGTAAGGAACATCATCTCCATTTTTTTGTGTGTGGAGTAACCTCATCTCTATTTTTATTGTATATGGGTCACACTCACTTGTTTTTTTTCCTAACCCTCAAATATCATTTAAACAGTTAAAAAAACTGAAAAAAATTATATTATTAGTAGAATAGTTCCCATCCATCATCTCACAAAATTTCAATTCTGAATTGCAAATTGAAGAACAAAAAGAATACATTGAACTCTAAGTACGTAGTATGAGCTAGCACTAATCATAGTTAGATTGTGTATTTCTTGTTCAGCTTGTATATAGACTAAATTCAAACTTGCCTGTCATATGAACACAACGCACAATGATCAATGTTGTCAATCCTTTTAAGATTTTTTTCATGATTATTTTATATATGGCATGCAAAGGATAAGTAAGGGCAACACATATATACCTTTAATTTAAGACTAAAACGGATTAACATTTTGTGTATGACATATTGGTACTGGGTAATTAAGTTAACACATGTGTTTTCTTTCAGACACCTGTGCTGTTTGTGCCACGACTCTCTGCATCGAAGCTAAGTTCCACAAGTATGGGTTCAGATGTACCGTCGAAAGGCCACCATACAAACTCCTGCAGGACTGTCTTGAGAGTCCCTATATGGAACGTGTTGGAGGTATCTCAGTTATCAACGTAATTAATATGATCAGCAACACAGGAGGACTGACAACAACTAATGGCCTGATTCTGCCTATTGCCGGCCGTGTCTCACATTGGCTCTGTATGGATCCAAACGTTAGAGCTAGTTTAAGCTAGTTTGAGCCAAACTAGCCCAAAAGTATTCAAACAGGAGGGCTAGAGCTAGTTTTTTGGAACTAGCCCACCCAAAAAAAACTAGCCCCTCCAAGAGGTGATTATTTGAGGTAGTTTTTTCTTGGACCCATTTTTTTTCCTCCGAACCGCACGGGATCCACCCTATCCACTCGGCCTCCTCCGACTCGCAGCGCCGTCCGCATCGCCGCTCGACCGACGCAGCGCCGCGCGCGTGTATGGCGATACCCTAGCGGCGCATCTTCGCCTGCGCCGCCTTCATCCGTCCCGCCGCGCCGCCTCCCTCCCTCCCTCCCGCCGGCGTCCATCCCTCTCCAAGGCAAGCAGCAGCGTCGGCGGCCCCAGGGCAAGCAGCAGCGCCGGCGGATTGCTATGTTTTTGTGGATTGTTGGTGGCTCACAGCTAGTTAGACAGGCTGACAATCGTTTTAGGATATCTATGGAGACAGTAAGCAGGACATTTAACAAAGTTTTGACATGCCTCCTTAAGTTAGCACATCACAACATTAGACCCAAGGACCCAACATTTTCAGAGATGCACCCAAATTTAGAAAATCCAGCATTCTGGCCACACTTCAACAAGTGCATAGGAGCTATGGATGGGACACATATCAAGGTTGTGGTTGATAAGAGTAAGAGGATTCCATACTTGAACAGGCACAATGAGACCGGTCAGAATGTGTTTGCTATTTGTGATTTTGACATGAGATTTACCTTTGTGTTGTCTGGATGGCCTGGTTCAACACATGACATGAGAGTTTTCAAAGATGCCATAACTACTCATCATCACAAATTTCCACATCCACCACCAGGTTTGCTACTTCACCTGTCTTGCAAATATTTGTAACCAATTACACTTGTTCATCTAAGTCTCATTGTTTGGCTTTGAAAATATGTAGACAAATTTTATGTGGTTGATGCGGGATACCCAAACCGTCCGGGCTACCTTTCACCATACAGATGTACAAGGTACCATGTGGAGCAATGGCAAAATGGCCCGCCGCCCCAAGGTATGAAAGAAGTCTTCAACCATGCACATGCCAAAGTTAGGAATGTCATAGAGCGAACTTTTGGAGTATTGAAGATGAAGTTTAGGATTTTGTTGGACATGCAAAGATTTCCAGAGGGTAAGCAAACTAGAATTATTGTTGCTTGTATGGCTCTTCACAATTTTATTCGAGAGAGTAGAATTGCGGATAGGGAATTTGATGCTTGTGATGCCGATTAAAATTATAACCCAATGCCTAGTTCTTCGGCATCAACATAGCCAGAAGATGAACCTCTTGTTGAAGATGTCGACATGAATGTCTTCCGTGATGAGTTAGTTCATGCTTTGTTTCATGGAGTGTAATTTTTTTGTTTAGTTTGATTGAGGACTTGTAAGTTCGTGTGAGACATCTAATTTGTATGGACAAATTAAATTTATTGTGATTTGAATGCTTGATTTGTAAAAATAATTTATTTGTGTCATTTGTGTGCGAGAGGAGGCCACACAAGAGCTTGCCACACTAAATCCGGCTAGGAAGATGGTTTGAATGAGTCAAATAATTAGAAAAGTGCATTTATTGCTAAACTAGCCCTTGGATCCAAACATCTTCTTGGCTAATGCTAATTTGGGCTAGTTTAAAACTAACTCTAACCTCTAGCCTCTAGCCGAGCTAGAGTGATCCAAACAGGGCCATTGGCTTGAAAACGAAGGTTGGAGCAAGAAAGAAGTCGCAAAATTCATCTACGATCATGGTCCGGTCATCGCCTTGCTATGGGTCGTCAGACGTGAATACCGTGCATGTATCGGTGATGTGGTCTACTACGGTCTCTGTCACGCCCGAAAATTTTCCCAAATTTCCAGACCATTTTGTGTATTAAGTCCCTGTCCAGGCATCAACCAGGGTACACAAAACGACAAATCAATAAACAGACCCAAACGTAAATAAAGCGATAAATACTTACAGAAGAGGCACTTAGTCCTCACACCGAAAAGAAAACAGCAGCGGAAAGAGGCGATCCTAGCGGGGCTTCAGCTCCACTCCACAGGCAAACTCAACTGGGGTCTGAGCCTTGGTCCTCTAACTTCATCTTCAACTCAGAAGTACTAAACTTCTGTAAAGGGGGAAAAATAGCAAGATTGAGTACAACCACCGTACTCAACAAGCCACACCAATGATGCAGACGTGCACAGGGGAGACAAAGGGAGGCTTGTGGCTAATTGCAGAAAAGCGATTGAAAACCTTTACACTTTAAAACAGTAAAACAGTTGTTCAATTAAGGCAATATTAATTCTCCACTGAACAACGCTACCCCACGTTGAACAGGCCCAACCAATCCACCTGAACTACACCAGTTCATTGAGACAAATTATTAAGGGTGAGACTAATCATGGTGAATCTGGTCAATCGCCCATAACCGCGGGCACGGCTATTCGAATAGTTTTACTCTGATCAGAGGTGCGCAACTGTACCCACAAGACACGATCCACCGTATGTCACCGTGCCATGCCTGACACGTTACCATGCGAGTGATCGTGACAAGATCCTTCACATAACCCTCCCTAACCAATCGTTCCCACCACGGGTTTCGCCCCCACCTTTAAGTCCAAGGTAGGCAGCCCCCCCTCGTGCCACGGTGAATCCGGCAGCTGATCAACGGGTAAGTCCCCCGCCGACCCAACTCCATCACGCCCACCCTAGTCTAGTACGTCAGCTAGAGACGGGTTATGCTACAGATCCAGCAGTTGCCCATTCTTGCTTGTGGTAAGCACTGTAAGTCTTCCAGGGTTGCAAGTAGAGCTCTATTTTAGATGAATTTTGCAAGTTGAATGGCTCAATTTGGAGTTCGTATGAATTAGATATGAATTTTTAGAAGTTTTGAGCCATTTAAATGAATTTCTGGAAATTAATTTGATTTATTGCGCAATTATTAATTAATTTAACAAAGAAAAGGACTACGCTGACATCATCAAAGGGAATCGGTGCCGGAACGGCGGGTCCCACGTGTCAACGGGTCAAGGACGGCTGATCCACGGTGGACCAAGTCCAGGCACGCACAAGTGCGGACGCACCACGTGGCACTGACGTGGCGGCCACGGCAGATGGACGGGAGAAGGTAGCGCCGACGTGGACGCCAACGTGGCGAAGCCGCGGGCGGCCACGTGGTCTAGGTGTGGACCGGATTAAACAAAGGGGGCCCACGCGTCGGCGACATAAAAGTCGGCGAACCGGGGAGGAAAAGGAGGTAAATTGGACTTGGTACTGAAAAAAACGGCCAACGGGCTGAGGGAGGTATGTTGGACTTCCTCGGGAAAAAGGAGGGAATGAGCCGAGGGAGGTAAGGTGGACTTGCTGAGGAAAGGGACAAAAATGGGTTGAGGGAGATGATCGGCCGAGGAGGTAATTCAGACTTCCTTGGGAAGAAAGATCAAATGGGCGTCGGTCAAGGGACACAACGTAGACTTCTTGCGAGGGAGGAGAGGGGCCATTCGGGCCGGCGGCCCGACGGAGAAGGGGGAGAGAGAAAGGAGGCGAGGAGGGACGTGAAATGGACTTTGGGAGAGAGGATTAACGGGTTGACGGCCCAAAGAGACAAGGGACCAAGATTGGACTTTTACGAGGGAGATGGCCCAATCGGGCCAACGGCGCTGGGCAGAGAGAGAGATGGGCCGGCCCGAGTGCGGCCTCTACGGCCCGGGCGGGTGGCTACGGTTTGGCCGAAACCCTAGGCCGACCCGGTGAGGGCACGGCGGCGGCGGCTACGGCCGTGACGGCGAGGCGGCAGCACGGCCACCGGCGGGGATGGCCCGCGAGCGGCGGCGGCGGCGGTGGCGCTGTGGCGGCGGCGGCGTGCGACGGCAGCGCACGGGCGGGGCGGCCGGGGTGCGGCACCACACGACGCGGCCGAAGAGGGCGGTGGATTTTAGCGGCGACGGCCGGGGTGGCGGGAAGCGGCGGCCGGAGCGGTGGCGGGCGGGGTTCGCGTGGGGGAGCGCGGGAGAGGGCACGGCGAGCTCGCAGGAGTGGGGGAAACGGTGGAGGGGAGCACGGGGGTGCTTTTTATAGAGGAGAGGAGACGGGGAGAGCCCGGGAGTGGCCGGAAAAAAGTGGGGGACGTGGGGTGGTGGCCGGCGGAAATGGCGGCGGGGTGGTTGCCGGCTTGACCGGCCGGAGGAAGGAGGAGGGAGGCGAAGCAGACTTGCGGGCACGGGCGCGGCTACGGGCCAAGCTGGGCCGGAGAGAGAGAAAGGAGGGAAAGAGGAAGGAGTGGGCCGGTCCGGGAAGAGAGAGGAGGGAAAAAAAAGAGGCCGCGTGGGCCGCGGGAGAGAGGGCGGGGTTTTGGGCCGGAAACGGCCCAAAACAAAGGGAGACCTTTTTAATTTGTTTTCCAATTTATTTAATCAGTTAAATGAACTTTGTGACTTTAAAATTATTTCTTTAGCTCCAAAAATTCACGAAAAATTTCGGAGAGTATTTTAGGGCACGGCGAATATTACAAAAATATTTCCGGCCATGATTTTTAAAGGAAAATTCAATTTCCCTCACAATTTCACTTGATTAAATTGCTTTAAATTTTTATTAAATTTTTGAAAAATGTATTATTAGGCAATTTTTAATCCCGATCGAAAATCGGGGCGTGACAATCTCCCTAACCAATCACTGAGGAACCGGGACGACAAGGACCAATGTATGCATGTCGTTGTCTGCTTCGGCTATAGGTTCACTCAAATCTTTCGATCTCCACCTCAGAATCATGGATAGCTCTTCAGATGACGGACCAACCCGCTGGCTGCACTACACTTCGGTCGATGGTTTGTATTCGCCGAAGATTGCCAGGCCACTTTTAGGTTGATCAATCAAGTGCGGCACACAATTTTTGTTGGACACTGACACACCAATCCACGTTATGATCTAAGCTTGTATGAGAACCCAACAAGTATGAGCATTTGAAAGTTACAACAAATGAATTGCAGTCTCCTGTTGTGCCTTGCATGCATTGCTACTCTGATGATCACTTCTTTCATGTAAGTGCTCTCGGATACTGACTTCCTACTTTGATTAATTAGTTCTTTCATGGCCATTGTTACTGTAGCATCGCACAACAAAAACTAAGCCAATCAGAGAAGGGTGAATGGTTGTAGTACCCAGAAACCAAACTTTTAGCGGAATATAAAAGTTTTCCTCAAATTTGATGGAGATCGGTCTAACCGGAGTTGATTTACCGGTCTAACCGCATGAAGACCTCCGGTCTGACCGCCTTTGATGTCTCGATCTGACCGCCCGATTCGCTGCTGTCGCCTGTCGCCGCCACTAGTCTAACCGTCGTAGCCTCGCCAATCTGACCGGTGCGATGCTGTCGGTTTGACCATTGGTGTCTCGCCGGTTGGACCGCCGCACCCAAGCAGACACAAATAGAAAATCTCTCAAAAGTAGATTGAACTTTATTGCTACTATATGTGTTTATAAAGTACAACAACAGCACTCCTCTAAAAAATCTTGACTAAACTCGAAACCCTAACTTTTCTCTAAACTCAACTTACACAAAATCGATACCGAGAGGCCTTAACCTCCTTCTCTATTTATACCTATAGATTCGCAGTCTAAACCCATGAATCCAACTCATACAAGAAGTCCTAATCCCCAAGAAAACATTTTCGTACAAAAAACAAACTTTACAAAACCAATCATATCAAATTTGGACTCCTTCCAAATTTGATTCCTCATCCAATACGCACACAATATCTCCATCGTATGCCATATGGAATCTTCACCAATCACGTGCATTGATCTTTAGCCTAAGCATCTCTCATGATATCCTGATTGTCCGAACGTCATCTTCTTCCAAGTTGACTCTTGATCCATCACCAGCAATGCTCTCCTGAAACATCAAGACTCACCTACACATGCATTAACCAAGAAACCATATCCGAACACAAATTCTCTCCAACTTGACTCAATGTTAGCATACAACAGTATTACATACGTATAGAAATCATCTCAAAGTCATATTCATGAATTAATCACGAGTATCCAAATAAACAATCCAAAACCGAAACCGACACAGTATCGACTAGTCAGACCATCGGGCTGGCCGGTCTGACCGCCCGCTATACTCCGGTCTGACCGCCTTACCTGCCCGGTCTGACTGGCTCCATCAAGCCAAAGCACTTGTTCATCATCTGAAAATCTTATTCACCATAACCCCGGTCTGACCAGTACACACACCCCGGTCTGACCGGCTGCAAAGCCACTTCACCAATAATCTTCAACTATCAAAACCAATTATCTCACATGTCAATTGTTCATCACGAAATACCAATCAAACACACTTTAATTTTACAATCTCTCTCTTGATGAACACAGTGGCAAACCCACAATACAAATTTGTTTTGGTGTTTGGAAAAATAAAAACAAAGAAGTGGTAGAAAGCATCAGAGTGCCCGAAAATTCAAAAGAAAATTTTTTTCACTTTTGAAAAGAAAGAAATTTCCCTAAACCAAAAAACATGTACTTTTTTATCTCTTCTCCCCCTTTTGACAATGATTTCATCAAGCATTTGCATTATATTCATAATATTTAAAAGCTGAGAAATATACCGAGAGCTATTCATATACATGTATTGCAATACAAAGAAGAGATAATCATCAATTAGATAACTAACATACACTAAAGTATAATCATGAACCAAAAATACAACAATTAAGTTCAAATGAACAATCAATATTCATGATTTTAAATTATTTATAATGCAATATATTTACAAGAACATAGATTGAAGGAAAAATCTCTACACATATACTCAATGCACAATTACTCTTTTTTAAATTAACACCATCAAAAGAACTTTCAACATTTATTTGAGTTTTTTGTGCTCATTTTGACATTGAACATTAAAATCTCTCAATTATTTCGGGTACGTCCTTGTCGTTAAGACTGTTTTCAAGGATTCAACACCCATTATTTTTCTCACCGCAAATACGTTCTTGTTGTCAAGACTATTTTCAAGGATTCGGTATTCATTTTTTTCTCTCTTAAAAACAATATTTGCACTTACGGCATTTGGAACAAAGATCAATTTGAGGAATAACAAAGCAATAAGTATTTATATAAGCATCAGTCATCCAAACTAAGCACTAGCTTCAACATTGCATATTTTCTTAATTCAAGTAAAAAATTAGTGTCATGCATCATCTTCCTTAAAAATAATATCTAAGCCTCATGAAAACACTAGAAAGCATACAAGCCATACTAGCGACAAATATATCTCAATCATATTGCTAGCATGCACATGAACATACAATAGGCATATAACAAATAACAAAGCTCTCTTTTTATCTTTTTCTTTTGATTTTCATATTTGCTTGATAAAACCAAAAAGTATAAGCTTTCCCTCAAAACATGCCAAAAGGATGTTTAATTCCCAATTCTTCACAAAGAAATGCAAAGCGAGAAGTATCCAATGGTTTTAGTGAAAATATCAGCAAGTTACAACTTTGTGTCCAAAAGCTTCAATTCAACATCTCATTTCTCAACATGATCCCTCAAAAAATAAAAACGAATATCAATGTGTTTTGTGCGTGTGTGTTGTATAGGATTCTTAGCAATATTAATAACACTTGTGTTATCGCAAAAGAGATGAACTTTCTCAAAAGCAAAATCATAATCTTTCAAAGTTGATATAAGTCAAAGAATTTGAGAACAACAATTAGCAGTAGCAACATATTCAGATTCAGCTGTTGATTGAGCAACACTAGATTATTTCCTAGAATAGCATGCAATTAATGATGTACCAAGAAAATGGCATGTTCCACTAGTACTCTTTCTATCAATTCTACAACCAGCAAAATCAACATCAGAATATCCACTCAAGCATATAGATGATGAAGTAGAATACCAAATTCCAAACTCAAGTGTATGATTCAAATACCTCATAGTCCGCTTGACCGCTTGATGATGTGAAGCACATGAAGAAGCTTGAAAGCGAGCACACAAACACACAGCAAACTGTATGTCTAGCCTTGAAGTAGTAAGATATAACAAAGATCCAATTGTACTTCTGTACTCCTTTTGATCAACAACCTCACCATCTTCATCAGGATCCAAAACAGTAGTAGATCCAATTGGTGTAGAAATTGGCTTGCAATTTTCTATCTTAAAACGTCGTAGAAGATCCTTGGTATACTTTATTTGATGCACAAACGTACCTTGAGGTGTTTTCTTAATTTGCAATCCCAAAAAGTACAATAACTCACCCGTCATGCTCATCTTAAATTCTCTGTGCATTATCTCAGAAAACTCCACAACCAAAGCGAGAGATGAACAACTAAAGATGATATCATCCACATAAATCTGAACAAAAAGTTGATTATCACCATGCTTTAGAACAAAAAGAGTTTTATCAATCTTTCCCATTTGAAAACCTTTTTCAAGCAAAAAGTTTTTAAGTCTATCATACCATGCTCTAGGTGCTTGTTTCAAACCATACAAAGTTTTTGACAATATAAAAACATGGTTGGAAAAATCAGGATTTTCAAAACCCGGTGGTTATTTACCATAAACTTCTTCCTGTATGAAGCCATTTAGAAAAGCACTTTTAACATCCATTTGATATAATTTAAAACCTTTTGAAGCAGCAAAAGCCAACAAAAGTCTAATTGCCCCAATTCTAGCAATAGGAGCAAAAGTTTCATCAAAATCCAAACCTTCCACTTGAGTAAACCCTTAATTAACAAGTCTAGCTTTATTTCTCACAATCAAACCATCCTTATTTTGTTTATTTTTGAAAACTCATTTAGTTCCAATAATATTATGACCAGAAGGAGGTTCAACTAAAGTTCAAAATTTGTTTCTCTCAAAATTTTTAAGTTCTTCATGCATGGCATTAATCCACGATTCACCAGTTAAAGCATGAGTAACATTTTTGGGTTCAAAAGAAGCAACAAACGTCGAATTTGCATGAACATCATGAGCCGTTACCTTAGACCTTGTAATACGCTCACCTAGATTGCCGATGATTTGTTCCGGTGGATGTTGTCGTTGAATATGCAAAGGAGCAGTGACTTCAAAAGCTATTTCATGTTCTGTACCTTCACTTGTTGAAATAGTAGCCTCTGGAGATCCATGAGAATCAGCATCAATCAAACCTGTGGTGGAACCTCTTGGTCGGTCTAACCGCAGCTCCTGCATCGGTCTGACCGGCCTGACGCCTAGTCTGACCGACCGAGCCGACCTCATCCAATTGTTCATCATGAAATACCAATAAAACACATTTTGATTTTACAGTTACTACTTACTAGCCATATATATCCATCCTAGGCTAAGCATCTTTTCAAGTAAATTAGTGTTTTAGTTCTTCATGACTTGAACTCTGCTTACAGCTGAAAACTTTTTCTTCGTTCTACTCTCGTTGTAGATAGGTTCTGCCTCTGCTTCACTACCCTAAGATGATCTGCATTTTGCATATCCAATTTCTTGTAATAATTTGCTGATGAACAACCTAGAGTAAGTATAGACCAACTTTTGCAAGACTGAGAAAATAGTAGGCAAGCATTCATGCTTTTCACTTACACAACGATTCTACATAGATAGAGAAAATCTATGGATTTGTGGTTGATCCCTCAAAATTTACATATTTCAAACTGTTGCACAATCTGTACACGCAAAATAAATCTACAGATTTCATTCAAAAAAAATCTACAGAATTGAAAGGTTCCATTAGCATGCATGCCTTTCACATGCATACCCAAAGGATAATTTTTGTGATTCTTCTTGAGTTCACTATAACTGCCATCCAAACTATCATCTTAACCATTTGATTGTAGGCTTCTGAAACTTTCGTTCTCACTTCACTCCATTCATGACGACACTAGGGTCAAACCTAGTATTCTCACCTTACTCCATTTCACATCCCTAGAAATTGAAAATGGAAAGAAATACATTAGCATTTTTATTATCAAGCCGATGTTTTGAGATCTAGAAATCATACTTAAGGAGATACTCTTACTTACCAGAATCAGATGGATTTGGTGTTCAAAGATGACTAATATCAATAAAATGTGATAAAAAGTTACATCCTTGACAGACTAATAGACACAGTAATTGGGGGAGCATGCTGTGAGATCGGATCCATCCCTCTCGATATTGTTCTCTCAGTGTTGTCAGGGAACACCCAGCCTTCTCAACTCCTGTTCAATGCATCACAAAGGATGAGAGGGAGAAAGCATGTTTCTTGCAGAACATAACATGATGAAAATTTAGGAGAGTGAGCAGAGCAGGGATGGACAATATGGGTCAAGTTAGGCACCATATGCATAGTTCACCTGTTATGTAATCATCGAAGATGAATTACTCACTTAGAAAAATAAGAGCATTGAGGAATCAATAATAATATCTACTATTTCATCTGAACAAAACAACCTTTCCATAAGAGGATAGAGATTAAGTTATGATGGTGCTCCGTTGCTTGACAGTGTCAAATCTGTGCTAATTCAACAGTAAGGTGTGCAACATTGTGCCATTTACTAAATCTTTTATCCTATTGCAGTAAATGCAAAGCACATCCATAGAGTTTCAATCACCTTGTCAACTTCCCCATTAAACTCAACCAATAGAAATTGACATAGTTGGTGGGTACTCTTTCCCCAACATTATCACCGTAGATTTCAGGAATTCAAATGGCATGCACAAAACCAACAGCATTGGCAGCTATGCCACCCAACATAGCATCAGAATAGCTAGGAAACACAGTCGTCCTCTCTTATGGCTAATGGAAGGTTATTTTCATCAGCAGATAAATTTCAGAGTAGGCAGTAGTATCAAAATTTTTGAATAAATTGTCAACCAATCCTGGATTCTTCATCACTTAAATTTGGTCAAAAGCAAGGTGTAATAGTAAAAATACAGCAGCAATGTTGAGTAAAGAAGGATTTGATCACCTTGCCATACTATGCTAAACCACTTTTTTGCGAACGCGTAAAATGATTGCACATTAGAAAAAAGCAGAGTTTTTGTTACACAACACAACCAGCCAGACGGCCATTGCCTAGGGACAAGGAAAAAATGAAAAGGAAACAAAAGGAGTGCTAAGGGAGAAAAACTACTGAAAAAACGCTGCTCCTATAGGAGGGTGGTGGCGGAGCCCCACTACACTCCCAACAAGCCCCCAAAAGTAGCGATGCCAGCCGATGACCACAGACGGCCTTCCTGAAGGATAGACTCCAGAACCGTTAAGACTGACGAGAGAGAAAAATCAAAAACCATGGAGTTCCGTTTCTTCCATAGCTGCCAAGAGACCAAGAAGAATAGGGAGTTGAAGCCCACACGAAGATGTTCAAGCAGGCAGGCCCAAGAAGTCGGCCATCAGACCTGAAGCGAGCAGCCATGGGAAAGAGTGAGGTCAGACCAGCCAGGAGGAGATAGCACACGGTGCCAGACCTGACAAGCGAACACACAGTCAAGAAGGATGTGGTTCGCTGTCTCAAGCTCTTGAGTGCAAAAAGGACAGGCCGAATGGCTATCAATACCACGCTTTTGCAGAAGATCAGCCATCCAGCAACACTGCTAAAACGCAAGCCAGAGAAAAAGCTTGCATTTGGCAGGGCCTTTTGCCTGCCAGAGCAGGTCAGCACAAGCAAAAGAGTGCTGGCCAAGGAAGAACGCCTGGTAGACCAAGCGGGCCAAGTAAAGTTGGCCGCTTGTCCAACGCCGAACCAGACGGTCTTCCGTGCTCGGAGAGAGCTGAATAGGAAGCACAACATCTCAAACCACTAGAAATTGGGAGATGACCAGGACGGTGAGAGCGCCACGGATGTCCCTCACCCAAGAGTTATCAGCGAGGGCCAAAGCGACCGTGCGCGAAGCCCGGAGACGTGGGGACACAACAAGGAGGAGGTACGGTGCCAAGGAGGCCACCAAGCGACCTTCGATCCACTATCGACGTGCTGTCACCAAGCACAAAGAAGGTGGAGGCCACAAACATATCGAAGACTCTCCATTCGAGGGAGGCCTTCAGGTCCGCCCAGAAGAGGTGACCTGAGCACTGAAGCTAGAGCCAGTGAAGGCAAAAAGCGAAACCTGATATTCTCAAATCAGCAATACCGAGTCCGCTGACATCTCTAGGGCGACAGACATTCGTCCAAGACACAAGGCACTAACCCCCATGGATCGAATCCGTACCTGTCTATAGGAAAGCGTGACATTTCTTGTTTATGGCCTTGACGACCCAGCCTAGCAGACCAATCTCCATGGACACATGGATCGGAATAAAAAAGAGCACTGACTGGACCAGCTTAGAGCAGCTGGCCAAAGTGGTGAGCTGACCCATCCAGGGAGGGAACCGATGGGAAACCTTGTCCATGAGAGGTTGCAGGGCTGCTTTCGATAGCATGCGGACCGACAGCGGAATGCCAAGGTAGATGCAAAAGAACTCAGAGATAGAGCAGGGGAAAGAACTTTGAACCTAGAGCAGGGGAAGAAACTTTGAACCAGCTCCAGGTCCTAGGCCGATCAACGGATAGGAGTAATCGAGCATTTGGCAAAGTTGGTGCGTAGCCTGGAGGTCAAGCCGAAGACAAAGAGGATGCCTTGGATGAACTCCAGATCCTACCGGACGGGGGAGAGAAAGAGAACTAGATCATCGGCATAGAAAGAGGCACGATGTCGTAGAGCACAGTCATTGAGAGGGAGGAAACCGCCCGAGTCAGAGGCCTTGCGGAACATCGCATTGAGCACATCCATTACAAGGATGAAGAGCATGTGGGAAAGAGGGTCACCCTATCGGAGCCCTCTCCGGTGGAGGAAACGGAGACCCGACACCCCATTGACAAGCACTAGGGAAGAGGAGCCCAGAAGAATAAGGGAGATCCAATCACGGCAGCGACGGCTAAACCCATGGTGGGTAAGCACTTCAAGCAGGAACGGCCAACTGACCGTGGCAAAGGCCTTCGTAATGTCCACTTTGAGGAGCAAACGAGGAGTGCGCCTGGCATGGAGTGCCTTGGCCGCAAGCTGAACATAGCGAAAGTTGTCATGAAGTGAGCAACCTTTGACGAAAGCACTTTGATTGACCGCCACTAGCCCGTCAAGGTGAGGAGAGAGACGGGTAGCCAGGATCTTGGAGAACAACTTGCCAAAGTTGTGGATGAGCCTTATCAGGCGGAAATCCTTGACTTCCACGACCTCATCTTTCTTCGACAAAAGGGAAATGAGAGCATCATTAAGGGAGGTGAAACCCTAGCCGTTAGTCAGAAAGAGGGTATTGAGAGCAGCCAAGATTTCTGACTTGATCACCGGCCAACAAGATTTGTAGAACCGGGCTGTGAAACCATCAGGGTCGGGCGCCTTATCTGATGGTAATTGTTTAATCACCGCCCAAACTTCATCCTCGAAGAAGGGACTGTCCAGGCCACCAAGATGTGCAGGGCAGAGGCCAAGAGAGTGGAAATCGAGACAAAGATCTCGCTCGACGCTCATCCCCATGACGTTGGTAAAGTGAAAGGAGGCAAGCTCTTACAGCTCATCATGAGAGATGGCAAGCCGGTCAACATCGCAAAGGTGCATGATGTAATTATTCCGCCTCCAGACCCTAGCGTGTAGGTGGAAGAATTTGGTATTGGCGTCACCCTCCTTGAGCCAGATCAGACGCGAACACTGGCACGCAATGGTACGCTCGAGCGAAGCAAGCCTGAGGCACTTTAGCTTTAGGTCTCGCCACAACCAAGACTCCAGGGGAGATAGAGGTCGACTCTCTTGGGTGACTTTGAGCCGGAAGAAGAACTCCTTCGCCATTTGCAACTGGAGGCAGACACTATCGACATGTTGGTCGCTCTAGCTCTGCAAGCGCTTAGCCATGTTGGAGAAACACTAGGCAAGCGCGACCAAAGGAGGTAGATTGGCCGAGGGTTGCCATGCGTCTTGCACGACTTAAAGGAAGTTGTCGAACTTAGGCCAGAATGCCTCAAACCGAAAGAGATGTGCTTTTGGCGAGGAGACACAAGAGTGAAGGAGAAGAGCGCAGTGATCAGAGGCAACAGAGAAGGCCGCTTGGAGGAGGCAAGAGGGGAAAAGCTCCTCCCAGTTTGCAGAAAAGAAGAAACGATCGAGTTTGACGAGCGTAAGGGAATCACGCTCGTTGCTCCAAGTGAAGCGATGATCGTGGAGCGGTAACTCCCGAAGGTCCAACTCGTCAATTAGTCGATGGAAGCAGCCCATCATGCATCGATTGAGGTTTAGGTTATTCTTGTCTTGAGCCTCAAAAATTAAGTTGAAATCACCTGCGACAGCCCACGGTCCCGTATGAGAAGAGCGCAAAGACCGGAGTTCGTCAAGGAACCGAAGTTTCTCAACTTCCTCCTATGGTCCATAGACTATGAAGAGCCACCAGGGGGTATCGTTAGAGTGGTGTCAAACCAGCGCTGTTAGAGAGAAATCAATGAGATGAACATCTGAGACAGACTAGATGGCTGTCCGCCAGGCAAGCAACACCCCCCACTCCGACCAACAACAGGCAAAAAGGAATAATCAAAGTCCAGGCCTAGCATTTCCAGAATTATTCGAGGCGAGATTACATCCATCTTGGTCTCCTCTAGGCAAAGTAGAGAGACACGCTCATCATAGACAACATCACGGACAGCATCCCGACAGACGCGCGAGTTTAGCCCCTGCACGTTCCACACCAAAACATTCCTATTGCATGATCCCATAGAGGGGGAACCATGCAGAGAGGAGAAGGGAGGCGAGGTTGATCTGCCGCATGCAGACAATGCCTCCGCAGCCTGAGCCAGGGGCAGGGAACCGGAGAAGAACGACGAGAGCACAAAGACGTGGCCTTGCGAGAGGGGATGGGTGAAGAGGGCGTTGTAGGCCGTGACCACCTCGGCCGAGACAGGACCCTCCTCAGGCACCAACCCTAGCTTGCGCATCAGGTTGCGCTGTGCGCGCGAGACCATGTGACTCGACCCGGCAAGCGCGAGCTTGGCAGCGATCCTCTTGCTGTGCTTCAAAACTACCCCCACAGTCGTGGCGGGAGGCACTGGAGGCGGGGGTGGTGGGAAAAGTGTCGGGGGCAGAGGATAGGAGCACTTGGCAAGGAAGGAGCGCAGCGCACCGCTGTCCGCAACCGAAGTCGGCAACGCGTGTGTCACTAGCCGACCATGAAGGTCAAGGATGACCACCAGTACGTCGAACAAGACCCCCTCAGGCACGCAATCCACCACCATCGAACGTGGCGACAGAGGCGCACAGACCACCACAACGGTCGCCCTCGGCCTCGGCGAGAAGAGGACTGGTGGGCTCGGCGACGGAAGAGATCACGGCGATGGCGGCGACGTGTCGAGCGAACAGACCGTAGTGGCCGCCACCACCAGCCTTGGCGAGGAGACGGCCTATGCTAAACCACTGAAATCATTCTCTTCAAACTATAGTGCTATGAGAAGCAGTAAGCCTTAGGATATATTGTAGCTATTGAGAAGTCAGTCAATCAGTCAATCAATCTAAGGTAATCGGAGGAAGAGCAAAACTAAGTTGCATAATCGAGATTGCAGAGGCAGATGATGGTGACGAGTGGCTAGGTAGGATTGGAGATGGAAGCAACACCTCTCTTGGCCGACATTGTCCCAGATCTGGGCCTTGAAAGAGCCACGTCAATATCACGTGTGACGAAGATCAAGTCAATCTATCATGTAGAGGTTATGTTAATCGAAATTGCTCTTAATACTATTGAGGGATTTAATTTACACTAGTTTTTTAAGTTAAGGGATGCTCGGTCCCTGGTTTTACGGACGAGGACTTAAACGAAACTCTATCCATAGCTAAGGGAGAAACAGTGAACTTTTTTCTCCCAATTTCATTTGGATCGAGAGTTCGAGACCAACCAAGGATCAGGTATTCGTGCTGTAGGCCGTAAGCCACCAGCAGAAAGACAAGCACCGGATGGGCCGATCTATTTAGTAAGTACCGTAGTACTATTTACGTCGTGGTCCTGGATGAACCTGGACACACTGTTTGTCCTGGTGGGGATTTCGTGCTTACCCCACTCGATTTTTTTTTCGCTTTTTCAGCGTGAATTAGCCGTTGGTAGAAGGACGAGAAGAGGAGATGAGGTTGGTGCCCCTGTCCGTGGAAACAGAGCAAACGCACAACTGGCTCTGCATGTGTTATGTGTGTCATCGTGGCCCTTGAAGCAACCAGGCAGGCAAGATGTATAGACTGGCTATCATAGAGTATACTACTTTCGTCTCGAAAAAACGAACCTAACACATATCGTATATTCAAATTCGTACTATTGATATGTCATATCTTATTTTCTTTTCGTTTCATAATATAATAATCTATAAAACCGGATATGATATTTCATAGTATAACGAATTTAAACATTTTTATACTCTCTTCATTTCATAATATAGCAATCTATAAAACCGGATATGACATTTCATAGTACAACGAATTTAGATATGAGGCTATGAAATGTCTCATCTGATTCTAGATTGATATATTATGAAGACAGAGAAAATACTAGATTTATTTTCTATGGGACAAAAAAAAAACACAACCACATCGCCCAAGCCATTTTCGTTTTCGCTTGGCTCTACACACTGTTGGTATTCAGTGACAATATATACTGAATGCCTGAATCAAATTTCTAGTAAGTTTCATGAAATGGCTCATAGGTAATTTATGAGTTATATACTAGTGTTCGATCATTCTCTGTTTGGCTAAATCTCCGAGATATCCCTTCGTCCGATTAAAACTCAATCCTAAAATTTCTAACTATAAATCTAAACACATGTATATCCTTGACGGAGTAGTATGTGCTTCCACCCTGACACTTTTCGTTCTTTGTCATCCTCCAACAATGGTGGACCCAGGAAATTTGACAAGTCCGGGCAACTAACAGAGTCCCGTCCTCCCGTGCCTCTTCTCCCGTGTCCCTACTGGTTGAAAGTGGTACTGGGCCTTAAGGGCCCATAGAAGTTGAGCCCAGGCAGGAGCCCAGGCTAGCCGGGCCTTGGGTCCGCCGGTGTCCTCCAACACACTCTTATGTGTCATCAGCTATTATATCCTCGTCCCAAAAAGATTACGATGGAGGTAGTAGTTTACTTGCATCAGTATCCTTTCTTTTTCTTCCTCTTACGTCCAATGTAGCATTCTACTACTCAAATATTATCACGTGTTTATCTTCTAAGGGCCCTTTGAATCATAAAAAATAAAAAAATAAAGAAATATAAAAAACATAGGATTTTAATAGAAACACAAGTACAAGGCAGAAGATTATAAAACGTAGAAATGATTGTTTGATTGGACCAAGGAAAAATGCAGAAATTGAATGAGAGAGATAGCCTTAAAGGAATTTTTTCAAGAGGTTGAATTTTTTGCTAACTTTTTTTCAAAATCTCTATAGTATTACCCATTTCATTTGAATGATAAAATTCATTCCTTTATTTTAAAGGCTTTCATAAAAAAAATTTCATAGAATTGAAATCTTTCGAAATTCCTATATTTTTTCTATAAATCAAATGGGCCCTAAGTCATACACCTGTTGTCCTAAAATTGAATGAATTTGGACAAACATTTATTCAAATTTATTTGTATAAGTTGGTTTTTTTATGGAAGAAGTAACTCATAAAGATATTTAACCTTTTTTTAAGGATGGGCTTCTGCCAGCACACTCTCCTCTTCTTCTCTTATGGCCAAGGCAATGCTGCTATGGGGCTTCCACCATCCTCGTCGTCCCTCTGAACCTGCAGAAATGTTTGTGCATAATTTCCATATACTCATACGAGTATTAAGTAAGAGATTTGATTCGTGCTCACATGTATACTTCTCTCTGTTTTAACATGCAACAAGCTTTAGCTTTTACACGACTATTAAGCAGAGGGATAAAAGTACTTGTTTGCCACCTCAGGTAGGTTAGGTGTGAGCTCAGAACAACAAAGCCAACCGATAGCGTGGGTGGTTTAGTGATAAAAATCACGTTTTAAGGTTGTTATAATATTTTGAGACAAAAGAAATATATTACTTGTACAACCATAAAGTAGGAGGTTGTTATGGTGATGTGTCCTTCACATCAGCCATAAAGGGAAAAAACTGGGTGTGTTCATTTGAACAACACAAGAGAAAAAAATTTCTTATTTTTCACGTGTACGTTTTCTAAACTGATATGTTTTATTTAAAAAAATATAAAAAATTTGTTTTCACCGCTCTTAAAACACATTCTAAGCTCTAAAGAAAAGAAGGCAAGCCGAAGCATGCTGATTCATGAGAAGGGGCTGGATCTTGCTGCCCAATGGCCGTATCCTACATCTGCCTGCCTGCCTATGGCTCTCTTGGAAGAGAAGAAGAGGCGGACACAGAGACAAGGAGACAAAATAACTGATACATAATCTTGCTTGCTATCTGCACGAAGCATGCTGTCCAACACACCAAGTTGGCAATTTTATTTCGTGCTTTTTCGCTTTTCTAACCTTTGATTAATCAGGATATTTTGGTTGATGCTAGCTGCTGCATGAGAGATTGAGATTCCATGTAATTAACGGCTATATGAGTGTAGGGAGGAGATCATCTGAGGCTTTTTGCCGTGTCATCATGGTTAATTTTTGTAATGGCTGTGCCAGTCCTTCAGAACGTGGGTGCATGTTGCTTAGCTTCAGCTCATTTTTTTAGGCATCAAAAGATGAACATGAAAGCTGCGGAGGAGAATGTCAATTTGGAATCTTTTAAGCATTTTGCACGGATTTAAAGGTGATGGGATAAATGTGTGAAAGTGATTCTCATATTTCTTTACGAACAAATGAAACCATATTAATATATATTTACAGGAATACAAATTTTATTTTTCACGCAATTTTTTCTCTCAATTTTATTTATTTTTACTCCGTAAATCATTAGAACGAGTTTTAGTAAGGGAGACAAACAAGATTCATACAGAACACAGCAACATTCACCCAGTTTTTTTCATAAGCAATTTTTTAAGACTCATAATTTTCTTAAAAGATTAAGCACCAAGTACAAAAGCTGGGGAATGAAATTCCGTGATACATCGCCTTTTAGGAGGAAAACAAACAAAATGAACTGATAACCATACTTCATCAGAAAAACTGAAAATTTGAAGCTTGTTTCCAATTTATAAGTGAATTCGTTGTTTGTCAACTGCACTTCTCTTTTTCACGGCTGCATCTAATCCCCGTGGCAAATTTGATATCCTTCTTTTGAAAAAGGAAGAGGAAAAATACAGGCAAGAATATTGCGGGTCTATGATATAAAGTCAAGCAAAGCATGAATAACACATACCAAAAAATGTGATTAAATAATGAGGTTTAGATAATAAGGACACTAATTTTTCATCGAATAGCTAGCTAGTCCTTGTCAAGGAAGAAAAATCCGTTACAATTGACCAAACATTTGTGAAACTTTCCCTGTGCAGTTGGAACTTTTCAAAAAGAAAAAAAAAACTTCTTACAAAACCAAACCTTTTTGAAAGCTTCACTATAGCAGTTGGAAGTTTCAAATAGGAAAAAAGAACTTCTTATAAAACCAAAATTAAAGGGTTAGCAACAAATTTCTCATTTATGGACGAAATACATTTTCATGATTTCATCGCAAAAATTATAGTAACGACCTTATTTTGTATGCGCAATTTGTTAAACGATATAAGTACTTGGATTTTGACTCTGATGCCAAAGATGCTTATGCAATTTGTTTCCTTTCCCCCTTTCTTTTCTCTGTCATGCCTACAGTGTACTCCTTTTCGCTTATGGCTCCTACTTCACCAACTACAAGTGGACTGAAAAGGAAAACGGAAAAAATAATTCCTCAATAACTCTCCACCACCACAATTAAATGAAAACTTTGAACTCCCTTCCAAAAATTCAAAACAAGAAAGAAAATATAGCTCACATCATCAAAATCAATGGTTGGTGAGGTGGAGAAAATTTCTCAAGAGAGAAGGCCAGCCAAACTAAGCAAGAGAAAAAAACAACTACTAAAAATCGGAAAAACAAAAGGAGAAACTAGTGGAAGTGGAGAGAGAGATGTTTGGTGAGACGGGGTGGAGCCCACACAACATGGGGTTGGTGGCCACGGCCACGGGGTTGGTGGAGGCGGGCGCGGGCCCCACACCTCCCAGCGGCTGGATGGCCGGCGGGTGAAAAAAAGTTTCGGGCGGGGTCAGCGACCGTGCCCTGGCAGTGCGGTCCTCACGTACCGCGAAATACTTTTCGCACGCGGCTCGCACCCGCACCCGCACCCCCCCCCGTGTGGGCCCCATCCACCCGCGTCGTCTCCTACCTCCCGATCCGCACCCAACGCGCTATAAATAGGCGGCGCGAGCGCATTCCGGAGGCCACCCCCGTGCAAAATCACACGCGCCGGACTCTCCCTCCCTTCGTTCGCCTTACCCGCCGAATAAAGGCAAGCGCAGCAGCGGCGAACGAAGAAGGTGAGCTCTCTCGCCTCGTCTTCTTCCTCTTGCTCGTGAGATCCTCACTCCTCTCGGGGATTTTTCTTTTTCTTTTTTTGCTCTGTTGGGGTTTGGGTTTGGGGTAGATCTGGGTTGCGCGCTCTTCGATCTGATGAGCGCGAGGTTTGGTGGGGATGATGGTTGATTGGTGGATTGGAGATCTGGGGACTGGGGGGTGGTGATTGTTTGTTTGTTCGTTTATCGGTCGTGGAAGTGGGGGGAAGGGGTTGGGGATATTCTTGCTTTTTGTTTAATCTTTGATTGTGCGTGTCTGGAATTCTGGATTAAGAGAAAAAGAAAACCGATCTTTTTGGTTTGTGGTGGAACAGACTAGATCTAGCGTTGGTGGATCCAATTTTAAATTGCAAAATTTGTCAGTACTTGGCTGTCGGCAGCAGTAGATCTGAAGAAGGGATTTCTATCTCTCTCTATCTCTCTTTTTGTTCTTTGTTCTACAGCAATGGAGAATTCGAATTTGCTCTCCTCTTTCTGCCAGGAAGTAGTAGTAGTAGTAGTAGTAGTAGTAGTAGTAGTAGTAGTAGTAAAATCACTTAGTATCATTTTTGCTGCAAAAATCGAATCTTTTCTCTTGGATCGACCAGTTCGTCCTCATCTTCGCCGCAACGAATGAATGAATTCTCTGCAGAAATTTGTCCGCAAAAATCGAGTCTTTTTTCTGACTGGTTGCTTGGTTGCATCCGATGCAGAGGGCAGATAGAAATGGCGGCGGAGACGTTCCTCTTCACCTCCGAGTCCGTGAACGAGGGTCACCCCGACAAGCTGTGCGACCAGGTGTCTGACGCCGTCCTCGACGCGTGCCTCGCCCAGGACCCCGAGAGCAAGGTGGCGTGCGAGACCTGCACCAAGACCAACATGGTCATGGTGTTCGGCGAGATCACCACCAAGGCCACCGTCGACTACGAGAAGATCGTCCGCGACACCTGCCGCAACATCGGCTTCGTCTCCGACGACGTCGGCCTCGACGCCGACCGCTGCAAGGTGCTCGTCAACATCGAGCAGCAGTCGCCCGACATCGCCCAGGGCGTGCACGGCCACTTCACCAAGCGCCCCGAGGAGATCGGCGCCGGCGACCAGGGCCACATGTTCGGCTACGCCACCGACGAGACCCCCGAGCTGATGCCCCTCAGCCACGTCCTCGCCACCAAGCTCGGCGCCCGCCTCACCGAGGTCCGCAAGAACGGCACCTGCGCCTGGCTCAGGCCCGACGGTAAGACCCAGGTCACCGTCGAGTACCTCAACGATGCCGGCGCCAGGGTTCCCGTCCGCGTCCACACCGTCCTCATCTCGACCCAGCACGACGAGACCGTCACCAACGACGAGATCGCCGCCGACCTCAAGGAGCACGTCATCAAGCCGGTCATCCCGGAGAAGTATCTCGACGAGAAGACCATCTTCCACCTCAACCCCTCGGGTCGCTTCGTCATCGGTGGCCCCCACGGCGACGCCGGCCTCACCGGCCGCAAGATCATCATTGACACCTACGGCGGCTGGGGAGCCCATGGTGGCGGCGCCTTCTCCGGCAAGGACCCGACCAAGGTCGACCGGAGCGGCGCCTACATTGCCAGGCAGGCAGCCAAGAGCATCGTCGCCAGCGGCCTCGCCCGCCGCTGCATCGTGCAGGTGTCGTACGCCATTGGTGTCCCTGAGCCGCTCTCCGTGTTCGTCGACTCCTACGGCACAGGCAAGATCCCCGACAAGGAGATCCTCAAGATTGTGAAGGAGAATTTCGATTTCAGGCCGGGGATGATGACCATCAACCTTGACCTCAAGAGGGGTGGCAACCGGTTCATCAAGACCGCGGCATACGGCCATTTCGGCCGCGAGGATCCCGACTTCACATGGGAGGTGGTCAAGCCCCTCAAGTATGAGAAGGCATCTTCTTAAGGAAGAAGACGAAGATGACATGAGTGGTGGTCTTTCTCGCTATCTACCTCCATTGCCGCTGCTGCCGCTGTCTTCGATCAGTAGTGACTGGTTGCTCCATGGAAGAAGAAGATGATGATGAAAGGGTTCAAGGGTTCAATCGACATGCGTCGTTGCTAGTGATCGGTGTAGCAGCCAGAGTTTTAGTGTTCGGATATCTTCGGCGTTTTATCTTTTATTTTTTTTGAGTCAGCTGAAACTGCAAGAGAGCTCTGCAGTTTGCTCTATCAGTTTGTCTTGTTCTTTTTTTTTTCAGGTTTTTGTGTAACCGCATCTGTAATACTGTCTTTCAATATGAAGGAACCATATGTGATACCGGCACCATAATTCATCCTCCTGGGTATACAACTTTCTTCAAGCTGTGTTTGTGTTGTGTTCTTCACTGTTGAGTTTGACCTGGAAGGAATGGTGAAGTTTTGAGTTCAGTACTTCAGTCATTGGTTGGCGGCATAATCATATATGGACATGGGCCAAAGCTGATACGGAGTATTTCTTCGGGATAATTACTACTAGTACCAGACTGCAGCTGGAGGTGACAGACGGTGGATTACGGATTACCTAACACGAGCTGAATAATCACCCCCCAGAAATATCTATTCTCATCTGTTCCTTAACCACAATGTACAGGTCCGAAATCTCAGACATGGAGACTGATTATTTTTTAGTAGTTTGTTAGACTGATTATTTTATTTTGTTGGAGAACATTAGTACGAAGTACTCCACTACATTAGCATGGAATTTATCATCCCTGAAACACATTTAAAACACATTTGAGGCAAACTTCAAAGTTGTCTCAATCAGCAGACATCATTAGAAAATTCCCTAATTTTTGGACAAACAAGCTCTTTATGTATCCAAATACTACTAGATCAGACCTGTTATCCATCCCCAGCCAAACAAATTCATTTTTGTTCCTCCAAAAACTACATGAATCGAAGTTTCAGGATGCACAAGCTGTCTCTGTGTGTGAGGCCCACGGCGAGGTCGCCTCAATGAAGGAGGATGGAGAGAGATGGAGGCAGCGGGCGCAGACAGAAGGCACACGCCATGTGAGGATCGCACACACATCCCATGATGCATGTTCCAGCACGTCACGTACGGCTGGCCGTCTCGCGTCGGCGAGAGAGCGATGCTGCTCGCCTTGTCGGTGTGATGAGACAACTAACGAGGTGCCGCCGCCGACGCCTGAATCCTGTGGATCCTCTGCCGCTGAAATATCTCTCCAACTGCCGCAGGACTCGTTGTTTGTTGCAACTTTGTTTTACGGCCAAATTTGCTATATTGTGGTATTTGCTGTTAGACATCATAAAATGATTTTGCTTCCAAATATTCTTAAAAACATGTTAATTTGCTGAAGGACACTGAATCAATTATTTTATTATTTGCTGTTTATTTGGAGAGAGGAACGATTAAAAAGACCAAGATGTTCCTTCTCAGCTTTACTTCGGTTTTCTCGGTGGGCCCTGACCGTAAATAACTCGAGACTATCTCTACGTTTGTCGATAAATTTTCTTCTAAAAATTTGTCAGATGTAAATATAGTTCAATAGTAATGTAATTACATTGTAACTTGCATGTAACTAAATGTAACTAGTATGTAACTTTCATATAATTTTAAAACTGTTATATTTGCTTTAAGATTTATACAAGCGGGAAATAAAAAAGTCACAATGCATGCAAAATGAGGGGATTTGGGTCCGTGACCTCCGCTTCGCTAAAAAAACATTTTATCGCAAGATTTTTAACCATCACCACTTAAAATAAAAATGGCAAATGCAACTTTTAATGGGTCTTTGAAACACAGAATTAACAAAATGAAAGAATAGAAAAAACATAAAATTTTGATAAGGATTTCAGTGTAAAATAGATAATTGCAAAACATTAAAAAAAACACAGAAATGATCATTTGATTAGCTCACAAGAAAAACGTAGGAATCGAATGAGAGATAGGTTTAAAAGAATTTTTTCAATAAGTTAGAGCTCTTACTAAGTTTTCTCTAAAATCTATATCCAACGAGCCATTGCATTAGAATCATTTATATCAAAGAGTCAAATAAAAAGAATTTCTAAGATTTGAATCCATTGAAATTTCTCCATAATTTTTTTAATTCAAAGTGACTCTTAAGATGGCTTACCACTGAGTTTTTTGAGTTGGACCTTAAATTACTTGACCAAACTCGTTAGCCATAAAAAAGAGCTAGGAAATTTGATGAAGCTGGAAACGTAGCAACAAACTAAAATATGCATAAGATATAACTTTGACCACTTAATTAAAAAAAATACACAACTTTAATAACATAAAATTTTTCGTTATAATAAACTTGGCTACGTTAATTATGATCAAAGTTAACTCGTATATTATAGACAATAATTGTGATATTAAAAAGAATAACTGTTATTGACTGCAGGATTCTAAAACAACAGACGAATGTAACCGGAAAATACACTTTATGGTCATACACCATTATCACTTATAAAACGACTTGCTTTTTTACCTTCGTGGCTCGACTAACACTCAACTCAGTCAAAGACGTAGCTGGGAGTAGACTAATTAAAACTACACACTTCAAATTATAGACTATGCCCGTGTTTAGATTAAAAAAATTTTGAAAAAAAACGTCACATCAGGTCATATCAGATGTACGGACACACATTTGAAGTATTAAATATAGTCTAATAACAAAACAAATTACAGATTCCGCCTGTAAACTGCGAGACGAATCTTTTGAGCCTAATTAATCCGTCATTAGCAAATGTTTACTGTAGCACCACATTGTTAAATCAAGTGTCATTAGACTCAAAAGATTCGTCTCGCAATTTACACGCAAACTGTGTAATTAGTTTTTTTTTGTCCACATTTAATACTTCATGCATGTGTCCAAACATTCGATGTGATGGATTTTGAAGTTTGAAGTTTGGATCTAAACAGGCCTATGTAATGTAACCTTAGTTCTTCAGGTATTACTACCTCCATTCATTTTTCATGACACCGAACTACTTATGTATAAACTTTAATCGTACGTCTTCTTTTTTAAATTTATGCTAAAAAATATTGTCTTATCATATTATTTTTATTTTGAGACAGTATTATCATATAACTGTGCATATGCCAAATATAACTATATCATTTGCCTTCATCAAAACATCATAATTTAAAAATTATTGATCAAAGATAGAATCACATTATATGTTAATTAATGGTTCACCGTAGCAAATAAAAAGAAACAGAGAGGGAGTAAGAGCAAATAGTACAGCTAACTGTTGGCTATTAGCTCATAAAACAAACATATATTAATATATATAATAGGTTAACTATGAGGATGATTTTATTTTCTCTTTTCTCTTTTTCTTTCGATATGAATTTAATGTAAATATTTCGGAATATGCGTATGGTTAGCTCTTGCATAAAAGCAACATTTCTTTTTTTTATTTTTTTATGTAAGCTTATAGTTGATTTATAGTTTATTATTATTATTGCTCTAATTAGGTCGCAGTAGGTGTTTGGTAAAGGCAGTCGCCTAAATCTGCCAATAAAATCAGGGGTGGTGACATGCTGATTCCACTGAGCTGTGGCCCCGGACCGGTCATTACCAACCCCATAATCTCGCCATCTTCTCTTTGCTTGCAGGTGCAGTAATGCTGTTGGTCCATGTCCAACACTCAACCTCATTGCTGTTATGCATGTGTCTGCCTCTTTTTGGGGTTGGTCAAGATGCAAAACATAATTAAGTTTGATGCGTGCAGCGTGCGAGATAATGGATAATTAAGTAGCCTGCTTCCAGCTAGCTTCCTTGAATATGCTCACATGTCTTTTGCATGATGATGATTGATGTGAGAGACACCAACCTGATTATTTCCCAAAATTGCTCTCGGAAAAGATTATTATTTGTATCAAAAGGAAATCTTTGTTGGAAATAAAAGGTGCTCCCTCCGTTATAGAATGGAAGTGTTTTGATTTTGTCTCAAGTCATTTTTTAAAAAAAATATTTTTGATCAGCTTTATAGATACAATATTTTAAACACAAAACAAATATATTATAAAAATATATTTTTATGGTGTATTAAATGAAACTAATTCGGTGCAGTATATGTTGTTATATATGTTTTTAATCAAAGTTTGACTTAGGAACAAAACTAGGGTGAGTTCTTCACCCAACTTTCCCATCTCACATCTCTTTTTTCGCACGCACGTTTTTCAAACTGCTAAACGGTGTGTTTTTTGTAAAAAGTTTCTATACGAAAGTTGTTTTAAAAAATCATATTAATCCAGTTTTTAAAAATTTTTTAATAAATATTTAATTAATCATGTGCTAATGAGTCGCTCCGTTTTCCATGCGGAGAAAATATTTTTTCAAACCTAACAAACGAACATAGCCTAAAACATTTTACATTCTAAAGTAGAGACAGTATAATAATATGGGTATATATATTCTCCATATATAATGGACCCATCTCCAAAACTCAACAAGTCAACCTCCTAGCTGTTATGTATGCGTTTGTCTTTTTTGGTTTGGTCAAGATGCAAATATAAGTTTGATGCGTACTTCCAGCTGGATTCTCAAGTGCTTACATGCCTTTTGCATGATGTGAATGAAACCAACCTGATTATACCCAAAATGCTGTTAGAAAGGATTCTGGCACCGGAGGAAATCTTTATTGGAAAATAACGTAAGACAAATACAAATATTTCTTACATCTTCTTTGGAACGTCTCACAGTACTTCTAAAATCTAGTATAAGTTTTATTAAATTTTTATATGGATGAAGATTCCTAGCTAGGTTTCAAAGTAATATGAAAAAAAAATCTCATTTTCGTTAAACATTATGCTCCTTTTAGAACCATCACCTTTAAATTAATCTTAGTATTCTCCATTAATAATGGATATATTCGACTAATCTTACTGTTGTAGCCGATACAACAGTTATAAATGGTTATTGGCTATAGTTTGATTTGAATTGCCGCAGCCGCTGCCTCATCTTAGCCGAGCGGATCAGCCCCAATATTTCTTCGGTGGTAGTAGTGATGATGCAGACACTCGAAAACTCGTGAAACTTTGTGCTCATTGTGTCATTGTGCCAACAACTGTGGCAGGAAGATGCTTTACACTATTCTGCCTGCCATTTTCTGAAACACGTCGGATATTGACGTGTGAGTGAAGCGGCATCCATAGCCAATTGACGGTCGCCACGAACGGGAAGAAAGATGCATAGTACTACTGGTTAGGCTCAGTTATTGACGAGTACTCACTCTGTTTCTTAATGTTCAGGTTTATATTTAGGGTTGAAGTTTTATTGGATCAAAATATTATAAATGAGTGTTTTGTTGACTGATCTCTTTCGCATGTACTCTCCCCCAGAAAACTTCGTCCTGGTCCCATTCATTTGTTTTCAAAAAGTTCAAATTTAAAAGAATTTTTTAAAAAGTAG
Source organism: Oryza officinalis (assembly GCA_008326285.1). Lineage (NCBI taxonomy): Eukaryota > Viridiplantae > Streptophyta > Magnoliopsida > Poales > Poaceae > Oryza > Oryza officinalis. Next base: position 18,957,470 of record BDMV01000001.1, on the reverse strand, counting down.
ACAAATATATTAGAGTTTTAAAAAGTAAGAGATAAATATATCAAAGTTTGAAAAAAAAATAATATTTTAGATTTTTAGCTTTGTATTGATACGTGTGAAATGGAGCGTATAAAAATGGAGCATTTTTAGCAGCGGCGGATTAACTGCCCGGTCAGCACCCCATTTGCCCAGGCTCCGCGTGCGGCGTGTGTCATGCATTGAGGGTGATTTCTCTCCGTTAAAACCGATTGATTAGCTTAACTCCTTCGCAAAGTTCGCAGGCTAGAAGATTTGATACAAACAGCTATCCTTTACAGCACTGTAGCATGTAACTAGGCCGTAGCCACCAGTTGCCAACTTTCTTGCTTCATAATGGATGGCATGATTCACTAATACCAGGCATACAAATCGTCAGTCTTCAAAATAAAATCACCTTAGTTTTTATAACTAGTGAAAATTTACATGTGTATTGAATTATGTTTTATTAGAAAATTATTGGTAGTAAAATAAACATATAAACATCTTATTTATACTCACCCAGGTTTCACAAAATTTATAGCTCCGTCACTGGATTCTTAGGAATAGCTCTGAGCAGTTTGAAAGGGATGATGAACTAGGACGGGAACGTGGCCAAATACAGAGCGACCAGCGCGAGAGCTCAGCTCGTCCGGTTTGACTGCAACTGCACTACTACCTCTCTCTTTGTTCTGCTCTGGGCAACTCGTAACACGTGACAGAGGAAAACACAAAAGAGAAGAAACAGGATTGCCACGTTGTGTTTGTAGACCTGTAGAGTTTTTCTTTTCCTTTTCGTTTGGTCTTTTGCATCTGACTCGTGCCATTCTCATGTTTATCTTTTGGTGGTTTCTGGGCCCACGTGGCAGCGAGAAACCCTATTGGCGAAAGCGAAATGCGAAACTTCTGCAGCTTCTGCTCATCTCTTTGGAAAGTGGTGTACATACAGCTCTCCCCATTTCTTCGGACATTCATTGAGGGCAACTCAAAAGAACATATCCAATCTCACTTTCCAAACTAAAATTTAATAACTTTTTTAAAAAAAAGTCCTCCCATAAACTTACTAAGTGTAATGGATGACGAATTTTTTAGCCTTCTTTTTTTACTTGGTTAATCAAATCTAACAAGTTGAAACCAATTGCCAAACGTGGATCCTATCAACCCACCTTCTTTCTCCCCTCCCCTGTTCCTCTCAAGTCTCAAGCCAATGCCTCTCCCAATGCGTGAGCGCACGGCATCATCGGTCGTCACGCCTCCACCTCTCCTACCATCTCTTCTCTGCCTCCCCCTACACCGTCGTCCTCACCTTTGATGACTTCTCGCCTACCTTCTTTTTCCTCCCTGCTTCGTCCTAGATTCCTTCGCAATCGTCATGGACAACCTCGAGCAGGCTATCCTGCTCGTCTTATATTCCTCTGTCACGGTCGTCACCTCTTCTGTCGTGCACATCGAGGTGCTCACCTACTGTGTTCGTGCACATCGAGGTGCTCACCTACTGTGTTCGTTCCTACAACGAGACCCTGCCATTGTTGTTCCTCCATGCACTGTCGCCCTCGGCCTTCGTCTTCATCTCACCAGGGGGTTGGTGCCGACGTGTCACCACCGATGGATGGTGGAGAGCTGGAGGATTGAAGGAAGTGACCAGTGGTCGAGAGGAAGGTGAAGGGATGAAGGAGGAATGAGAGACTGACGTATGGGTTTCACTGTCACAGAATTATGATGAAATGTGTAGATGTAAAGGCGGTTGAAACACAAATGAAATATGGAGAGAAATATTTTTTGTCAACTTGCCAAATGCAAAGATAGGGAGCTTGATTTGGATAGGCCGTTAGAAATGCTCACGCCCCAATTAATTACATGTTACAAATATATCAAAGAGAATATAATGATATCGAATTGCTTTTTGGTCATAAAACACATAATACAAGTGCTCCTACAGGGAATCAGAATGTTTGGTAAAAATATATTTCTGCATCAAAGAGGATATTCTAATTCGACCATGATAATTTTCTTAATCTCCTTTTTGCTTTGCGTCATTCTTAGTACGAAACCTCAATTCTTTCAACATCAGACAACCTATATTCTCGTGCAGTCTCTTTCACTGCAGCTGCATACTTGCTGTTTTGAGACCTCCACAGCACCCAACCCAACCTTGTTCAGTGCCAACGAACACTCGTGACTTCCCAGCATTTTGGACGTTACAAACAAGCATCCTATGTAGTAGTATATATATGTACAGCTGCAGCAACCACACACTGCCATCTTATTATTGGTGATTGATGGATCAGTTTTATCTACACAGGCTGCATTTTGCAGACTACAGTAGTACAGTTATCCAGTGATTCCAGTCCCTCTACATGATGTTTGGTTGCATATTGCTGATTATCCTCAAAATATTGTGATTGATCGGACTGAAGGAAGGTGGAATGTGTGCCGTATTTGTGATTGCAAGTCATTGCCCCATTGGACTGAACACTGAATTCATGATTGTTTGGTAATAAAATTCACTCATCATTCAAATGTTTTACCACTGCGTCGATCGGTAATGCTCCCAATGGGACTGACGACTCCAAACGCTTAAGCATGTCATCTTCGAAATGATCATCCTCGGTGACATTAGGCGATTCTGTAAACTCATCTTGTTGCGGTTCAAGTGTACCTGTTTCAGGCTCATCTTCGGTGTATTCAGCATTTAGGACATCTGGGTTCGCCTCATCATTGGCCACAAGCAAAGCTGGAAATGAATGTTCCACAGCCTGAGATGTAACACTGAAGTCCTCTACCCTTGTAAGAAGGGAATCAGGTGTAAGAGCATCCACTTCAGCATCATGCAGCAAAAGTGCCACGGATGACTCAATTGCATTCGTCCATAGTTTAAACATTTTAGGTCTCAATAATTCTCTTACTGCCAAATGGTCATCATCATCAGTGGCTTCATCTGTACAAAAAACAACATGTTAATCTAGAGAGCACAAAGCTCTTGAGAAAAAAAAAACTATAAAACAACTGGAAAAGGAGATTTTGTTCACACAACAAAAAGGCAGCATGCGGTTTCCATGACATTCGAGCACCTGGGAGTATTCTATGTAAAATCAATTGCAGAAATAGATCCAAAATGCAAAAACTGAATTGCAGCATGCTATTCTACATAAAATGTGCATGAATTTTAAAGCAATTGGATCAAGATTACACTGCTTCCAGTTGGGCCTTATATAGTTGTAACTATGACTGATTGAAAATTTTCTCCTGTCTCACTTGTGATAATGGCTGAATTGCAGATACACACCTGAACTACTCTCATCAGATGACATAGGCAGATTATTCTTTCGAATTTTTGGAATAAGAGTCAGAGGCTTCGGATATCTGGACTTCCACTCCTTGCCTCTGAACATTAGTATCTGCTCATTGTCAAATGACAAAAGAACGCAAGGAACAAGATCCTGCATGTACAGAAACAAGAAATTTTATATGAGGGGGTCATAAAGTATATACAGGATTCACTTCCATTATATGTAATGGCATGAACCAGAGAAAGGCATGGGGATGAGTTGGACCCTTAGTTTTGCTCCAATCTTTTTGTAGTCACTTGGATTCAACCCCTCGCAGTCAATCTTCACCAGATCACTTCCCTCAAAAGCATCTCGAACATCCTTGACAAGATAGATGTATATACCGTTTTTTGCTGAAAAACAAAGAAACAAAAAGGATGTCATCAATGGTAGCTTTTGTTTATTTCCATATTTTGTCTGTTAGACTTACAGAGTAAGAGGTAAATAATATACTACTACGTTTTACATGCCAGTAACCTCAGTGAGTCCAGCATATCCCCATCAACAGATGGAAGACAGATATAACACAAATCGTAGTATTGCAAACTACATTGGTGGAGGTTTCAGCAAAATAAAGGACAGACAAAACAAACGAAGCATACTTAAAACAGTAGCATTTGTTTATGTCCATATTTTGCTCCTTACAGACTTACAGAGTAAGAAGTGGATAATATATCTGGTCTAACACTCCGTTTTACATGCCAGTACCTTCAGTAGATCTAGTATATTCCCACGAAAAGATGGAAGACAGACATAACGCAAATTCATTGGCGGATGGTAAAGGTGTGAAGCAAAATAAAGAACAGACCAAGCAAACAAAGCATAATTGGAAACTTATCATGAGGAGTCCACTTTAGTATTATTATATATATTCTTTTGAATTGAATCCCCTTTAGTATTTGATTGCCATACTTGCATAACCAATAGTTTTCTTAAGCAATTTTCAAAAAAATGGAGAACCATAACCCACTTTGGACTCAAGGAGCTCTGCCAGTGTATCATCTGGCATGCTTGCAACACAATCTTGCAAATGAGAAAGGAAAGAAACCATGGTAAAAAGGAATTTCCTTTGTCAATTAGTTCTGATTCATGGCAAGGTTAAGTTTAAATGGAGCAAAACAGAGTTAAGGGCTCCTTCAGAAAATAGCTACTTTTATACTCGCGCCGCTATGTCCGTGCATCACTGAAATGGATGTCTATTGTGCACTATTTCTGATGGAATATAACTCGGGAGTAAGGTTTCAGTATATGACCTCATCCCGAGGCCCTCAACATCGTGTAGAATATAAATATTTAATCCATAAATCCATACCCAATTTGCAAATTGGCAGCAGATCCTTCCCTCTTCTTCTCATTTCATCTGCTTCCTCTTTTGTAAGACCTTCTGGGGCTTCCTGTATAAGTTTTGGATAGACAGGAGTAGCTGGCTTCCAAAGCATTAGTGGATAACGAGGGCGGGTTCGTGGATTGTAATTTCTTCCACGGTATAAGAAAACTACACCACCTACTCGGTGAATAACCTTTCCACCTGATTTTTCCTGTAATTTTGGATGCCACATACTCAAATGTCTGGAGCATAATAAAAAAAGATAGTTCTGTTGCAAAATGTTCAAGCATGCATATATGAAAACGTAAGTCATCTTTTCCACCATATATAGAGGGTCATGTACTCATGGCTCATGAATCATGACTACTGAGAAGAACACATGAAATTCTGTTTTATGATGATACTCCCATCTATACCGATACTACTGTCCCACCTTACTGTACTGTGTTGCAGTAACGTAATAATTAAAAAAACAGGGTTAATGCTCTTACGTACAAAAAAATGTCAAATAACATCCATAATTTTTTTTCTTGTTTTCTGCCTAAGCTTGTGATGTTATTATCTTCCATTATGAAGACCAGGAAACAAAACGACTTTGCTAGCAAGTTTCTGAAATGTCAATAAATTTACTATACAGAACATAACATGGAATTGAAGTACACATTTATAAATGGCAGTTGACTATGCAAATCATTCGTTGCATTGTACCATGAGGTGGCACGTCCAGATTCCCAGAGTGAATGGATGCATGTACATGAGCACAATTGCAAAATAGTTATATCTGGTAAAGGTAGATACCTCAAGGTGATAACATAGATTCTTCATATCAACAGTTGGAACTCCTCGGCATCTCACTTTGCAGATTTCCTGGCGTCTCCAATGACAATGTATCATTTCCAACATGTTGTGGGTCAACCCATCCCTTCCTACAAGTACAAAAAATATTGATCAGAAAATACTAGTTCTACACTACATCAACAACAAGATTTAGCTCTGCAATAATTTATCAAGCATTCAAGGGAATTGTCCAAGTTGTGTAAGAGTCAAGTGTCATAAACTTGTCTCAATACCCCAACTGAAATGACACCTTTTGAGTTGCCCAGCTAGTTTTAACTATGGCATGTTCTACCTCTGTCCCATTTTGTTGCCTAGATTCGTAAATTACAAATTCAATTATCAAGGTTGTTGAAGTGTGAGGTCCGTGATATGATACTTTAGCAGCTGACAATCTCAGCAGTACACAAATGCTACACATCGCGCTCTCCCTCCCTCCCTCTAGCGCACACAATTTGATATCTGTGATATTTGTCAGTAAAGTTGTTGGGTCCATGCCAAATTACGAAAAAGTAATGACATTTGATATATCTGTACAAGGCTCTGTGACAGGATGCTTTAATAGCTTTAAGACAAGTTTTTGTAAATGAATGCTTAATACCTGTATTATCCACTGAAAGCTGTGAGAATGAATCAAAACCTGGATAATTGTTCATGTTCCATACATTTTCTCGAGTTTGAAGAAGAAGTTGCAAAGGTTACTTACTTCTGGCAGAGTGGTGATACAAGTAGTCTGGCATGCATCCTTAGGCAAGGAACAATCTCTAACATTATTGTATGGCAATAGCAGCATTACAGATTTAGAAGCATGAGTTTTTTTTTTCATGACAGGCAGAAACCACCACTAGATGAAACACTACCTAGTATCTACCCATGTTACTACCCAATTGAGAACTGACAAAACATGGAAATTCTCTGCAATCCTTCGTACAAATTACAGATGTTTCGGTGAAATTTAAACCGACATGTACACAAATTACTCAGTTCGAAGTACTTGTTGGTTAGATTCTGAACAATTCACTTAAATCTGAAATCTGGTCAGTTAGCAACAGCAAAGATCATTGTATTAAAGAATTGCAGTGCAGTGTAGTCCGTTACCGATGTTGAGCTGCCGGTTGTGCGAGATGTGAGGCTTGACGAGCTCGCGCACCTCGGCGGCGGTGAGCGGCTCACCGAGCACCTCCTCCCTGCTCCTGCCGTCGCCGGGGCTGACTCTGGCCAGGTCCAGCTTCCTCCTCCCCCTCACCTCCATCATGATCCCGTGCGCGCTCACCGTCTTGGGCGGCTCCTCCCCGAGCGGGGTGTGCAGCCGCACGCCCCGCCGCCGCGCCTTCTCTTCCTTGGTCAGCAGCGGCGCCTTCCCCGTCCACGGCCGGGGCATCGTCGGAGGCGCGAACGGCAGGAACGCGGGTTCCCGGATGGCGACCGGCGGGGCGCGGGGGCACTCGGAATAGCTGAACCGGAAGTCGAATGGCGCACCCGGGAGCCGGAACGAGACCCCCGATGGCCCCACCACCACGGACCGGCCATCGGCGGCGTCGCTGGCGTCTGCGGCGAGGAGCGCCTCGCCCTCCCCCGCGGCCGCCACGGGGGGCACGGGCTTGCGGTAGGCGGTGCGGAGGTGCGGCGTGCGGAAGGCGGGGTTGGTCGTGACTGCGGCGCCATTGCCGGTGCTCGGACTCGGAGGCTGGTCGTGGCGGCGGCGGCGGTTGCTGGGGCGGCGGCGGGAGGAGGGGAGAGGCGGCGGCGCGGGGAGGGAGCGGTGGCGATGCTGGGGGTCGTAGCGGTTGGGGAGGGGAGGCGGCGCGGAGGAGAAGAGGTTGGCGCGGCCTGCGTGGGAGGGGGATGGCCGCTGCGGCGGCGGCGGCGACATGGCGGGAAGTGGCCACTGGTGGAGTGGAGGAGACGAGGAGGGAAGGAGATAACGAAAAGATTTTTTCTCTTTCCCCTTTCGCTGTAGCCGTGGGCTACTGGGCCGTGGGCCTTGTTTGTCTCAAACTAACGGTACAATTGACAATTTGATTTGAACTCTCTTCATGGCAATCTCAGCTAAACGCGAGTCATTTTGTAGGTAGTTATTCGGATTTACTCCCTCCGTTTTTATATTTTAAGTCATTTTAACTTTTTTATATCAAATTTATTTAAATTTAACTAAATTTATTTAAATTTAACTAAATTTATAGAAAAATATAGCAACATCTACATCAACAAATTAGTCTCACTAAATCTAACATTGAATATATTTTGTTGGTATGTTTATTTTATGTTGAAAATGTTGCGATGTTTTTCTATAAATTTAGTTAAATTTAAAAATATTTGAAAAAAATCAAAATGATTTATAATATGAAACGAAGGGAGTAAATTTTAAAGAGGTTCTTTTTTCTCTTGAGATATGTTTCATACTTTATGCTTATGATTGAATGGATTTTTTTTACTGAATCCGTTCAAGAACGGTGGAATCAAATTGTTAGCATGTGAGTGCACGAGTGCAATATAGTACTACGTAGATATTTTTAGATATGGTATACCAAATTATTGCTGATAAGTACAGTAGATATTTTTAGATATTTCGTAGGTAGGTTTTATATCAGCGTGCAATATATGCTACCAAATGCGTTTCAGCCTCTGATTTAACCCTTTTAAGGTAAGCATCTGTAAGCGTATTTAATGCCTCCCTCATGGATGAGGGTTTTTTTTTTGGCAGGATTCTTGAATTGGATGAGTTAATCTTTCGTCCTTTGCGATCCCTAACGGAGTATTTGTTTGCCTTCCAACGTGTTTATATGTACACATCCTCTTATATCTGGCAGGCCCTCACATGTCTGGACTTTGTGGGTCGTCAGAACGAAGTAATCTTAATCGGGCCGAAATTAACACCGTTGTAGATGTACTCGTTCGAGGTGCATATACCTATAGCCCGTCATCGATGACACTCATCTGTGACGGGCACAAGGTAAGGCCCGATTGAGATTACCTCCACTATCTCAATTGGACCTAAGTATAAAACCCGTCACAGATGAGTGTCATCGGTAACGGGCTCCAAATAAGGCCCGATTGAGATTTGGTTGAACGCCCGTCACCGATGATACATATCAATTACGGGCTTTATTTTACGCCCGTAAGAGATAACTGTGCGCCCGTTAGAGATTTCGTTTATTTGGTCCGATTGAGATATATTTTGCACACTATAAATACTCCACTCGACTGTTGTCTGAAGTTATCCCACTGTTGACTATTTTGGTGGGAGGTTGAAGGGGGCGAATTTTTGTATTTTTTTCAAAGGATAACGGGAAAATCTTAAGTAAGTAGTACTTATTAATTTAGTAGTACTTATCTCATGAGATGTTAACTAATATTTTGGTCATTTTTGCAACGATGAATCGAAGTTGGATGTATGCAACTACTTTCAAACGTCATTGCAAGGAGTATAGAGATGACGTATTAAGTTTTATGAACGCTGCGGAGAAGGATAGGAAAAGAAGAAACAACAAATACATGTGTTGTCCATGTAGAGATTGCAAGAATGAGAATATGTTTGAAAGCAGAGTGGACGTACACTCTCATTTGATACAACGGGGATTCATGAAGGGCTACACATGTTGGATGAAGCATGGAGAGCAGGAATCGGAAAGTGGTGTAGTTGCAGACAGAAGTGGCGCAAACAATCATGAAGAAGGAGATGAAGATGAGCATGACATGTTTATTCCATCTCCATTGGGCGGTGAAATGGTTGATATGGATCCTGATTTGCTGTAAGACATGTTACGTAACGTTGAGGATCCAACTTATAACGAGAGAGATTCCATGAAGTTCAGCAGGTTGGTCAGTGACTCGAAGACACCTCTATACGCCGGATGCAAGCCAAAACACACCAATTTATCAGCTACCTTGGACCTAATGAAGCTGAAGGCAAGTAGTGGATGGACAGACAAGAGTTTCACAGATCTTTTAGGAATATTGAAGGCCATGCTTCCTGAAGAGAACACATTGCCCGAGACGACATATGAAGCAAAGCAGATTCTGTGTCCCCTGGGGTTAGAGGTCCGTAGAATTCACGCTTGTCCTAACGACTGATTATTGTACCACAAGCAATATGCGGATTTAGATGCTTGTCCTGTCTGCAAGGCTTCTCGATACAAGCGAAAGAAAAGTGCGGGGGAGGGAAAAAAATCAAAGCAGGGTGGTCCGATGAAGGTTGTTTGGTATCTACCTATCATTGATCGTTTTAAGAGAATATTTGCCAACCCCAAGGAAGCAAAGTTAGTACGTTGGCATGCCACAGAGAAAAGGAACGACGGTTTGCTAAGACACCCTGCGGATTCGATTCAATGGAGGAATATCGATCGAAAGCACAAAGACTTTGCTGCCGACCCCAGAAACATGAGGATATGTTTGTGTACGGATGGCATGAATTCTTTCGGAGACATGAGTAGTTCTCACAGCACTTGGCCAGTTCTTATTGCGAACTATAACCTTCCACCATGGTTGTGCTTCAGAAGGAAATATATTATATTGTGCTTGTTAATCCAAGGTCAAAAACAACCCGGCAATGATATCGATGTGTTCTTGGAGCCTGTTATCGATGATCTTGAGATTCTCTGGAAAGAAGGTGTGGACACTTGGAATGCATATGGTCAGGAGAACTTCAACCTACGAGTTCTATTGTTCTGCACCATTAATGATTATCCCGCACTCGGTAATCTTTCTGGACAAACCGTGAAAGGAAAGAAGGCTTGCTCTGACTGTATGGAACATACACGCAGCAGGTGGCTGAAGAAATCAAGAAAGATGGTTTACATGGGTCATAGGAGATGGCTCCCACTATGCCACGCCTTTAGAAGAAAGAAGAAAAAATTCAACGGTAAGAGAGAACTTGGGTCTGCTCCCAAGGATTTGTCTGGAGATCAGGTCCACGACATGGCGAAGAACATTACTAATGAGTTTGAAAAGAAAAGAAAACATAGCAAGGCAAATGATAAGGTTATGTGGAAGAAAAAATCCATATTTTGGCGGCTACCTTACTGGAAAGATGTCGAGGTCCGTAATTGCATTGATCTAATGCACGTAAAGAAAAATGTGTGCGATAGTTTGATCGGGCTATTGCTGAATATGCCTGGGAAGACAAGGGACGGGTTGAATGCGTGCCTAGATCTACAGGAGATGAACATTTGCAGTGAACTTCAGTCTGTTAGGGATGAAGAGACAGGAAGAGTGTACCTCCTACTAGCTTGTCACACATTGTCGAAGGATGAGAAGATCGCAATGCTATCATGCCTGGCAGATATTAAAGTTCCTTCGAGCTATTCAGCGAGGATCAATAAGTACATTAAATTAGAGGATCTAAAACTGGTTGGAATGAAGTCTCACGATTGTCACGTGCTAATCACACAGATCTTGCCAGTTGCTATCAGAGGCATTCTACCACCCAAAGTCTGTCACATGATCCAACGGCTCTGTGCCTTCTTCAATGCAATCGGTCAGAAGATTATAGATCCCGAAGATCTAGATGGGTTGCAGGCCGATATTGTCAATACCCTGTGTCACTTGGAGATGTATTTTCGATATCATGGTTCATCTCCCTGTTCATCTAGTGAAGCAAACAAAAATATGTGGCCCAGCTTTTCTAAGGGAGATGTACCCGTTCGAGAGATACATGGGAGTTCTTAAGTCGTATGTTTGAAATAGAGCAAAACCGGAGGGAAGCATGATTGAAGGGTACACGACGGAGGAGGTTCTTGAGTTCTGCGTCGATTACATGGCCGAGACTGATCCTATCGGGGTTCCTGCGTCTCGCCACGAAGGAAGGTTGGCGGGTGTTGGCACAACAAGCAAAAAAAGAATTGTTCCCAATCAAACTTTCTATGCGCAGGCTCATTTCGCTGTGTTGCAACATATGGCGGAAGTAACCCCATACTTTGAGGAGTATTTAGCGAAGGTCCGACAGGAGAACATGGGTCGATCAGATATGTGGATCAACAGAGAACACAGTACTCGCTTCAACGAATGGTTCAAGAATCGTATCGCACGATCGATCAATGGCTCAAGTGAGACAGTTCACAGGTTGGCAAGGGGCCCATGTTGGGATGTTGACACATGGCAAGGGTACGATATCAATGGGTACACATTTTACACCGTCACACAAGATGAGAAAAGCACAGTTCAAAACAGTGGAGTCCGTATAGATGCATATCAGGATCAAGTTGGATCGAACACATACTATGGTTGCATAGAGCAGATCTGGGAGCTGAACTATATGAACTTCAAAGTCCCTTTGTTTCGTTGCAGTTGGGTGAATATTCACACTGGTGTCAAAGTCCACAAGGAAGGATTCACTTTAGTGGACCTGGCCAAGGTTGGATACGCCGACGAACCATTCGTCCTAGCGAAGCAGCTCGAGCAGATTTTCTACATAAAAGACCCCGCAAACAAGAAGTTGCACGTCGTTAGGGATGGCAAGCGAAGAATTGTTGAGGTTGACAACGTCGTCGATGAAGAAAAATACAACCAGAATCTTCATGTGACACCTCAGATCGCCCTTGAAGATGATCCCGAAGACGATGTGGCATATGCTCGTTCAGACCATTCAGAAGGCATATCCTTGTAAATGAAGTCTTTGTAATTTGCAAATTGTTATAAGTAATGAAATATATTGTTTCAAGCCATTCCAATAACTTAAACCATGTTTAATAGGGCATTTGTTAATTACACGTGACTATTATAATTTAATAACAATTTTATGCTATTTTAACAAGGCATATTTTAATTACACATGATTTTTAAAATTTAATAGCAATTTTACACTATTTAAAAAAGTGATTTGTTATTTATATGTGATAAATCAAATGTAATACCAATTTTAAATATCTTTTTTAAATATCATTTAAATGATTTTATAAATGATCATAAATATCAGTTAATTATAAATGATTTTCATAACTTAAATATCATTTTTAAATACAATTAGTAAAGAAAATTTTAATTCTATAGTGGGATGAGGTCATCTCTATCGGGCATAAAGAAAATGCCCGTCAGAGATGACTCAATCTCTATCGGGCGTGTCACTTGCACTCGTCACGGATATGTTTGATCCGTATCGGGCGTTGTAGTTGTGCCCGTCACGGATGTGTTTCATCCGTATCGGGCGTAGTACTTGTGCTTGTCACGGATGTGTTTCATCCGTATCGAGCGTTGTACTTGTGCCCGTCACGGATGTGTTTCATCCGTATCAGGCGTAGTACTTGTGCCCGATGGTGATGACCTATGACTAGGTTTTTTACCGATTTAGTATGAATTAGTATTAAATTGGAATGAATTTAGTATGAATTAGTTTTAATTTAGTGTCAAATTTGTTTGAATTACTATGAATTAGTATTAAATTGCAATGAATTTAGTATGAATTAGTTTTAATTTAGTGTCAAATTTGTTTGAATTACTATGAATTAGTATTAAATTGCAATGAATTTAGTATGAATTAGTTTGAATTTAGTGTCAAATTTGTTTGAATTAGTATGAATTAGTATTAAATTGGAATGAATTTAGTATGAATTAGTTTTAATTTAGTGTCAAATTTGTTTGAATTACTATGAATTAGTATTAAATTGCAATGAATTTAGTATGAATTAGTTTTAATTTAGTGTCAAATTTGTTTGAATTACTATGAATTAGTATTAAATTGCAATGAATTTAGTATAAATTAAATTTGTAATATACTAATTCGTACTATAAATTAATATAGTGTACTAATTTAGTGTCCCAATTAATACTAATTCATAGCATTTCATAATATATTACAATTAGTATATTAGTATTAATATAGTATACAATGAATTAGTATATTACACTAAATTAAGAATTGTTCATAGTAATTCATTGTATTAATTTATACTATGAAGTATTAATTTATACTAATTCATTGTAGTACTAATTTGACACTAAATTTATATAATGTCAACCATATATTACAATGGTACGTCGACATTGTACACTACAATGGTGGAGATGTAATATACAGTTTATTTGTCACATTAATCAAGATATACATGTGTAGTACATCTTTTTTTAACTTTCCTGCCGTACAACAGTTATATAGAAAATGTCGCAGCAAGGCGAACCCATGTCAGCAACTACTAGTGGGACAACATCGAGCCGGACTCCTAGGACCCAAAATAAAATTCCTAAGGAAGTATACACTATAATAGAGGTGGACGATTTAGGATTTCCGACGGCTCCTGCCAAAGTTGTCAAAAAGTTCTCAACGATATGCGGAGTCCTAGTGAGGCGGAACTTCACCATTTTGAAGGACCACATCGATCTAGTCCCACAGGCAGAAAAATATGAGGCCTGGAAGCAATTCAAGGAAAGCTTCAAATACCCCGTAGAGGCCGAGGCAAGACTCAAGCGGCAGGCTATCCGCAAGATGGGCAACTTGTGGAAAAATTTCAAGACCACGCTGGTCACCGACTACATCCTCAACCCCGCCCAGCCAGAACCATTTGGGAGGTACCCGTTCATTTCCCGGGTCGTGTGGGAAGAGTTACATGCCGCAAAAATCAACCCCTGAGTCTCGGGCAAAAAGCGAGGCCGATAGGGAGTTGCAGGCAAAAAAACCTTCACCCGCACCGCCTTGGCATCGGAGGCTACGTCGGGAAGTTGCAGGAATGGGTCAAGGAGGATGAAGCTGTTGCAGAATCTAACACACCATCAGTTCTTGGTGATATCCCGACCACTCGAGTAAGGAACTGGGCAAGGGCGAGGGTGAAGAAGAATAGTGATGGAACACTTACGTTCCCAAATCCCAAAGATCAAGAGGTGTACCAGAAAATCGTAAGTACCACACGTAGAGTTTGTTTTGTTAGGTTGTATCGTATTCTTGATTTAATTCGTCCTAACTGTACCGCAGATCGACCTGACTGCTGAGAGAGAGGCCTCCCAAGAGGTCTGCTTACAAAGGCGCGAGGATGACATCCTCACGAAAGCGTTGGGAACCGAAGAACACCGTGGACGGACAAGGGGCATTGGCTCCAATGTTTCATGGAAGCTTGGGTTTCCCCAATACACGTGGCAGTACAGGAAGCACAAGCTTTCAAAGGCGCAGAAAGATGCACGCCTTAAGGAACAACTTCGAGAGGAGATTAGAAACGAGCTCCGAGAAGAGTTCAATGAGAAGTTGTTACAAGTGAAGGCTCGGGTGGAGGTACGCTTCAGGCAAAGCGAGCCTGCTGTCGCTCCCATAGTAGAAACGAGCCCCACGCAGAGGCGTAGCAGCTGCGTATCAACTGAGGCGGTGGCACAAGAACCACCAGCCCCTACTACGGTGGACCACATAACGGTAAAACCAACAAAAAACGTATATGTTCTCTTAGCACCACAGTACATTATAACATATTATAAGGACACATATGAATCTATTGCAGGGACCCACATCGTGCACCCTAGTCGTTAGGGTGACACATGCATTTGCAATTCCTGCCGCAGAGGGTCTTGCGTTCAAGCCCATGCCGGAGACCCGAGTGCATGGGGCGCAGCTGCTAGCCGGCCATGCCAAAGTTCAAGTGGACATGGTGAAGCCCGATTGGGTTGGCTTCACTCTCCCGCACCTACCAAATGATGAGGTTATGACCCTTGGAGCTGCATGTGGGACCTTTATCCAATGGCCCAAGCAGAACATTCAGATCAATATAACTCCTAGGCCAGCACCAAGTGCTCGTCCGCCGCCGCCGCGTCCTCCTCCAGCTCTTGTATCTGCCCCTCCTGCCGTTGAAGCTCCAGATCAAGATCTCCAATTGCAGTATGATACAGATTTTGAGATGATGGTACGGAGGTCAACAGCAGAGCGCACCTCCTCCCAGTCTCCAAAAAAAGAAAGAGCGCGACATCTTCTCCACCGAAGCTTGGAACATACAAAAGAGCTGCTGGAAGGGGGAAAGGAAGAGGAAATGTGGAAGGGCCGCTTCTGGTTCCGAAGAAGCTAGATCTTGGCAAGGCGCCATCAGCTCCTCCTAAGTCTCCAGCCGAATTCACATTAGGCATGCCATTGGTCGTAGACGACACCTTATCGAAGATGGGCCCTGCATGCAAGGAGTTGCACGGGTACTACATGGAGAGGTACAACGCAAGGGCATAGAGAGACCTCCATGACGGGCCAGCACGATAGACAGCTGTTCCTCGGCCCTGAAGCCTTCATCGCCGTAGACTTTAAAGATCTATGGGACCTCTACAGGGTGCGAGCGGTCGACACCAACCTCCTTAAGTGCTACTCCTTGTAAGTATTCTTGCGTACGAGATATGGTAATAACTATCCATATATTACGCTTACCTGGATTCTTGTCTTGCTTCTAGGTTAACTTGGAAGCATGTCCATCGTAATGCACCCCATGTTGCCTTACTCGATCCAGCTGTCGTCAACGAGACAACTATAAACTACGATCGAGCCAGCATGGTAGAATATATCAAGGACTACTTATGGTCCCGTCAAGACAAGGACTTCATTATGAGTGCCAACTCTGAACAGTAAGTGTGTACCCTACTTAGAATCAAATTTGCGACGCGTATAGCTTTAGTATTTAACTTGCAATTTATTAATGTCACAGTCGTCATTGGATTCTCCTGGTCATAGTGCCGAAGTGGAGTTTGGTATACTACCTTAACTCTAATATCAAAAAAGACATATACGATTGGTCGGCGATCGAAGCTGCCTTGAACGATGCCTGGGACCAATACGTGGCAAAAGGCGGGAGGCATAAGGAAGGGCATCCCACACTCGGTCACAAAAAAGATTTCCCAATACGTCAACAAGTTGGCGACCAGTATGGGTTCCATGTCTACCATAACATGAGGAGCCTCGCAGACAAGGTGACATTGCTCGACCTTGAGGTGTGTGCTTCAATTGTTTATATACTTTAGAGAGGAGATAGCATGATTCATACTAGATGTAGACTAACTTTCCAAGTATGTAGACTAACTAGGCGCCTCACATGCAGGAAAAACTTTCAACGATTTCGAAAAACAACTTCGATATCATTAGAAAGGAGATAGCACAATTCATACTAGATGATCTCTTGTCACCCAAAGGAATGTTTAGAGTCAAGTCCTAGCTAGCTCGTCTCCCACTGGTTAAACATTTGCAATACTTACGACAAACATTTGCTTTATGTAAATATTCTTTGTAATACAATTATGCGTAATGTTCTGTATATATTTGCATTTCTAATTACATATAAACTTGTTTCAATTTATAACTCAGTTTTACAGGTTTTGGTGCATGTCAACGGTTTGGAGAGCAAAAAAAGGATGTGAATGACATATATATGTGAATGGGTCTGTGGATGTGAATGTATATATGTTTGTGACGGAGCGTGAAGCTCCTCACCGGGAGACCGCGCAGGCCCCCCTTTGCCGATTCGGCCGAGGGCGCAAGGTGAAATTCTTTGCCCCTGATCTGTGGGATCCCAGCGAGAAAAACGCGTGGACGCAAGCGATTTAGACAGGTTCGGGCCGCTAAGGAGCGTAATACCCTACTCCTGTGTTCTGGTAGATCTGAGAGTATGATGGAATCCAAAGAGCCTCCCGCCCCCCTTTTCTTAGGCCTGGGTCTCCTTTTATATGGTAAGGGGCTACCACATGGGCCACGAGCTGCCTAAGAAAGAAAACATTCTTTTACATTTAGGGCTATCTCACCGTCGGAAGCAGCCTTTGATAGACGTCGCAGCACGCCTTCGCTCGGTCAGTCGACCCATCCCGGGGAACGCCCGTTTCAACCTTCATTAAATGGCGGGCAACTTCTGCGTCTCGCCTGCACTGGAATCGGGAAAGCATCTGACCGGAGCTGGCATACCAACTCCGGGAGTTGGCATACCAACTCCGGCTAAGAGACGAGAGACAGAGGGCTCTCATCATTCCGACGGGACGGGGCGAGGCGTGCAGCAGGCCGCCTGGTGCCCGCGCGACGCACAGACGTCCTGGCTCCACCTAACCCGCGATCTGACCGGTCTGCGACCGGTCACTCGCTGTGACCGGTCACGGACCGGATGCAGGCGCGCCATACCGCATTAAATGCGGCGTGGTGCGCCTGTCTGAACCGCCATAAATGTGGTTAGGTGAGCTCCGCCGTGCTCACCTAACCTGCGCACGTGGCACCAAAGCCACAGGGGTCAGGGCACCCCAGGCCCCGGGGCAGAAACGGGAGCGGCCCGACCCCGGGGGGAAACCGGGAGGGCAGCCGCCACGTCACCCTCGGGCCCGACCCCTCCGGGGGAACGGGCCATGTGGATCCCTGTGGCCGCCCTTCCCTTTGGTCTCGATACCCCCGGTCCCAGGTCACCGACAGTTTGATTTTGTGAATTGGCTGTGCTGTGATGGAATATGTGATTGGATTGAAATATTGACTGAATATGTGCAAATATATGTGAATATGCTGGGAATGGGGTTGCTGGGGAATGGGACTATGCATATATGCTTCTGTCATTTTTGCAGCGGGCATGGCTAGCAAAGGCCTGAGGCTAGCCAAAAAATAAATTTTATTTTTTTGGCTGACATACTCATCCCTGACGGGCATTTTAATAATGTCCGAAAGAGATACTCATCCGTGACAGGCTCCAACAAAAGACCGATAGGGATATAGTCATCCCCGACGGGCTCCTAATTTAAGCCCGATAGAGATAAGTCATCTGAACCAGGACTATTTTGACTCAACAGGTGGGGTCAAACCTATCGGTGACGGGCTGTTCCGATAGACCCGTTAGAGATGGCTAGTCATTGGTGACGGGCTTAGTAGTTTGCCCGATTGAGATTAGTAATCCGTGACGGGCTCCTACCTAACCTGGTTTGACTTGTATTGCTTGGTCAATTTTATTTGTGACGGGTTACATTATTAGGCCTGATTGAGATAACGTCCATCCGTGACGGTCTGGTGCCTGATTGAGATATTTTCTCACATCACTGACCTTTGCTTAATGACGGGGACCCTACCCGTTAGAGATGACGCTTGACGCCCGTTAGAGATAACCGATCTCGTGCTAGTGACAATTACAACACATGAAAGAATTAATACATCGATAATGTGTTTTAAATAACTACTCCCTCCGTTTCATATTATATGATTTTTTAAAAAAAAATTTAGTTGGATCAAATTTATATAAAACTGTAGCGGTATTTTTAACATATACAAAACAAATATAGTATCAAAATATATTCAGTGTTAGATTTAATGAAATTAATTTGGTATTGTAGATGTTGTTATATTTTTATATAAATATTGTTAACTTAAGTAAGTTTTACTAGAAAAAATCAAAAGCATTTTAATATGAAACCGAGAAAGTGCTTATTGATTTTCTTTAAGGAACGAAACCTTGACTTTGTGTTTGGGGTCATTCTGTATTTTCTTCGTTTTAAAATATAGCAATCTAGTATTAGATTTGATATCATTTTTAAAAAGACCCTGTATATATTCATAAGTTATAGGTGATAGCTATAGTTTAGGACGGAGAGAAGATAAATATTTTGTGTATATATAATTCAGAGTAGCAATTACGTTGTTGGTTCGTTCTTAGAGAGTAACCATCGAGTGGTAGGTCACTACGCTATTTGTTGGCTGCTGTCAATGTTGTGTACAATCATGCATCTCCTGATTATTTTACTTGCAAGGAAAGGTTAAACCCTGTAAGTTCGTAGCAAGTAGAACACAAAGCGAAGCAACCAACCAAACGATGCGATAACTACAACTATGGTTGTTGAGTGGTCTTAGTCATGCCGAGGTACATATATATATTCATCATGTACTTCTGTAAACAATATCAATATTGATCAAACAGTACTGCAAATATAATATCAATCCTGTTTTCATGGTTGGTTTTTTTTTTCTGCCGGGCCGGCTGAAGGAAAGCTGGCCGAAGTTTGTTAAGATTAGAGAAAAATTCGCAGTTGGCTTTGATGGTCTAAATTTTCTATGTCTGTAAATTTGTGTACCATTCTATACATATAACCAATCATCTTGATCACCTAGTTTAGCAAGACTCTAGCTAGATTTTTCTATGTCAAAAAAACATAAAGATGGAGTGTGGGGTATATTGGGGGTATTTAGTGAGCCATTTTGTTTATATTTCATATTTAGAATATAGAATTAGTGCAGAGGCTGAAAGTTGTACTTTCATTGTCCTAGTATAAAATATAGATCTAACAAATTTATTTTAGTATGCAAAGTCCGTATTCTCCGTGGATTGAGAAGTTAAAAGCTTTGCAAAAACAAATAGTTGAAGAATATTACGAATACACGTAATTTGGTCATCTAATTATAAATCCTATATATAAGAAATTTGAACACGCTGTGTCAAACCGATTCTCCAACATTCCACATGATTGTTTATGATTTTCCTGCTATGACATAGAGAATGAGCAGAGAATTTCAAGCGCCAGTACTTGATCAAGCATCGATGATCACACAAGTATACATGGGATTACATATGAATATGCCAAGTGTTTGCACTGCAGAGACAGATGTTTCCTTCTACGAATGCTTCAAAATGTTTTCTATTGCTCCACAGGAGTAAACTTGGAGATGACAGTTTCTTATATCCTCTTTTTCTGTTTATGATCTTTTCCAGGTGAACAAGAAAAACAATATATCCTCCTCACAGAGGACGGGAATGCACTCTTTTGTCAAACACTCTTTTGCCGTTGCTTTTGCCAATAAATTAATAAGCTAGACTTTCAGCAAAGTAGTATTTTCAATATATATGGTCCTCTGGCATCATTGTCTGAGATGACAAATGCACATATTCTGTGCATTGGTACAAAAGCAATGCATGCACGATCTTACTTAAAAAGATAACACTTACATAGTTAAAATCGACGGAGGAAGTATAATCTAACCTACTACATTACATGTTTGTTCAGAATAGAGAAAGAGAAGATATCAACCTTGCATGTACGCAGTTCTAGTTTATCCTTAAATACTAAATGGTGTAAATGGATGTATTCTGATCTGGTGCAAATGGCTCCTTTTAATTAAGGGTGTAGGACATGGGTGATACATTTCCAGTATTACGTTGTAAATCAAGGTATTGTAAAAAAATGCTTTAGCCAAGT
Organism: Oryza officinalis; assembly: GCA_008326285.1. Taxonomy (NCBI): domain Eukaryota; kingdom Viridiplantae; phylum Streptophyta; class Magnoliopsida; order Poales; family Poaceae; genus Oryza; species Oryza officinalis. The sequence continues at coordinate 18,936,905 of BDMV01000001.1, read as the reverse complement.
TCAGTATTAGCAAATTCTTTCTCAATGTTAAACTAGCATGACCTTTCTGTCGAATTTAGATGAGAAAATTTTGGTGATCAACATTAAAATTTTGACTAAATCTTCATGAACATCAAATATTTATAACCAGAGAATACATTGTAATTCAAGGTATTAACACATATGGTAGGTTAACATCGTGTTTTCGTACTCATGCAAACTAATACTTTTGTTTTAATAAACCTACTTATTTTCTCACGGAAAATTTACTGTTTGTCATCTTCCAAAAAAGACAGTGGCCAAATGCCACTCTTCTACATTTTCGTTTTCATTTGTCACCTGGTTTCTCAAAACTCTCACATGCGTCACTTTTGTCACTTTTTTTAATCCACGTGGTGTCTTTTTTTTAAAATCTGGGAGAGTGGCAAATAGTAATTTTTCCCATTTCCTCATGATTATCCATTAAAAAATACTTACTACAGATTAATTACAAATTTCCCATCCTCTATCCTTAAATTAATACTTAAAAAGGATTAAAAAATAAATACATTATTCATTTAGAAGGGGGTACTCATGGTCTTTCTTATTATCCGTTTTCTAGAATTTGGGCTGTCTATTAAACGGAGTACAAAACTTATAAATATACATATCTGCTACCATTTTGCTATACTTTCTATTTTGAAAAAAAAGTCTACTTTGCTCCCTCAAACTATTTCATTACTTAATCCCCCAAACTTATTTTACCCCTAAAACACATTAATGCTTAATCGCATTTCTCTTGTTTGTTTATCTTTATACAAATCTTATTTTAAACTGAAATTTTTTACAGCCATAGATGGCACCATTATCAAAGTTCCAAAATATTTTATAACTATTTTCTTAGATTTTAAAACCTCGATGTTTAAATCAGTCTTAGTGCTTCTGACCTATGTACATGGCAATAAAAAAAATGTTGTGAGGTAAGTTATAATATATCTATCAATCCTATCAAATATCAATGCAGATACAACTTATACAGAGAAAAAAGATTGTTAAGGAGTAAAATGAAACGTTTTCAGTAGTTGAGGGTGTAAAATGAACCAAAATCATTTATAGGGGGTTAAGTCGGTTAAGTGCTCCGACGAAGTAGTTCGAGGGAGTGAAATCGATTTTTATTTTTTATTTTTTAATACCCTTTGTACATGTACAAATACGTAGGATTGACACATCATCACTAGGTTGTGTGTTGGGGTGTGGTTGGGGGGGGGGGGGGGGGTTTATTATGGGGCGATGGCAAGAATAGCAAGAGGCGGGCGTATGTTCTTCCCATTTGGCGGTTGGCAGCGGAAGGAAAGGAGAGAAAGAGGGGGAAGGCCGGACCCAAGGAAAGCCAGACAATAGGAGTAATAAAGAGATAGAGAGAGAAACGGCCAAAAGAGAGGAGGAAACCAACAAGAAATCAAAGCAGAGGCAAGCAAGAAGAGACGAGACGAGAGAGAGAGAGAAGGAGAAGGGGGCCGGCCGCGGGCGTCGTCGTGTTCCTCGCTCGACCTCCCCCTCTCTCCCCTCTCCTCTCGATCTCCCTCCTTCCATCCATTCCTCCCCCACCTTCGCATTGCTCTCGTCTCGATTCGGCCGAGGATCCAGGAAAGAGGTGGGGTACTACTGCTTCTCCCTTCTTTTGTTGTTGTTGTTGTTCTTTGGTTCTTTGATTTTGCCGTTGTTTTTTTTTTGGTGAGTTCTTTTGGTTCTTGATTAGTTGATCGTCTCTTTTTTTTCCCTTTTGGCGCGGCGATTTTTGTGGGTTTGTAAGATTTGTTGTTTCTTGTGTTTCGTCGATGGGTAAGAAATTAATCCGTCGATCAACGCTCGATCGATCTGCCCGTGAGAGGAGGGAAAAATTGTAGGACGAAATGCATAGCCGTTTCTTGTTCGTGCAACGGCCGCAAGAACGGTTACCGATCAAGAAAAACGAGTGCCCTGTTTCTTTATTTATATTCCCACCCATAGATGAAAAAAAAACATAAATGCCTCCAGCGTTTTTGATACGACTTCCTCTTCCGATTTACGTTTCGATTCTGTTTTCGATGTCAAGAATGCATATATTTGGGCGGTTTGCATGCAATGTTTATATCCTTACTCATCACATATTGTTATGTTCAGTCGGCTGGGGTTTGATCATCCAATCAGTAAGATCGTTTTTTCTGCGCATCTATATTGAATATAGTTGTATTCCTCTCGTCTTGGATGTTAGGAGGAAGCGATGGGTTGCTTTTCATGCTGCGGAGCGGATGATGTCGGCAAGAAGAAGAAGCGCGACGATCCTTACGTCCCGATCCCTGATCCAGGTTGCTAAATGCTAATCCTCTCCCTTTGCTTTCACCTCCGTGTTGTTGATCATGGTTGCAAATCGATTAAAGCAGTGAATTCATGCTGAATCGAACAAATTATTGCTTCCAGGTTAGATGCAAAAGTTTGATGTTACCAGGCTCTGTTTGTTGGTTGAACAGTGCAAAGGGCTACCGTCCTCTTTTATCCTAAAAAAATATATGCGTGATAATGTGTAGATAACTCTGTCACATTGCACTTGGGTATTGCATTGCATTCCCTTGTGTTTCTTCAATAGATAGGGGTAATTGTAAATAATGCCAGATGGAGGAGTGCCCAAATAGCTAGTTGAATAAATTGGTAAACAAATATGTCAGACATTATTTAACTATGACAGCTCAACAATTCGTGCGGATTAATTAGTTGCCTTGAAAAAGTTGCACTTGCATGCAAATAAAATTCATCAATACAAACAGCTTGTTGCCAACCCTATTTTAGATTATATGATCTGTGTTTTCTTTATCAGAAATTCCTTCTCATCATTTCATTTTGTATCTCTTTCAAAGGGATATGGTCAATTCCTTTTTTATCATTTGATTTTGTATCTCTTTAAAAACGATATAGTCAATACAAAACTGCCATTACCTCTAAAAAAATTGGTATTCCAAGTTTGTCAACTGGAAATATGTGGGATTTTTTTTATGAGACTATTTCTCAGCACATGACTTCTCACCAAGTTTTGAGGTATAGTTCAACTCAATGCAATCTAAAACTATACAGGAATGGATAAATAAATAAATTTAACCTTGAAAAAAAGTTAAAACATGTGTCTCATTGGATAAATCAGTACCGCTGAAAGCCAGGAGTTTTTCAGCTTAGCATGTTGTGATTTTATTTAAAATTTTCCACATGCAGGTGGTAACTATGGACAGAGCAAGCCCGGCCCCCCAGCCCCTTCTCGTTCTCCCCCCACCAGCATAAATCTGCCAATTGCAGTACCGGCAATTCCCCTTGATGAAATAAAGGGAATAACCAAGAACTTCAGCAGTGATGCTCTCATAGGAGAAGGCTCGTACGCTAGAGTTTTCTTTGGTGTGCTGAGAGATGGTAGGAGATCTGCGGTGAAGAAGCTCGACTCCAGCAAACAGCCTGATCAAGAATTTCTTGTGCAGGTTCTGACACTCTTTCTTTCGTTCTATCTGACTACATCTTTTCATGTATATATGATGCAACGGACTAGCTTCTCACCTACATTTTTCTTTTCAGGTTTCAGCCGTTTCACGACTGAAGCATGAGAATATTATCCAACTCATCGGATATTGTGCTGGAGGGAGCATCCGTGTTCTTGCTTATGAGTATGCAACGAGGGGCTCCTTGCATGACATTCTCCATGGTGAGGAATTTATAACCCTTCTATTTTGGTTACTCATGAAGAAATGCTATCTGAATCTTATAAATGACATTACACCAGATGGAGTCAAATTACCACTTACATTGTTCTCATTGGTATCGGTAATGTAAGAGCCAATCAAGATTCCTGAACTAAGCTGATGCGTGTCTGGATCATGATCACAGGTAAAAAGGGTGTGAAGGGAGCTCAGCCAGGACCAGCTCTTTCATGGGTGCAGCGAGTGAAGATTGCCTTGAGTGCTGCAAAGGGGCTTGAGTTCCTACACGAGAAGGCGGAGCCTCGTGTCGTCCACCGTGACATCAAATCCAGCAACATTATGCTCTTTGACAAAGATGTTGCGAAAATAGGAGACTTCGATGTCTCCAATCAGGCCCCCGACATGGCAGCTCGCCTTCACTCCACTCGTGTTCTTGGCACCTTCGGTTATCATGCTCCTGAGTATGCAACCAAACATTTCATGTTCTTCTGTTACTCATCAAGTAGGCATTTAGGATGAAATGTGCTGTTATACTATACTTACTGTTCTATTTTGGAATCTGCCAGGTACGCGATGACGGGGCAGCTTAGCACGAAGAGCGATGTCTATAGCTTCGGAGTCGTGTTGCTGGAGCTTTTAACTGGTCGCAAACCGGTCGATCATACGTTGCCCCGTGGCCAGCAGAGTCTTGTGACATGGGTACTGACCTTTCCATCATCCATGAAAACTTTCTCTTGGCTCTTGACAAGATGAACAAACAGCTCAAGTACTGTCGACTATATTGGCAATATTGCAGGCTACACCAAGGCTAAGTGAAGACAAGGTGAAGCAATGCGTGGATCCAAGGCTTGAAGGGGAATATCCTCCCAAGGCTGTTGCCAAGGTAAAAATAACTTTGTGTTCCAGATGGTTCTTTTCCTACCAAGTTACACAAATTTTAATGCAAACATCTTAGGTTGCATCAGATTTTAAACTTGACTATGTTCCAGTTAATTTACTAAACAGGACATATTAGAGACATTTTTCTTTATAAAATTGCACAGCTTTGTTTTGCGGGAAACTACAATGGAAACTACAATTATTGCCTTGTTTTTTCAAAGAACACAAAACATTTTCATCTTGAATTAGGAGAGCATATGAAGCATTTTCTGCCCTATATATATTCATACATCTGAACTACTAGTACATTATAACAAAGAGTTTACATCTCAAATAACCAAGTGCCAGCCCAGATTTCTTTTATATAATGGAAATGATTTACATCTCCGGTCTCTGCCGTTAGGCACAGTGGTAGCCGAAAATGCATATGCCATGATTCTTACCAGCATGACGGTTTTGGCAAATTAAACAGATGGCTGCCGTAGCTGCGCTGTGCGTGCAGTACGAGGCGGACTTCAGGCCCAACATGAGCATCGTCGTCAAGGCTCTCAACCCACTGCTGAACAGCCGCTCAAACAATCGCCCCGCCGCTGCCGTCACCGACGCCGGCGAGCGATCCGGGTTATGAGACGGACGCCGACGGCCGCAAGCCATGGGCATTGTGTGAGTGACAAGTGTCGGATTTGGATTTTCTCATCGGACTCCGGTGACCGACGACGACGACGACGGGAGGGAGGCTCGCTTCCATGGATTCCAATGTGTAAAAATTTTAGTGGAAATGAATGGTGTTTGTGTGTGAAGTGAAAAGGGTAGCTCTGCTGCTGCCGTCTTCTTGCCTCGATCTCCAGACTCTGTTGCTGTAAATTGTTGCAATCCCTCCTGAATATGTGTTCCTCTCGACCTCTTGTAGTAGTTTGAGCAATGGATGAATATATATACTTCTTGCTTGTCTACTTTTGGCTTCCACTGTCACCACACACCAGTTCTGTTGTTCTGCGCACCAGGGGCAGATTAAAAGTTCTCTCATCATTTGATCCACGGCCGATAATCCGTGGAAAAATGAGCTAAGCAACGAAAAATAATTTGTGAGTAAAAATTTTATATCCATACGTGTTCTTAGCTCTGTCACTGCGCAAGACATTGGCACACTGCACTTTGTGTGTAATGAGGTTATACTTCTACTCCTTCCTCTTCCAACAAGAGGATTTCCTGATTTCCTCTTCCAACAAGAGGAGTATTTCCAGGTCACACCTTGGAAGCTTAACAACAAACCATTGCAAGTTGTTGAGTGTCCCTTCTACTGAAATCATTGGAAGTCCCTAACTACCAGTTTCCCTGATACCAATACTTGGTGTAGACCCCAAGCAGGCCAGCAGTACACTGTTTTGTCATCCTGGATACACATTTGGTTCAAGCCTTTGAGTTCAAGGTATGTAACCACTATCTAGAATTCTGTTCCACTCAGTTCAGCTGGTTTCAGATCTGCTAATGAACTTGAGATCTGGCATTCTGAACAGAACACTCCTCAAGAGTATTTTGCCCATTTTTCCCAATACAGGGCACTGTGTCAGTATCACACTGGAACCTGTCAAGTACCTTTCTTTTCTTAACTGAAAATGCCAGCATCTGGGGTATATTTCAAAACGGGCAGAGGCTTCCAATTGGAATATATATCATTCACAAATATTCGGGTTCGACCAGTTTTCATAATGCTACAACTGTACACACTGTTAAAAACTTACAACAACAAATTGTCAAGACCACCGTTAAGTATATATATATATATATATAAATTCATAAGTAGAAAAACCAATACCTTCTCTACAAATAAATCATAAACCGTTACAGCCACGAAAAAGAAGAAAAAAAGGAATGAAAACCAATGTGTCTTCGAGCTTCTTTTGTATTCAAGCTTCAGCAATTGCGGTTACCAATTCGTCAGCAGAAACAGAGGGGGGACGGTCTGTCATGGACCAAAGGAATATGATAGGAGAGGGATGCTGGATGTTCTCATTTGGAAGATGAGGCTCTGCTCCTGCTCGGTTTGGAATCTGGATTGTCACTCTTGTCCGTGTCGGAGTTGTTGTCCCTTTGGGAATCCATTTCAGTGCTCCCTCCACGGTTGTGCTTAGATCTTCTGTCCTGCTTCCATACAATTTATCCGATTTCAGTATGACATGAATCATGGGCCAGCTAACATTTCGAGTACAATGCTAAGAACAGAGTTAATTCAAGACTGCCACATAATCTGGTGAAATGTTTCAAATGGAAGTAAAGAAAAAACCTGAAGTATAACGTGCATTAAGAAAACAAGGATAAAGTCCTTATTTCCTGTAATACAGTAATACATACCCCACGAGGAATTGGGTCATCCGATTCCAGCATCCTCACAACTTGACCCATCTTTGGTCTCTTTTCTGAATCTGGATCCACACATCTCAGAGCTGTTAAAAGCGCGCGCTTGAGAGCTCTTGTCGAAGGCCGGGTCTCTATGGTGGGATCCACCACCTCCTCTGATCGCCTGCTAGCAACCATCATTTTTAGCCAGTCAACAAGATTTACCTGCATGTGGCACAAATCAAAATGTCCAATCAGAAAAGCAGAAAGAATGTTTCTTTCCTTTTCTTAAAGGAACTGTTAACAGGAGACAAACAACAATCAGCACTGTGTCGTAAAATCAAATATTGTAGATGATACTTTATTCTGCAATGGCCAAGTTATGCTATTTTTGCAATGAACTCTGAAATATTAAATATGCAACAGCATAGTTGTTATAAGCTGCATTAGGTTTTGGATGGTACTATCAAGCCAATAGTTGCTACATGTGTGCTCTTGGATAATGATTTGACAGGCTGGCCCAACAATTTACAGCATTGCTAGCAGCTTTTCCAACTCAAGGACAGCTAGGTTAAATTGTTACACTTCATAGCTAGACAGCTCTGAAGATGTTTAGATGGCAATTTATGTAACATCAATGCCGTAGCTTCCAGGCCAGTCCAATATATCAGGACGCATGAAGGGCAGGAACAACAGTAGTGTCAACAATCTATGGTTGGATAATGTTCACTTGGAAGTGTTGTAAAACAAATTTCACCACAAGTTTCAACAATGTTGCTTCAGTTAGACTATTGATTATTGCCTGATCTTTCCTTCAAGTGTTGTAGAGCGATGTAGTTTTATTTATCCCTTTTGAAGTGAATTGGTAGAGCTCATGCCATGTTTTTTAAAAAGAAAAACTACCTGGTCAGCATAAGTAAAATATAATAATAAAATTTCTGGAAGGGCACAGATATCTGCAGCATGCTTATATGTCTATGATGTCGTGCATCACATTTAAGCAGAATTTCAACATCATTATCAAGCCAGTTTAGTCTAGATAGCCTACAGCCTCAGATAAAGGAAACAATTCTGAGTCTAGCAAACATCACAAGCGTCTAAGCCAATGGCATAAACATTATGTCCTGTTATGAAATAGGAGGAAATATCCACAAAAGCACAACAAATTACATAGCACACAACTGCACGTATAGAACAACTTATAGGTCAACATTAAGCATTCTAGATCATAATAAAAATAAAATTGAACTTGGAGTTAAGAGACTCAATTTGGTGAGAAGCAGCACCCTACTGTTCCCATCCTAACTTTACAATTTGATGCCATACACAAGTATCAAAGGAGAATGCACATGGATGTTATCAGAACAAATGATTTTAACCAATTTATCAATACCTCATTCGCTGGACGACCATAGTCAACAGGATCCCTCCCTGTAATTGCCTCTAGAAGTACTACTCCAAAGCTGTAAATGTCACTCTTTTCATTCAAGAGTCCAGTGTTTGCATACTCTGGTGCCACGTAGCTGCAATGAGTCCAATGCAATGCATCATTAACTAGTACTAGCAATCTAACATACCGTTAACCATGGAAATATTGTTCACAATTAACATAACATACCCAAAGGTTCCCATAACCCTAGTAGTGACATGACTCTTGCCAGCACCAAGAAGTTTAGCTAAACCAAAGTCTGATACTTTGGCATCAAAATCATCATCAATCAATATATTGCTGGATTTGATATCACGGTGCACCACTTTGGGTTCAATTGCCTCATGCAAGTAAGCAAGCCTGCAGATAGGTAGTGATAATTCTTCGATTTAGTTCAATTCACACATGAAAAAACAGGGAGAAGGGAAAGTGAACAAAGTTCAACAACAAACCAGTTCAGTGTTGTATTAGGAATTTATGTAGCTTCAGCTCAGTTATACTCCAATAAAGAGGGACGTCACGTTATAATGCAAATAAAATAACAGAAATAGCTCCAGAAAAATAAAAGGTAATGCAATTTGGAACATGATAGGAACATAAGATTACATTGTCCTAAGGTGGAGTGACAATATAACAAACAAATGGTGAAGTAGCAGCAAAAAGAAACGACATCTCCAGGAAGAACTTACGCTTTAGCTGTCCCAAGAAGAATCTTTACACGGGCCTCCCATGTAAGGGAACCACGGTGGCTCATAGCTCCATGAAGCCATTGCTCTAGGTTTCCATTGTTTACATACTCGTAGACAAGCATTCTGAAAAAAGCACACAAAGTTAACAATGATGTCTTAGAATTCCATACAAATATTGCAGTCAAATGAACCTAGAGATCTCAAGAGCATGGAACGGCTAGAAGAATAATTTTTGCTTGGTAGTACATGTAGCTTGGAAATATGAGCATTGTGAATAGATGCAAGAGAAATATCAATACCTTTGAGTACCCTCCACACAGTAACCCAGAAGCCGGACCAAGTTCTTGTGGCGAACATGACCAATAGCCTCAACTTCAACTCTGAATTCCTTCTCAGCCTGTCCTCTGCAAGTTTACAAAACATCGATTGGAAAAACTTAAAGCTGTCTGACTTGTGGTATTGGAGACAAGAGACAAGGAGAATAAACAAAAAGATCAAACTCTGATAAACAGGGCAAGACTTACAGGTTATTGAGAAGCTTCTTAACAGCAACAGGAGTGCCATTGATCAGTTGGCCACGATAAACTACACCATATCCACCCTCACCAAGAATGTTATCCTTTGAAAAACGGCTAGTAGCAACTTCCAGATCCCTCAAAGTAAACCAATGGCCCCAGCCTAGGTAAGAGAACTCTGGCAGGCCAACCAAAGGTGAAGGAGCAGTTATTGCATGAGCTGAATTATGCCGAAATGTTCCCGAGCCTCCTTCATCAGCTGACTGGAATCCTAAATCCTTGTCCATGTAACGGAATGATCCTGAGTGGCTCTCATCACCATGCTTCGATTTGCTTACACCCAAATGGACCATGACCTTGTCTGACTCCTTCTCACTAGACTTGTCTTGGATCGTCATCAGAACTCCATCATGTGTTGCAAAATCGCTTGTTGGGACTTGCTCCACCCTCACTTCCTTGATTTCCTTGGAAATGGCAGGGATTTGGGTGATTGGGATATTTGCCGAAGCCCGTCTAACCCTCTTCCGACTCCGGATCGTGAGCCACACGGTTACGAAGAAGATGACCACCATGAAAGCCCCCAAGACAATGCATATGACCTCCCATACTTTGAGATGCAAAGGGCCAGTTGGCGAAGAGAGATGATCTTTCAGACTTGGCGATGATGGGGACGACGAAGGAGCCTCCATAGCGGAATGTCAATGCTTTGCTCCTGCAGACAAACAAATTCAGATGACCACGTTAGCTGCCCATCTAGCTCAGCTGCAATTACCACACAATGCAGTAAATACTAATGCCCTTACAGCTCTTTTCACAGTGAAAAACAAATGCAAGCATCTACATTCGCGGTACGAGCGTATAATAATGCCGGATTCATTAACTACTACAGAGCTCCAATTAAGACAGACGAGTACACTATCTTGGGCTGGAAGGGAAGCAAAGGCACGAAGTTACTGCTCCTCTGCTCCAAGGCTGTACAGGGGATTGAATTCCCGCAATGCCGATCACGGTACGAACCCTGTACCGACATGCGCAAGGATCAACAGCTAGCACATTTAATTTTTTTCACTGTGTTTGTTCGCCGCCCTGGACCTGGAGGAAGGATCATGGCCTTGAGGGCGTTTTACACGTGAAGCAATCCTCAGCGAGCAAGTACAAAGTGGAGTACGAACCAAGCAGCCACTGCTAGCTAGCTACCATGGTTGGCAAGACTTTACATCTTCTTCCCACAGTTGGCAAGAGAAAAAGATATTTACTTTGTTTCTCTCTCTCTCTCTCTATCTTTTCTAGCTCCATTTCTTGCAACCAAAAGACAAAAGAAAGATGGTTCTTTTATCAAGAATCATCAATCATCCATCCCCCAAGAACTCCCCTCCTGGATCTTTTCCAGGAAACTCAACCAGCCCAAGAGAAGCATTCACCCAAGAATAATAATCCGGAAAAATTACAAATCAAATGCAAGCAGAGCATGACGGTCACCCCGAGATCCAGACCAAGAAACAACAACAACAACAACAAACATAGGCACATTGCAGCAGCAATCACAATCAAGAACAGAGACAGAAGCAGCCACCACCTGAGAGATCTCCAGATCTCCTCCTTCACCTCCTCAGCAGCAGCAGGCCACCCACCAAGAACAACAACACCCCGGATCGACCACGCCCGAAGCTACACAAAACATCACCTCTCCTCCAACCAAAGAAAGAACTCCAGACACACACACACACACACCTGCCGCAAGCTCAGGAATGGCGGATTCCTTCAGATTTGGGAGGTGGGGAAGAGGGAAAAGGGAGAGGAGGGAGGAGAGAGGGATGTGGGGAGCGGTAGGTAAGTGGTGGTATGGTATGCGTGGAGTAGTATCCGTGTGCTTGCGCTGCGGCTTGCTTGCTGCGCTTTCTTGTGTCTCCCCAAAGAAAACGCAAATGGTGAGAGGAGAGAGAGAGCAGCAGCAGCAGTAGGAGTAGAAGTAGCAGCTGATGCAGCGGCTGTAGCTGGAGGAGTTGGTGGTGGCTTTGGTGTTGGTGCTGCCATTTTCTGCTTGGTTTTTTTTCCCGGTTTCGTTTGGTGTTTAGTGCTTAACAGTGGGATTAAAGCCACGGTTTAGAGGGCTTAAATCAAGATTAGTTAAGTAGATGCGAGAGAGTGGGAGGCAGGCTGTGAGCCTGTGACGTGGAATTTCGGGTTCGGTAGAACGGAATGGACAGCTAAAATGCTCGAGGCGCGCACACACGTAGATGGATTTTTATTGGCACGTATGATATGCATGCCCTAGTGTCTTTTCGCGTTAGCATGCGGAATTAAAATGGAAAATATTCTTATTTTTCTTGCACAAGGATCTGTCACAAATTTTTAGGTTTAGGGCCACTTTGAAATGGTGGAATTTTATCCTGTTTTGAAAATTTTTTTTACCTAAACACCATGAAATTCTTGTGTTATGAAGAAGTCCCAAGTCTGATAAAATAGCATATTATTTTATGAGTAAAACAAATTTTGAAGGACCAAGGTTTTTTTTATGTCCATGCCTTGAAGACCAGGTTTCGTAAAAGGATGGTATGTTTGGAAAAGCGGGATATATGAAAAAACCATTGGAATAAGTAAATAGCATGAGTTAAATTCGTTTTTGCCAAAAGTTATACAACAAGTTCTTCTAGTATACAATAACAAGCCGCAAATCATGGAATAAATTGTTTCTTTAGTAAATTCATCACAACGAAAATACATGAGTGAAACTAAAACCTAGAAAAAAAGAGTATTTTCTTAAAAAAAGAATCCTTTACTTCTTCCATAATTATAACTAAAGGATTATATCCCTACTCCCAAAATACCTTGTTGTTCCGCTTTCATTTATAAATGAAGGATATGGAGATCTGCAATTGCACACCAAACTTACACTGTTCCCTTGGGCAGAAGAAGAAGAAGAAGAAGAAGAGACAAGAACATCTCCAACTTTTTGTAAGGATGAAGAATATTTCCACTTTGATTTGCTTCTATTAGAGGTGAAAATGACAAGCCCTGGTACAATCGCAGTCAAAAAGGCACTATTCCGGAGTCTCTGTCCCAGCAGCAGACAAATCGTTGTAGTAGACAGCTTGTAGCTTCACTTGCAGGTTATTATTGGTCATCACCCCAAAAGACTTTCTTTTGTCTAGCCTTAAAGCCATGTGTTGCTCACATGATAGCTAGAAAAATGTTTTATTTTTTGCATCGAGTCCTTGTGCAAAACGAGTTTACTTAGACAGATGGTTTTGTGCTCTTGTTCAAACAAACCAAACTGTGCACTATCAAATCGGTTGTTAGGATGTCTATTTAGCTGCTAAGATGTCTGGGATTTGATGCTCTCAGTCCCAGAAGAGACCAGGCACCACGATACCCTTAATACACCCAGCTAATCATAGCTTTCTATAGCCTTCATCCCTACAACCCGTTTCAATTGGCCCGTAGATCTCATTTGCGCCAGCCCAGCATGATCCGGGTAAAATCCATGTTTGACTAGAAGTTATTAATCCGGTGAATAATTTGTTCTAGAAGTTAATTTTTCACTTTGAACTTAAAAAGGGTAGCTTTTCACCCTCGCATTTCAAGACTAAACAAATAATACCCTAAACCATATTCCAAGGTCATCAATATTATGATACTTGATCTAAAATCCACAATCCTATTGCATATATATTTTTCGTATACAATTGTAGGTGGGCACCATGTGATAGAATATTTTATTTTAGTATGGTGTATAATATCTTATGTATACTTTGAGGACATTTTCAAAAAGATAAAGTTCATTTTTGGCCTTGAACTTTTCTAACATAAATTAAACTTAAACTTTAGAACAGGATGTTTTGTACCGTTAACTTTTAAAAATGATAAATAGTGTGTCGTAGGTAGGGATTGCAAAACCGTGTGGTTATCGCACGGTTATCATGTGCGATAACCTTCTCAGTTTTTAAACAACGGTAAATCTCACGGTAACCATACGGTTTTCACGGTAACTGCGCAGTTACCACAATAACCGTCTTATCGTGGGATGACGGTAGCCTCATCCAAAACAGTTTGGTGAACCCTGATCATAGATATGTGGTTATTTATTTTGTTTTAAAAATTATGGATGACAACAACTTGTTTTTTATTAAGGGTGAGAATGCACTTTATGAGAAAATTTTGAGGGCCAAATAAATTTTTTTAAAAAAATAAATATGTTATGTATACTTTTGCCTAATCATTTCAAACACATGCTATCTCAACAAGAGAGGGTGTAATTTAATTTGGGCCACCATGCTGACGCAGTTGTCCCTAATACACATATTTTCTACCCTGAAGAGCTATGGTCGCATAATTATATTTACTACTACTACTTATATAGTCGGGTTATTCCAGCATTAATACATTTGTAAATGCCCACGAAACAAAAACAAACCTATATGCATACAACATAGAAAAGTGGAGCAACACTAAGGCTATGTTCTTCATCCTTCTTTTCCTACTCATCTTTCTCGTTTTTCACACATACGTTTTTTAAACTGTTAAACGGTGCGTATTTTAAAAAATTTATATACAAAAGTTTATTTAAAAAATCATATTAATTTATTTTTAAAAAAATTAATAAACATTTAATTAATCATACGCTAATAATTTGTTTCGTTTTACGTGCTAGAAGGGCTAGTTCCTAACCCAAGAAACGAACACAGCCTAATATAACCTGCTCCATGTTCAAAATGTATTAAAGGAATAACTATCTACCACTTTACAGTGACGCAGAAAACCAGGGTGAATTACTCAGTAGTGACGCATCTCGAACCGGCAGTGATTAGCCGTTCCTATTTCCCTCTCTGTGATGGTGATCTACACATCAGTCCTGCTCGATCGACTGGTCGATGTAGATTATTGAGATAATTATCGCTAATCAGTCAGTGGGGGTAAGTAAGCAAGCAACTCATCAACCTGACCCGGGTTGCTAGCTAGTAGCATAGCCAAGCTGCATGCACACTACTGATCAGTACACTAGCGGTGGTGGCTAGCTAGCGTTTGTCCGCAAGCAAAGGCAGGCAGATGGATGGATGGATGGATGCTGCCCATGCAACCACGCGAGAGAAGGTGGGGATCGCCGGCCGGCCGCCCGGCCACCGCAGGTTGGGGATGGATGGATGGATGGATGGAGAGGTTGCACCAGAAACCCTGAAAGCTACTTACCTTATTACTTGCCCTAGCTAACTAGCTTGGCTTGTTCATCTCTTTTCATCATCCCTGCACTCACAATCTTTTCGGTTTGATTGGTTGGATTAATTAATTAACTGGCTCAGATAATTTTTTAAAATAAAGAAAAATTGCATGCATGGTCGAGATTATTTGATAGGTTTTGACAATGACTTAATTAGTTTCTGAATTGTTGATAGCTGCTAGCTAGGTGCGGATGTAAAAAGGTAGGGTTGATGCATCATGCATATTTCCGATGGTTTTTTTGACGGTTGTGTTTTAAGTGTGTATGTATATTGGTAGTGATAGTGGTAGAATGTTCTGAATGGTTAGGATAAAATAAAAAGAAGAACCAGGAGATACAATATTAGAATGAAGTGATTGGGGCGAAAACACTAGAGAAGCATTTATTGATGAGTATCTCTCAAGTCTTATGGTAGCTAGCTTTACCTTTAATTCATTGAGTTCTTATCGTTTCAAATATTTGTTTGAAGTGAATTAATTTATCCGATTACTCAGATACATGATATTATATAGCTAGTTTGTTGTTTTCTTGACACTGATAAATAACTTTTTATTTTTCTTATAATGTTGATGAATGACGACTTAAAAAAATGAGGACAATTCACATAATGCATCATCAAATTATCCATTAATTCTTCATGCAAAACACTCAATTGAAACATAGACTTCCGTAAAAATCAAACCACTTACCTAAAATTTATGCATTTTACACCTCACTAACCGGAGTCTTTCCTAACTTAACTCAAATTGATGGCGAAAATAATGAAACAAAAATGTTGCCTCTAGTGGACATACGTATGATGTCATTGTCACCAAGAGTCGTCATTGGCTAAGGCATCGAGTAATGAGAGTGTATGCATATATGCATTTGGGTGTTGAAGCGTAGGTTTCAAATTAAGAGGCGCGCAAATAACGGGGGGAGAGCATGTTGTTATAGCGTGATTTTCTCTCATTTAATCTGAAGCTTTTAGGTGTGTTTATTAATTGAGGTTCATTTACGGCGTATTTATTTTATGGTCTAATCCTTCCTGCCGCCGTACGCGTGTGATCACGCGTTCGTGACATGGACGGCTACGGATGATGCTGCGCACAGTAGCGTCGGCATGAATTGGACCATGTGTCGCGCCAGCTGGATCGATCATCATGGATATATGGCTACTGTTTATGTCAAATTATTTTTTTCATCTTAAAATATAACAATTTTTAGCCTTTAACATTGGCCCAAAATATATCAACATTCTCTTCTCAACTAATCACAATTTTTCACTTCTTAATTTTTTCACATATCTTTTCTTCTCAACCAATTATAACATTCGCACATTTAATTTCTCCTACTTTCTTAATACCCGTATTCAATCTTAAAATTTCTTATATTTTAGGACGAAGATAGTATTACATGTGGTGAGCAAGAACTAAGTGGTAAATGACCACTTTGTAATTTGTCACTCCAAACCAACCGAACGTGTGTCATCTAAACTGAAAAGAAAATAAAGGGCCTAGTAAAGAACTATTTTTTGAGTAATTTTTAAAAATGTTACTATGCATACTTGTAGCTCAATTACACTGTAACTATACTATATTATTTATTATTTATGTAACTTGCATACATGTGTATTAAAATAATTATAGTATAGTTGTAGTTTAATTACATTATAGTTATATTGTAGAAACAATGTAGTTGTATTGTAGTTACACAAAAGTTATACTATTTGAAAGTTTTTATCTAAATAATAAACGACAATTTTTAGCATTTTTCAAAAATGAATATAATTTATTTTTAATAATACTCTTACCGTTTTTAAATAACTATCACCGTTAACCACTTGTGTTTTGCTTTAACACTCTTAAATGGTTAAACTAAGCATGAAAGTTTCATTCTTATGTTTGTGATGTACTTCGTAATACACTTTGATAATGTGATTTTTTCAAGTATTTATATTTTTCTTAAAAATACCAGTAGCAAAAACTTAAAGATGGATAGTTCTGTTGTCCGTTATTTAAAATAAGGGAGGGAATACAAAACACAAGTATTCGTGCAAAATAATAACAAATTTAACCAAAATAAAATTTTGGAGGCGTATTAATTTTTGTTGCATGTTTGTGTGTGGCACAGCTGTGGGACAATAGTAGTTCCCCTATTTAATTATAGAGACAAGAATATGCTTTCAGTACCAAATCGTGTACTATCCATTTATCCCTCCTCTCTATCTCTAAAGCGTGTGCTAAAGAGTGCATTTGTTGAGGTGTGTTTCCTGTACCATACATTGATGCATGTATATACGTCTTCCATGTTATATAGTTTAGTTAAACCAAAATTAGGAGTGTATGGTTCACCCTCATTCGCTTACAATTTACCCACAAAAAATCAGTATATCAAACTGAAGATATCAAATAATTAAGAGTTATCATGGCCTGTGAATATTAAAGCTTACAAAAGCTAGCTAGTCAGCTACTCAATCGCACCATTCTGCGGCGCCAACTCAATGTAAGAGATAAAATTCCAAATGAAACTTTCCAGTGCTAAGGTATGCCTGATTTGCTTTGCAACTTTACCATAATTTAGCATTCCAAAATTTTTAATAAGACAACAAACCAGGCAAGCCCAAAAAAGATTTTGTCACCAAACCAAACAACCATAGTTTATGAGTCAAGGGATCAATTTGAGGCTGGTGATGAAGTTTCAGGGCCATTCTTTCGGTTTAAAAGTAGGTCAAGGACCTTATGTGCATTATATATATCATATACTCCATATTATTAGAGCAAATATTTTTTTTAAAAAATCTAAAGATAATTTGCCAAAACCATCACAAAACTAAAGATCTAAGACATTATATCACAAAACTATAGGCTTTTCACTTCATTGCCAAAAAAAACCTTACCAAAAATTTTGATAATTCCAATTGTTAGTATTACCAAATTTTGGGATGGTAAAATTAGGATGGTGCTCTTTAGTGGAGATTTTATCAAAAACATGTAAAACTTTTAACAAGAGTAGAAAGTTCCGGAATTACTAATATTTAGTAATGATGGGTTGGTAATGATATGTTTAGTTTGTTGCCTCGCTAAAATTTGAAAAGATTAAAAATGGTACCAAAGTAAACAAAGGCCTACACATTTAACATTGAATCTATATATAAAACCTACATATTTAAGTCAATATATCACAAAGACTATTGATCTAGCACATAATTTAACAGAAAAGTACACTACACATCTTTAAAAAGTTCCATGGGGACCGTTTTGTGATAAGTTTTTGTCAGTGGCAAGGATAAGACATATCTCCTATACACACAGGTTAATGTAATACGGCAATACCATATACCTGATAGTATACGAGAAGGTATCCTTAATACGATTGATAAAGAAGAAAATTATCTTTTCGGAATAGAAGGTGTCAGAGTCCTATTTGGGTAAGATGGGGTTTCCTTACGCCCATATTCTGTTTTACTTCAAGTTCTACTTGGAGAAAATGATGATCTATGCTATATATACAAGGGCCCCACAATCAGGGAGGGGCATCGAGTTACAAGCCATAGCCAAAGTCACGGCTAGAAGCAATTCGGAGGAAGTCAGTATCGTATTCGTCGAATAGATCTCGTTGGGCCGTTCTTGATGGCTTCTAGTCGACGAATTCATCCAGTTGTCCTATTCCCCATTGTACTCTGAGCGATATTCTCATCATAATACATATAAACTGGAGTATGGTTGTTACTCATATTGAGAGTCCGAACCAATATAAATCCTTGTTCCTTGTCTGCTTGATCTATCCTTGTGTATACTTTAGTTCCAATGATCCCCATACTCTATAAATACCGTCTGCGGGTATAACCCGTCAAATTTGTAATTTTTTTTATACATTGACATAAATATGTAATTTTATGATAAATTTAGTGTTAAACGTATAGCTTTATGATTCATCACTTTAAGGGACTCTTTGATTAGGCTTAGATTTATTGACTTAGGTTTTTAAGTCATCTTATTGGCTTATATGATTTAATTTCTTAAGTTTAGTGGTGGAGTCATACCTCTACCTCACATAAGCCAAAAAAGCTTCTTCAATTTAGTTTTTGGCTTAATAGTGTTAGAGCAGCTTATGGCTTCAAAAAAAGCTAAACAAAGAAGCTACTTGTTTATTTAGACTTAAACTTTTTGACTTATAAGCTGGCTTATAATCTAGTAGAGCTTTTCTTTTAATCAAAATATCTGAAGGCAAGTGAAACTCACTCGTATTACCATCATCTGGTAATGTGATGCTTAGTGCTTATATGCAGGCATAACTACTATATTTAGTACTTTAATAATTAATGACGAGAAGGTTTTTCAATATCTCATCTATCAAAACTCCAAAAGAGCCCATGGGCCATGGCCCGCAAGCCCACAGGGCCCGTCAGCCCAAAAGTTGACGACTTCCCGTCGAGCTAGCCACAACCCGGCAATCCCCCACTCCCCCACCTCCTCCCGTCCTCCGGCCGCCGCCGCCGCCGCCCGCTGAAGCCGCAGATGGCGTCGTCGGCGTCCACCCTCGAGATCGAGGCCCGCGAGTACGTATTCACCCCCCTCCTCTCTCCGTCTCTGCTAGTCCACAGCTGATACCTTGCGATGACGGAACCAGCCCTGCAAGCCCTAAACCCTACTTTCTGCTCCTCGAATCCCTAAAAGTTTAGTCCAACCGCGTCTTGGAGTAGAGCATGGATTGAAGGAATCGACGAGCGTGCTGGCGAATTTCATGCTGTTTCTTGTATCTCTCTCGCTAGGATTCCTAGGAACTCATATTGACGGTTTGATTATGTTTCTCGCGTAATATCCATGGATGCAGCGTGGTGAAGATAGTGCTGCAGTTCTGCAAGGAGAACTCGCTGCAGCAGACGTTCCAGACGCTGCAGAACGAGTGCCAGGTCTCGCTCAACACCGTCGACAGCATCGACACTTTCATTGCTGACATCAATGCCGGGCGCTGGGACGCCGTGCTGCCCCAGGTTGCGCAGCTCAAGCTGCCGCGCAAGAAGCTCGAGGACCTGTACGAGCAGATTGTGCTGGAGATGGCTGAGCTCCGTGAGCTGGACACAGCGCGTGCCATCCTCCGCCAGACTCAGGTCATGGGCGTCATGAAGCAGGAGCAGCCCGAGCGGTACCTCAGGCTTGAGCACCTCCTTGTCCGGACATACTTTGACCCCAATGAGGTTGGTAACTTGCTCTCCATGTATATAGTTTTTGTAGCATTCTTTTTCTTGTTTTAGCTATCTAAATTGGGATTTTCTGGTATGCCACTCCATCGGTAGGCCTACCAAGAATCCACCAAGGAGAAACGACGTGCACAGATTTCCCAAGGTGAGCTTGCTGATCATTTTTCTTCTTCCTTGCTAAAAGGTTCTCTTGACTCCATTTAGTACAGAAGCTGGAGCTATTCTTATTTCTAATCCTAAGTATTAGTTGTCCCTCTGCCATGCGAATTTCAGCTATTGCTTCTGAAGTTTCAGTAGTTCCGCCTTCTCGGCTAATGGCACTGATTGGTCAGGCTTTGAAATGGCAACAGCACCAAGGTACTTCCCTGGTTGCACGTTATTAACTTATGGTACTATAATGGTCTCAGCACGACTAGCGTGAACTCATCTTG